>CM053267.1:16060287-16480082 GCA_028583415.1 Protea cynaroides | reverse complement strand
GATTAAGTTTATTGTTCAAGTTGAAGTTTATGCTTGAAAGGTTGAGAAACCCTATGGGTTAGGATCTGGATAGTCCATGTGGACTGATAGATAGTCCTAGTGGATCTAAGAATAACCCTATTTGGGTCAAAATATGGATAACCCATTCTAGGTTGGAATGTGGATAACCCTATCTGAGTTGAAATGTGGATAACCCTATCTAGTTTGGAATGTAGATAACCCTATTTGGGTTAGAATGTGGATAATCTAATTTGGGTCAAAATGTGGGTAAATATCCTAGTGGATCTATGGATAGTCCAAGTGGACTAAGGTTTGGATCCGAATTTGGGATTCTCCCAAACAGCCTACGTATCCTAGGGTTTGCCCTAGGAATCAAAATTCACGTAGTTCGAAAAATGATAACCTGTTCTAGGTTAGAATGTGAGAACCTATTCTAGGTTTAGGGTTTAGAACCTATTCTAGGTTTAGGGTTGAGAACCTATTCTAGGTTTAGGGTTTACCGAGGGGCAAAATCATCCTGAATTATCCTTTTCAACCTAAGTTCTAATTTTGGAAGGTTTAGCAAAGCATTCTCTTTCTTTATTAAGGTTTTTTATTATTTTCGTTATGCCCTTCCCAAGAATGTGGGTGCCTAAATGCACGTCCCCACACCTAATATGTTTGCTAGGTGTAAAGATATGGCAATTCAACTAGGGTGCTGTATAAATTAAATTATTGCCAAAAAAAAAAAAATTCTAACCATGGCATGTATGATATTTATGGTAACTATCACAACATATAGTAAGATTATGAAAATCTCCCTAATATGATATGTATTGCAAATAAGGCAAGAACCTAATATGGTAAGATCTAAGCATGGCAAGATCTAATATGGCAAGATCTAATATGCATCTATATATCAATATGGTAAGTATCAATCATAGAATGCACATATGACATGAATTTTTCAAAAAAGGAAAGATCTTATATGCTATTTTCTAAGCATAGTAAGACTTAAAAATAGTAATTATTAAGATTTTACTAAAATATGATAAAAATTTATCTATTCTACCAAAAATAGCAACACATGGAATGTGACAAACATGGTATGCACAATCCAAACAAAGCATATGAATGCTCCAAATATAGCCATTTATCCAAATATGATAGAATTCACTTAAACAATCATTGATTATATAATGAATGAGACATCAATGAAACCTTTTTTTTTTTTTTTGAAAAATGCAAAATTATCAAAAAAACATATGTTCAATGTTCTTTGAAAAAATTATAATTTTTATGAAGAAATTTGGGAAGATTAATGACTCAAAACTGTCAAAATTGTGACGCAAGGTTTCAGATAATGGACAAAACTATGAATTGTATTCAGATTTTGTCACATTACACAAGAATGACCATAAGTAGGTCTTTCGAAACTCAAGTCAAGCTCAAATTTTTTTCATAGAAATATGACTTAATATATTATATTTCATATGAAGGAGTTGAATCCCAACAGAAAGCAAAAATAGGTTAAAGATATGCCCTAAGACCGGATATGTGCACTGGTCAAATCTGTTCTAGATTTTTGACCAGTTGCACCATAAATTCCAATTAAAATTCTATTCTTAATGAAAATTAAATAAAGATATATATACATGTAGATAACTATTTGATCTAAAATTTCATCAAGAAAAACAAGTTAAAACAGTATATTTTCTTTGTGAAAAATGATTCTTTTCAATCATGCAAATCAGTACATCATGACAGATTCAATATCAGAGCACTATGCACTTAAAAATTGATATCAATTCAATAAAAAATTAAAAAAATACGAAACTAGTGCCATTTTTTAGAAGAATTTCATGTATAAAAAGTTCATATTAAGTAGATCTTTTGATTATGGCCATAAGACCCTTGTCTCGAGACTTTCTAATGGAGGATTGCATTACATCTGAGAAAAACAGTAATGTCAAAGACAATTTTTTTGATATATTTTCTCAATTCCAAATGGAACGAAATTTTTATGGTAGTCTTCTAACATATCAGAGAGACTCCCATAAAAATTTGGGCTTCAAAATCTTTGAAAAAAATACATGTGATGTACGTCCTAAGTTTGAATCCTAAATCTAAAAATTTTAGATTAGAAAACAACTTTATGAAATTTGCAAAAAAATAAAACATCATTGTATATCATTCAAAAATTAATCATTAAATAGCTTAAATAAATTATCATTCATGAAAAATGTTAGACATAGGCATCCTAACATTAACAAGCATGTAATAGAGCATTCATGATTGAGATTTTATGGAAATTAGCCTTTTTTCAAGCAAAATTGACATTCAAGCATTCTAACGACCTCTAAATTTGTTTAGAGTACTATCCTTGTGCTCAAATCGAGTGAAACCGTCGATGAAGGATGATTGGAGGTTGTATCAACCCCTTTCAATGCGAATCCTCCTTCTCCTCTCTTCTGCTTCTCTTTCTCTCTTTTCTTTCTCTCTTTTCTTCTTCTCTTTTCTTTCTTTTCTCTTTTGTTCTCTCTTTCTTTCTCCCTTTCTCATGTTTTCTCTCTCTCACTCATGTCCTCCTCTCTCTATCACGTTCTCCTCTCTCTATGGTCTGGAAAAAAAAACCTTCCTCTATCTTTTCTTGGTCTATTCATACTTTTTCTCTCCTCTTCTAGAAGATCCTTATTTCCTTTCTTCTTTTTCTAGAAAATCTTTTTTTCTTTCTTTTTTCTTCTTTCCTTTCTTCTCTTCCTTCCCTTTTCTCTTATCCCTCTCTATTCCACATGTTTTCTTCTTTTCCCTCTTCTAGAAAATCCTCTCCTCTTCTTTCCTTTTTCTCTCTTCCTTCATTTTCTTCTTTTTCTTCTAGAAAATCCTTTCTTTCCATTTTTCTTCTTTCCTTTCTTCTCTTCCTTCCCACGTTTTTTCTTCTTTCTTTCTTTCCTTTTTCTCCTTCTTCTTCTAGAAAATCCCTTCTCTCTTTCCTTCTTCTAGAAAATTCATTATCTCTTTCCTTTCTTTCTTCTTTCCTTTTCTTCTCCCTTCTTTTCCTTCCTTTTTTTTCTTTCTCCCTCTCTTTTCACGTTTTCTTTCTTAGAAAACGTTTCCTTTTTTTCTTTTTTTCTTTTTCTTCTTTTTTTTTTTTTTCTTTCTCCCTCTCTTTTTCACATTTTCTTTCTAGAAAACGTGAAGGGGATCTTTTCTTTTTTTTTTCTTTTTCTTTTTTCTTTTATTTCTCTCTCTTTCCTTTTTTCTTTCTCCCATTCTCTTTCCTATGGCCTCTCTTTCCTCTCTCTTTCCACGGCCTCACTTTCCTCTCTCTTTCCTATAATATATATATATATATATATATATATATATATATATATATATATATATATATATATATATATATATATAAATGTATTAATACATATAATATATCCATAAGATATATATAAAAGGAATGCATGCATATGAACTGACATAACTTGATCTGGATTGGTCCGAACTGGGCCGGGCTTAGTTAGGCTAAGCTGGATTAAGCTGGTTTGGACTAAGGTTGATATTTCATAGTCTATTTCTGTCACCCTTCCATATGGAATTTTCCGATAGCATCTATTCTAAATTTTCTGTGTTCACTTTGTAGAACATTAAAAATAAGGAATATTGGAACTTGAATTACCTCATTTGGAAATAAAATGACCAACTTATGAATTTTTGAAGTTTAAGCAGACCAATTATCGATAATTTGGCTGACCATTTTGCATGGGATTCTTTGGAGACTTCTACCAGAAATCCTTTACCTCCACTTTGTAGAGTACTAAAAATGGAACATAATGAAACTAAAATTACCTGATTTGGATATGGGGTGACCAAAATATGAATTTTCAAAGATTAAATGACCATTTCCATGTGTAATTTTATGTGGGACCCTTCGGAGACTTCTACCCGAGATTTTATACGATCACTTTGTAGAACATTACAAATGAAGAATAATGGCCTTGGAATCATCTGAATCCGACGTAGAACGACAAAGATATGAAGCTTTGAAGTTCTAACGATAATTTTGCACGAAAGCTTGCATGGGACCCACTGGTGACTTCTACCCGGGATTTTTCACGTTCACTTTGAAGAGGACCGAAAAAAAAGAATATTGGCCTTTGAATCATTTGATTCAGATATCAGATGACCAAGATATGATGTCTTGAAGTTTGAATGATAATGCATGCATCATACGATAATTACGTAAATGCCCTTGCACTTTCAAACTGTGATATCTTCCTTGTTTGAAGTCAGAATTTGATGATTCCAGTTTCATTTCGAAGATAATTTCACAACCTATTCATCCAAGTATATAATAGCCCATGACCCTGCTGTGAGGTTCAGTAGAGAATCACCAACCTTTGGATTATAGGCCGAAAACCTGCCATATTGGTTCACTTATGCAGAGGGTGGCAAAAATGGGGTGCTTACACTAGGCTACGATTTAGATGGCCCCATATGAGGCCTTCTATGGTAATAAATGTTGGACACCATTGTTATGGGACAAGGTTGGAGAAAAACGGATCGTAGGACCAGAATTTGTGGAGGAAACTTGCAAAGCAGTGGATCAGATCAAGAATAGAGTAAAGACAGCTCAAGTGCGTCAAAAGCACTATGCTGATAAGAGGTGCCGAGACCTCGAATTCACCGTTGGTGATAAAGTATTTTTGAAGGTATCACCAGTAAGAGGCCTAAAGCGGTTCAGGAAGAAAGGAAAGCTGTGTCCTAGATATGGGGGACCATATGAGATTCTGTCCCGATGTGGCAAAGTGGCCTACCAACTTGCATTGCCACCAGCGATGTCTAGTGTCCACAATGTCTTTCACGTGTCCTTACTGAAGAAGTACGTGAGAGACCCTTTGCATATTCTTGTTGCAGACCCCCCAGATTTGACAGAAGACTTGACCTTCGAGGTAGTACCAATTAAGCTAATCAGTCGAAAGATACAGCAGCTTCGAAGGCATACTATACACTACGTCAAGGTAGTTTGGAAGAGCCAGGATGTAGAAGAAATCACCTAGGAGGAGGAGGATGCCATGCGACAAGAATACCCTCATCTTTTCGACTCTAAAGGTACATACAATTTCGAGGACGAAATTTCCTTAAGGGTGGGGGATTGTGAGACCTACATGCAAATTTCGGGGACGAAATTTCTTTAAGGGTGGTAGAGTTGTAAGAACCGTGCTTTGAAAACCCAGTTTAACCCATGGTTTTCATTGTGACAGGTCTCCCAATCATAATCGGACCGGAAGGCGAGGCCGGGTGATGAACCACGAGATCCAGGTATGAGAAGCGATGTGTAAAAATATAAATTCTACATACCGGTCTCAGTATCGGTCTCACTCAGTGAGATCGGTATGTGCGACCGGTATGTGCAATAACGGCTGGAGACGGACTCCAGCGGGTCCCATACTCCGAATAAAAAATTTAAAAAGTTTCTAACCGTGGGAAACCTTCTTAATTATAACCCCCCCCATATATCCATATATATATATGTATATATATAGATATATATATATATATATATATATATATATATATATATATATATATATATATATATATATATATATATATATATATATATATGCCTCCCAACCCTCCTTAGATCCTTTTAAACCTTATCAAACCCTATCCGTCTGGAAGAGATCTGAGAAGGAGCAAGGAGGAAGGAGACTGCTCAAGAAGAGGAATTTTCCGTTGGAGGAGCACGCCGCCATTCGACTAACACCGGTAAGTGCTCGACCTTCTTAGTAATGTTAGGATTTCGGATCGGAGCCGTGAAACGGCGCAACGATCTAAAATCCTAAAACTTCCAAAACCCTAGTTTTCATTAAGATCCAATCTGGGATTGATGCGATGAAATAGTCGAAACCTAGAAGGCTTTCGAGTATTTGGACCTTAGAATGGTCTAGGAAAAATCCTAGAAACCAAGCCAATGACCAACGGGGGAGGGAGATCCGAGATCGGGCTCTCAGACCCATACTGTCGGACCTAACTGCTGGACAATAAGTCCTGCGGTATTGGTTCTACGGTATATACCGCCAGACATACCGGCTGGACCTAAGTCTAGCGGTATATACCGCAGGACATACCGGCTGGACATAATGTCCTGCGGGATGGGCCTGTGGTATATACCGCAGGCGCATACCGGTCTCGCTCAGAGTGAGACCGGTACCACGACTGAGCGAGACCGGTACCACGACTGGTATGCTTACCGAAGCCTGTTTGCTTGGCCATACATGGTTCTGACCAACTGTAACCCTAATAATTTAATTCTAACCTATGAGTATGATTATGTAGGATCTGTAGACAGCGTGAGTAGACCTTGTGACGCAGAGCGGACTTGTTATCACGCGTCAGGTAAGGGACAAGACCCCAAACCCTAATTAACCAAATAACAGTAAACTGTTGTGATTATTTTGTATCTGTGTATATTGTCTGATGTTTGTGCATTTCATATGCCATTCTAGTTATTTAAATTATTATTATATGTTCATGCATATTCGTATGCTAGGATGTTGTTGTTTAGGCATGTGTATGTTTTTAGTTAGGTTATGTTTGGTATCATTTTTGTTTTTGTTTTTTTATCTATTTAACAAAAATCATTTTCAAAATGATTTTTGTTCAAAAATAAAATGTTGTTTAGTAGCTATAATAAAAATAGATGGTAGAATGGAAAACAGATTTGGCATACTATGTCTAAAAATGATTTTGAAAGTCTTCCTCTTCCTCTGTCATGGAGCGTCTATTCCTCTTCCTCTGTCAAGGGATTATGGAAAGAAATCAAACCAGGAACCGTCTTTGGAGAAACGACGTCGCCTCTATTGGAATGATTATCGTCGTCGTCGTCGTCAGAGCTGTCTCTAGGATGAAGTTGCAGGTCTGCGTCTCTGTGCTTTACTTCCGTTCGTCAATGAGAAGAGTGCTTGAGGGTTTGATTTTGGGTGGTTTTATAAAAAGAAACTAAATTACTTTTTTAACCCTTTATTTTAACACATGTTTTAAGTGTTTTGCGCAAAAACACAACAAAAATAATTTTTGACCAAAAATCAAAAAGAGGTTGAGACCTCTTTTTGAATTTTGACTTGATTTTATTTTTATTTTTCATAAATAGCACTCATAAATTATGCCAAACCCCTTCAAAACTATAAATTTGAACAAAAATCAAAAACAAAATTGATACCAAACACAGCCTTAGTGTGTAGAATGTGAAGGGGAATGGAGCCCTGGATATATCCTCACACTAACACCTTTTCGTATCGCCGTCTACCTTAGCGGGCTTGATGCGAATAGGGTATCAGGGGGAGGACGTGGGATTGTGGTTCAGCCTGCCCACTATCTCTATGTCGTAGGGAGCCGTGCTGGGGTAGGGCCATATATACTTTATTGACATATAGGACTGGTTAGAAATGGAATCCACTTGTAAGCCCTTGCCAATAGGGATTTAGGTATTGGTACGGTATAGGGTATCAGGGGGAGGACGCGGTAGTGTGGATTGTTGCCTGACCGCCAAACTCTAGCTTTATCTCTATATCGGAATGAGTGATGTGGGGTAACAACAGTAGTGTGGATTGTTGCCTGACTGTTGGGTGTGCTCAAACTCTCATGCATGGAGGTGCGGTGGCCGCCAAACCTTACCATAACATTTTGCAAGTTATACCTGACCCAAATTGTAATGTTATCTCATGCATTTTGTATGTTGCATTGGTTTTGTACTTATTGAGCTAAGTTGTGAGCTCACCCGAATATATATTCTTTCTTTTCAGATTTTGATGCAGGGTACACAGTTGATGACTTCATGACTGCCCCAGCATACGGTACAATCGCTGTCATTGACACACAGGCAGTAGAGGATGAGCATGACGCATCATGCGAGTGCTCATTCTGTGTTTTCCTTTAGATATGGTTTATTTTAAAGCAATACATTGTAATATTTAATTATTTAAGTTTGAAAATGATGGCATAATTTGGATAATTATTTTATTTACAATATAGAGCTCAGTTCGTTTATCTATTTAATTCTGCTACTATTTATTACTCTCTGATTATGTTAGATCGCTGGGAATGGTTTGTTGACACGGTCTATTGAGATCCTGGTATGAGCCGTGGTTTGGAGACGGTTCACTCACACTTCTGGTTCAGTCGGAATTGAGGTGTGACAAAGGTAATGGGAACTTATGAACAGGTGGTAAGTGTTCTGGGGTTTTGAAGGAAATGGAATTGGGTCTGGCTGTGGTTGTGCAAGGGTGTAGCAGCAGATGGATTATTGGTGTTCGATGGATAGAGGGTTGATTGTAGGGACAACATGATCTGGGTATTAAAGGTGTAAGGATGAAGGTGCAAGGAGTCCGCAGAGAGTGATATTGGGTCTGGTGTCTGCAGCAGATTTAGCGGCAGGGGGATGCGGGTAGCATGGTGGTGGCTGTGCAAGGTTGCTAGTTACGATAGGTTGGCTAGTTGGAGTGGGTAGTTGCAGGGTAATCGGCGGTTGGTGCTGCTGCAGCTGGGTGAATCGGTGGGATGCAATGTGTTAGGTGAGGTAGCAAATGTTGCCGTGGGAGTAGGGTGTTGGTGATGATGAAGATGTAGACGGTGGAGGTGGTGGTCCGTAACTGGTAAATAAAAACAAACAGATGTGAGATATGGCTTACCTTAGGCAACCTTCTTTTCCTTCTTCATCTTCCTCTTCTGGTTTTTTTCCTCCTTTTCAGTTCTCTCTTTCTTCCCCCAGTTTCAGCTCTCTCTCCATATTTTCTTTTCCCTCTTTTGCCAGCTCTCAATTGGCTTTTTTTGTTCTCCCCCCCTTTCTCTGTTAGGCTCCTTTTCTCTCTCTCTCAGCCCTCTCTCTCTGAATCGCCCTCTTCTCTCAATCTCCCTCTCTTTCTATCTGTATCTTTTTTTTCTCCCCTTCTCTCTTTTCTCTTCTCTTTCTCTCGGCCCTCTCTCTCTTTGAATTTCCCTCCCTTTTCTGATCTGGGTTTTTTCTTTTTCTCGCTGTCCCTCTCTTTTCTTTCTTTCTAAATATTTTTCCCAATTTGCTTTCTTTATTTCCCCAATCGGTTAGTTCCATTCTTTCCATATTTTTTTCTTTTTCCTTTATAAGCTTGGCCGAGTCCATTCCTTTCTCTTTTCATATTATTTTTTCAATTTCTTTCTTAACTGGCCGTGAACTCTTCTTTCCATCTTTCTCCATTCCTTAATTACTTCTTAATCTCTTTTTTGAGTCACCACCAACCCAGCCTTTTTCCATCTTGGTCCCACCCGAATCTTCAACTTAATCAATCTTTCCCAGATATCTTCTTCTTATAATATACTAAATATATGTTAATACAATATATTATAGATATATTACATAATATATATATATATATATATATATATATATATATATATATATATATATATATATATATATATATATATATATATATATATATATACACACACACACACATACACACAATAATGTATTAACATATGTGATATATACACTATACATGCTCATGGATTGAATCAATTTGGTCCTGACTGGTCTGAATTGGACTGGGTTGAGTCAAGATTGGCTTGAATTGACCTGGTTTGATTGGTTTCCTCCCTTTCTATCATTTCATGGGCTATTTCATCTGCAATTCTGTACGAAATCTTTTGACGACTTCTGTCCCAAATTTTCCACGTCCACTTTGTAGAACACTAAAATGAAGAATAATGGAGCTTGGATCATCTGATTTGGATGTAAAATGACCAACTTATGAATTTTTGAAGATTAAATGGTCATTTCGGCTTGTAATTTTGCATGGGGCCCTTCGGAGACCTCTGTCCCAAATATTCCACATCCATTTTTTAAAGCACTAAAAATAAAGAATAGTGGAGCTTGAAACCTAGTTTGGATGTAGGACGGCCAAGATATGAAGAATTGAAGTTCTATCGATAATTCTGCATGAAAGCTTGCATGGAATCCACCGATGGCCTCTACCAGGGATTCTTCACGTCCACTTTGAAGAGGACTAAAAAAATAAAGAATATTGGTACTTAAACCACATGATTCAGATGTCGGATGATCAAGATATGATGATTTGAAATTCGATCAATCCAACTTACGATAATTTGCATGAAAACCCCTGGGATTTTTATGATACTTTCAGAAACCTCCCTTGTACGTATCATCCGACTAAAAGTGGCCATATCCTTCCCATCCGATAGCGGAATTGAACAATTCTGGTATCATCTCAAAGGTAATTCCATGACCTATGCATTCATGTAGGTTGCAAGCCAAAACCTTTCTGTGGGGCCTATTGAAAACTGCTTTGAAATCGTAGCCAAAATCTAAACTTTCACTCACCCCTTTTCCTTTGTTTTCTGCCCACCAAGAAGACTATGCTTAGTTAAGGATGGCAAAAATGGGTTGCTTACAATGGCCGTTACAGCGCTCTCCGATGAGATCATGAGGGCCTCTCCTCCCGAGAATTTTAAGATGTCGGTCCTCGACTCTTACAATGAAATGACTGATCTGGAGCAACACCTAGATGCCTTCGTCTCCACCACACTCTTCTATCTGTTGAGTGATAGTCTGATATGCCGGGCATTCCCATCAACCCTCAGGGGTTCGGCCCGCACATGGTTCAACAATCTACCTCTGAGGAGCATCACCTCGTTCAAGCAACTTTCGAACAAATTCTCGACACACTTTCAGGCCAGTCGTGTGCGTAAGAAGACATCCTACCATTTGTCGACTATGAAGCAACAAAAAGATGAGTCCTTACGAGACTGCATCAAGCGTTTCAATATTGAAGTGCCAGAGATCAAGGATGTCGAGCCAGCTGTATATATGTCCAGTCTGCAAGCTGGAGTGACCGATGAGAAGCTTTGTTGGTCCCTTACCAAAAAGCCTCCCAAGAACCTAGACGACATGCTCATTAGGTGTGAAAAGTACATGTCCGTTGACGAGAAGACAAGGGCCCAGAAGACCAACGCCATCAATAATGTGCAGGCCAACCAAAAGCCAGCTGACAAAAAGAGGTCCAACCCTGCAGATCAGACACAGAACAACAACGATCCCAAGAAGCAAAGGTCTTGTAAAAAGCAGGCAAGTCGGCATCCTTACAAGACCTTCGACTACTACACCCCTCTCACCACCTCCATAATGGAGATCCTAGAGGTAATCAAGAATGATCGGAACCTCTGACCACCACTAATGCCACTCGGCAAAGGTAGGAGCAAGGACCGTTCCAGATACTGTCGTTTCCATCGTGACTATTTCATTGATACGGATGAATGCAAATACTTGAAGGGATAGATAGAAGACCTCATTCGGCGAGGCTACTATTGCAACTTCATCAGAGATGCTGGCTAAGGGTCAGCACCAGCCCAGAGGGAGCGAGACTTGCTTCCACCCCCTCTGAGGAATCAGCAACTCAATGATTGTTGAGCAGAGACCGGTGAAGACCCTAATGCCAATCGGAGGGATGACAGGGATCCTGAAGGTGGGTTGGCCACACCCAGACAATGGGTCGGAGCCATCCAATTCAGCTCATTCAGAAACTCATCTGGAGACCATTCATCCAAGGTACCTGTTGCACCCCAATTCTGGACTAACCAGAATAGTGTGATGAATCGTAAATAAACCAACGGTTCAACCAAGATCTCCATTAGGTAGTACCCACCATATCAACCACACACACCTTCCACAGTAATAATCAGAGGTAATAAATAAATGAGCGAAAGTCTTTATAATTAATGAACTGAGTATCTAATAATGTTAAATAAATAGTTAATCCAGTTATCTCCAAGTAACTTAAGACATAAAATAAAATAATCAATTACATGTCTGTTAACCAAAATATAACTAAACTAATCAAAGATGCATTGATTGCACTCGCATGAAAAATCATGCGTCTCTTCCATTAGTTCTCCGTCCATCACCGCCATGTGTTCATATGTTGATGCATTCACGTACTCTTCTACAGTAGGACCTGCATATTCAACTAAAAATATTCGACGTCGAAAGGGGTGAGCACACATCATGGCTCAATGAGCAAATAAAATAGTACAACAAACATATACATGCATTCAATTCATATCTTTGGTCTGGTTTTTAAGTTTGCAATATGCTATAGAAAGGATTGGCGGCCATCGCACCTCTATACACGAGTGTGTGAATCCGCTCAATGGATCAAACACCATTGCTGTCCCACATGCACCCACCATGGAATAGAGATAGAGATAAAATTTTTGGATCAAACACCACTAACACTTTCCCTGATGCCCTACCCATACCAACACGTAAGCCCCTATTAGCGAGGGCTTGTAAACTGGGCTCGCAACTAACGAATCCTAAATGTCATCCAGTGTATCCAAGGCCTCACCCCAGCATCCCTTAATACATCTATAGAGATAGAGCTAAGGCCCTCCGGCAGAGTCATAGACCACAAGGTCCGAGACTACCTCCCCTAATGCCCTACGATGTAATAGTTCTGCTAAGGTAATGGCGATACGATGATGTCAGTGGGCAAGACTTGAGTAGAGATAGAGCTAGAGTCTGGTGACCAGGTCAGAGACCACAATTGTAAGACTCACACACCACAAATTCGGTTTAACCTTACGTTCTCGTGTTGTGATCGATTTTCCCAACATAATTGACTCAAGTGAATCAAATATTTGAAAAAACCACAAGATGAGGTAAGCAATAAGTCCAATTTAGTTGGTATGGTTGACTGTTTAAGTTTGTGTGGAAGCAACCAGTTAAAACTAAAAACCAGTAAATTTTGGGCCTATGGTGGCAAATTTGAGGGCTACGGTCGCACCTATGGTCGACCGTAGTGAGACCGTATGACCTATGGTCGCATGTTTTGGGGGTACAATTGACGGTTTATGTAACCGTACGATCGACTGTACGAACCCAAAACCGACTCCGTGTTTAGGAAACTTTCCTAATTTGAGGAGGACCCTTTCCTAATTAAAGTGAGACTCTATATGGAGGTTTTTCCTCTATATAAGGGATGTTCTTTAGTCTCTCTCACTCTTTTAGAACCCATATTGAAACTCTAAACCTAAGAGAGAAAGAGAGAGAGGAAGAGAAAGAGAAGGAGATTTGGAGAAGAAGACTGAGAGGAAGGTTTTGCAGAGAAGAGTTCTATCTCTCTACAACAAGCTTAAGGTATGGACTTGACTATGTAGGATAGATCAGATAGGATAGGTTCTTTTCCATCAAATTGATGTGTTGAATCTAATGTAACGATTTGGGTTATGGAATTTCTAAGTAAAACCATGAGAGAATAGGTTAGGGATAATTGATAAGGATAAACTATGAACAAAGGCCATAGAATGATTTTAGGATGAATCTCATTGATGATCCATGAGGAAAAACTCATATGAGAAGTAAAAGTTAACTTGACTACATATGGTCGCAGCTATGGTCGACCAAAGGATGAGAAAAGAGTCGACAACAGCCATTCGGGAAGAATTCAGGAAACATATCGCATGTAATGCAACCATAGGGCATCGACCGTATGTCCTACGGTGGCATATATTGCGACCATAGGATTGACCATAGCATCGACCGTAGGAAAACAACAAGCATATTTTAAGATCAAACAAGGTTTTTGACTACTGTAACTTGGTAAACTTGAACCCTAACTTAAATACATTAATTGTTTAGGTTCCTAATAGATTCAAAGTGACTTCCAAAGCTTGAGAGAGGAACAAACATCAATCAAAGGTAAGGGAATAAGACCTAAACTAATTGGTTAATAACAAACTGTTTATTTTTATTGAGTTCAATGCTATGATTGATTCTATGCTTGTATGCTTGTCATGTGTATCTCACATGTCATCCAATATTCATTCTATTACTATTCATGCATATTTAATTCCGTTTATTTATAACATGATAATGATGATGATGCTAGGAATATGCATGTGAATGTATGTGTGTGGTTGGTGTATTGGATGCGAGTGAAGCATCAAGGGGAGGACGTGGCATGGTGGTCTTTGACCTCGTCACCAGACTCTGGCTTTATCTCTACTCAAGTCTTGCCCACTAACATCGTCGTATCGCCATTACCTTAGCAGAACTATATGTCATAGGGCATTAGGGGAGGTGGTCTCGAACCGTGTGGTCTTTGACTCTGTAGGGGTGTCTTAGCTCTATCTCTATGGATGTATTGAGGGATGCTGGGGTGAGGCTTTGGATACATTATTTAGCATTAGGATTGGTTAGTTGTGAGCCCAGTTTGCAAGCCCTCGCCAGCAGGGGCTTACGTGTTGGTATGGGTAGGGCATCAGGGGAAGTGTTGGCGGTGTTTGATCCGGACACTTTAGTTTTATCTCTATTCCATGGTGGGTGCTTGTGGGATGACAATGGTGTTTGATCCATTGGACGGATTCACGCATTCGTGTATAAAGGCTCGAGGGACACCAAACCTTTCTATAGCACATTGCAAACTTATAAACCAGACCAAAGATATGAATTGAATGCATGCATATGTTTGTTGCATTGTTTTGTTCACTTACTGAGCTCAAGTTGGAGAGCTGACTCTCGCGCGGGTAATTCTTTTTAGTTTCTGATGTTGTAGGTGTTACGGTTGAAGATTATATGAATACGCCAACGTGTGGACATGCAGCGGCAATGGATGTGCAAGCTGTGGAGGACGAATATGGCTCGTCAAGCTTGTGTTTTAACTATGTTTACGCTTAGTGGTTAACTTTCATATTGTGATACTTGTAATCAGTATTAATTATGTGTTGGTTACTTGAAGATAACTTGTTAAATATTTAATTATCACTGTAGACTCTCAGTTCATTATTAATAAGACTTCCACTATTTATTTATTTACTCTGATTATTATTGTGGAATGTGTTTTGGTTTAACATGATTGGCATAGCCTATACGAGATCCTGGTTTAAACCGTTGGTTCTCATGACGATTCATCACATCATTGGTTAGTCAAGAATTGGGGTGTGATAACTTGGTATCAGAGCTCTCAAGCCTTGCCCATCAAACTTGAATACTTCCACTAAAGTCCATGAACTGAGTTAGGATAAATTAAAAGCTTTATTACAAATACACCATAAGCACCTGTGTTTGTTGAGACAGAACTTAAACAAGACAATAATGTACATATAAAAGATGGAACCATATGTATACATAAACAGAAAAAGAAAATCTAAATGTATCCTGATAAATAAATAATATAGGATACGAACTATAAGTCGGGCAGTTGTCTAAGTACACAAAGGATATAGTACAGTAGCAAGAAGGGAGCATCTATAAAGTAGAAAATTAGAATACCGAGTTGGTACTCACAAGATGTGAAACTCGATGTATGACAGAGGAAGAAGAAAAATGGCTAGTAATGCCTAAATCCCTGTAGAGGTCAAGGAAAAGATCTCGGGCTAAATCCAACAAAGATAGGAGAACAATGGCCATACACCAAAAATGAGAGTAATTATAAAAGAAGATAAAGCTATACTTCTGGGTGACGTGGAGACTCAAAGTGAGATCTACCATATGCTGATCCATTGCCCACTGAGCATTAAGAAGAGGTTGCAACTTGACCCTACAACTATCTAGGTCGAGAACGGGTAGTGAAAACTCGTATGAGCATATGCTAAATAATGATAATCAGATTGGAGCAAATCAAAGGAGGTGAACAACCAGGCACTCCAGTCAATCTACCTGGACTACCAAGTGCCTTGGCTACGGTTGTAATAAATTTGGCCTAACAAAATGCAAGAGCAACAATAGATGAGACCGACTATGAAAGTTGCCATGGAAATCACTATCCAAGTTGCCAATGCTACATCAACACCTCTGGGTCAAACTAAGTACGGTACCGATTGGTAGTAACACTGTACCCCCAGCACATGTTAGCTGTAACACAGTGCCTACCATACCGTAGGTCCCAGTAATATACACCCCAGTATAGAAGCTTGGTGTACAACAAGCAGTGTATCAAGGTGGTTACCCTTATCAGCCACCGATGTATGGGATAGCTGCATCATGGCAAAATGATCCGACAAGGGTTGAGAAATATTTTCTGAAGATGAAGCCTCAAACGTTTTCAGCAAAGGATCAAATCTATTGTGGCCATATCACTAGAGAGGTTTATATAGGATGCGGTGCATCATTGACTTACTCTTATGATTATAGAGGATGCATATACCTGATTTTAAATTCTCGTGCCTTGATAGGATTCCTTATTGATTCAATCTATCAATTGGAGTTATATATATTGTTTCTTTAGTATTAGTCCTGATTATACCAATCTAAGCTACTCTCATGATCGATAACATGAATAGAGATATCAACTGAATGAACAGTTAAAGGTTTAATAATTTTGAAAGTACATCTTTTCGATTTATACCTAATTTATTGATGTACCAAAACTTTATCCAAATTTATTCCTGTAGTTCCTTGACCAATGACATTATATACTCGATAGAACCTGTAACCATGAGGTTAAGAACTGTAAAACCTTTATTTCCATATATTTGGACCACTGTGCAACTTAACAACCTTTGGATGATGGTTGGATTACCATAGATTACTCTTGATCCTTTAAATCTAGATCCACTAGATAAAATAAATGATCATCATTGTATTAAATTCGAAAGAAGGAAGTGAATCGCTTTTGGATAAACATTCTGATTCTTACATTTCTTGACCTTCTTTGATAAAGATACTTAGTTAATAAGGGAATTATTGAAGGTAAAACGATTGAATTCAGATTAGATGCTATAGCCAAGAAACCTCAGATGAAGTAATAGAATATCTATTTTGAGATTGCTGGATCAATGGATATGAGTCATGGTCTATAAAAGAGTGCATGAGCAAAAAGTGAAAACTTCGAAGAGTAGCTAGTAATGTAAGACCCACACGCCACAAATCCGGTCTAACCTTACATTTCGTGTCGTGACCAGTCTACATATCATGGTCGAGCCAAGTGGACCAAGTGCGTGAAGAAACCCAAGACCCAATATGAAATTTAACTAAAAAACAGTCAAAATGAGGGTAGGGTCGCATGCCTAAATAGGTAGGGTCGACCACACCTCAACAGAAGTCCAACCCATGACTTTTTGGTCGTAGGGTCACATGTTTTAAAACGTAGGGTCTCCGATTGTTCGACCCTACATCCGACCCTACGTCCGACCCTACGAAAACAGCAAAAATCAGAAATTAGGAAACTTTCCTAATTTAGAAGGAAGTCTTTCCTAAACTCAATGGGACTTATTTTGGAGGGTTTTCCTCTATAAATAGGACGGTCCTTAGCCTCTTTCACTCCTTTTAGAACACTAATTGAAAGTGAGAGAAAGAGAAGAGAAGGAAGAGAAGGAGAAGAGAAGGAGAATTGAAAAAGAAGACTAAGAAGGAGGAAATTTAGAGAAAACTCTGAATCTCAGCAAACCTAAGGTATGAATACATTCTCCACGATTTGTTTAAGAGCCTAGAATAGTTCATGAAGAGGATAGGATCTAGGAGAAACCCAAATCATCCATCCATGGACAAATTCCAATGGAATCCATGGAGGAAATCATTGTGAACAATGGAAAGTGTGTAAAAATCATAGTTTTGAGCCATAGAACAATCATAGAATGGACCATGAAAATAAGCCAAAGGATCCAAACATGAAATAATGGACTTTAGAATGAAAGGTCGACTCAGAATACATGTGGTCGCACGTAGGGTCGAATGATATCCGACCCTACGAGACCATAGGATGGACCACATGCCCTCGAAAAGTTCAAGGGAGGGTGTGGTCGCACGTAGGGTCGAATGGTATCCGACCCCACGTCCGACCCTACACCCTAGGGTCGCAGAAACTGCTACCCTAGGTGCGACCCTACCCTGTGACCCTACCCATGTGGTCGCAGAAACTGCTACCCTAGGTGCTACCCTACCTGCGACCCTACGATTTCTGTTAGTCTAAATTTATGAGAATTAATTCTAATTAAAATCTATCGACTTGTTAGGTATTTCTAGTGATTTAAAAGTGAACTATAAAGCTTGAACGATGATCTACTAGCAACCAAAGGTGAGGGAACAAGACCTAAACTAATTGACTAATAATAAACTATTTTTATTTATTAAGTCCAATACCATGAATGATTCTATGCTTGTATGATTGTAATGTGCATATCACATGTCATCCAATATTCCTGTTATTATTGTTCATGCATATTTAATTTCTGTATATTTATAATATGATGTTGATGATGATGCTAGGAATAGGCATGTGATTGTATGTGTGTGGTTAGTGTACTTGATGCGAGTGGGGCATCAGGGGGGGGGGGACGTGACACTGTTGTTCATCCTGATCACCAGACTCTAGCTCTATCTCTACTCAAGTCTTGTCCATTAACATTGTCGTATCGTCATTACTTTAGCAGAACTATTATGTCGTAGGGCATCAGGGGAAGTGGTCTCGAACCGTGTAGTCTCTGACTCTGTCGGGGGGCCTTAGCTCTATCTCTATGGACGTATTGAGAGATGTTGGGGTAAGGCCTTGGATACACTGTTTGACATTAGGATTGGTTAGTTGCGAGCCCAGTTTGCAAGCCCTTGCCAACAGGGGCTTACGTATTGGTATGGGTAGAGCATCAGGGGAAGTGTGATCCGGTGTGATCCTAAGCACTTTAGCTCTATCTCTATTCCATGGTGGGTGCATGTGGGGGCGGCAATGGTGTTTGATCTATTAGACGGTTCCACACATTCGTGTATAGAGGTGTGGTGGCCACCTATCCTTTCTATTGCACATTGCAAACTTATGAACCAGACTAAAGATATGAATTGAATGCATGCATATGTTTGTTGTATTGTTTTGTTTACTCACTGAGCTCAAGTTGGAGAGCTGACCCTCACGCGTGTAATTTTTTTAGTTTCTGATGTTGTAGGTATTACGGCTGAAGATTATGTCGACACACCAACATATGAACATGTGGCGGCTATGATGAGCAAGTTGTGGAGGACTATTGTGATTCGTTAAGCGAGTGTTTCACTATGGATACGCTTAGAGTTAAATTTTTGTATTTGGATATTGAAATATGTATTAAATTATGTTTTGATTACTTGGAGATAAATGGAATATTAATTATTTATCATGACTAGACCTTAGTTCATTATCTGTAAGACTTCCGCTATTTACTTTATTATCTCTGATTAATGTGGAATGTGTTTTGGTTTAACATGGTGGGGATAGCCTATTCGAGATCCTGGTTGAACCGTTGGTTTTATTGACGGTTCATCACACCATTCTGGTTAGTGCAGAATTGAGGTGTGACAACTTGGTATTAGAACTCTCAGGCCTTACCCATCAAACTTCAATACTTCCACTGGAGTCCATGAATAGAGTTAGGATAAATTAAAAGTTTTAATACAAACACACCATAAGCATCTGTGTTGGTTGGGATAGAACTTAAACAAGACAATAATGTACATATAAAAGGTGAAACCATATGTATACACAGACAGAAAAAAGAAAATCAAAATTTAGCCTGATAAACAAATAATATAGGATACTATCTATAAGTCAGGCAGTTGCATAAGTATACAAAGGATATAATAATAGTAGCAAGAAGGAAGCATCTATAAAGTAGAAAAATTAGAATACCGAGTTGGTACTCACAAGATGTGAAACTCGATGTATGATTGGGGAAGAAGGAAAATGGCTAGTAACGCCTAAATCCCTGTAGAGGTCACGGGAAAGATCTTGGGCTAAATCAATCCGAGATAGGAGAACAATGGCCATACACAAAAAATAAGAGTAACTATAAAAGAAGATAAAGCTATAATCTTGGGTGACGTGGAGACTCTAAGTGAGATCCACCCCAAGCTGATCCATTATCCGTTAAGCAATAAGAAGAGGTTGCAACTTGACCCCACCACTATCTGGGTCGAGAATGGGTAATGAAAACTCATCTGAGCAGATGCTAAATAATGATAATCAGATTGGAGCAAATCAAAGGAAGTGAATAACTAGACCCCTCCAGCCAATCACCTGGACTACCAAGTACCTTGGCCACAGTTGTAATAAATTTAGCTAGACAAAAT
Source organism: Protea cynaroides (assembly GCA_028583415.1). Taxonomy (NCBI): domain Eukaryota; kingdom Viridiplantae; phylum Streptophyta; class Magnoliopsida; order Proteales; family Proteaceae; genus Protea; species Protea cynaroides. Next base: position 16,460,023 of record CM053267.1, on the reverse strand, counting down.
ACATGAGCAACAACAGATGAGACCAACTAAGCAAGTTGCTATGTGAATCACTACCCAGGTTGCCAATGCTACATCAACACCTCTGGGTCAAACGAAGTATGGTAGCAATTGGTAGCAACACTGTACCCCCAACACCTGTTAGCTATAACACAGTGCCTACCATATAGCAAGTCCTAATAACGCACACCCCAGTGTAGAAGCTTGGTGCACAATAAGCAGTGTATCAAGGTGGTTACCCTTATCAACCACCGATGTATGGGATAGCTGCATCATGGCAGAATGATCCGATAAGGATTGAAGAATGTTTTCTGAAGATAAAGCCTCAAACGTTTTCAGCAAAGGTTCAAAGATATTGTAGCCATATAACTAGATAGGTTATATAGGATGCGGTGCATTATTGATTTACTCTTATGATTATAGAGGATGCACATACCTGATTTTAAATTCTCGTACCTTGACAGGATACCTTCTTGATTCAACCTGTCAATTAGAGTTATAGATATTGTTTCTTCAGTGTTACTCCTAATTATACCAAACGGAGCCACTCTCATGATCGACAACATGAACAGAGATATGAACTGAATGAATAGTTATGTAAGACCCCTGTCAATCTAACCCGGTCTTACCACCTTGAACCAAGTTTACCCATCATGGTTGAGTCAAATGGACCAAGGGCGTGAAGAAGATCGAGATCCCAGGTATCAAATCAACCCAAAAACACTTAATTTGAAGGGAAGGTCGCATACCCAGCTAAGCAGGGTCGGACCTCCCAAAGCAGAAAGTCAGACCCTCAATTTTGAAGGGAGGGTCGGACATCTTGAATCCTAGGGTCGACGGGATCATCGACCCTCCCATCGACCCTCGGTTATCGTAAGAAATAAAAATTAGGAAAATTTCCTAATTTTCGATTGGGATTCTTTCCTAATCTCAATGGGACTTATTTAGGATGTTCCTACTCTATTTAAAGGACGTCCCTAAGCCTCTTTCACTCCTTTTCACAACCCTAATTGAATTGAGAGAAAGAGAAGAGAAGGAAAAGAGGAAGAAGAGAAGCAAGGAAGAGAATTTAGCCAAAAGAAAAGAGTTGCAGAGAAGGAGTATTCTTCTCAGGTATGGATACTAATTCCATGAGTTTCTACAGACCTTAGGTTAGATATTGGTGAGAATGTGATCTCAGAGAAACCCAAACCATCAACCCATGGTTAGGTTTTCATGGGAAACCATAGGAGAATGTATAAAAGCTATCTAGGTGGATTATACATGGTTTCAGACCATGGAATGAAAGTAGAATGGAATGTAGGAGCAAGCCATAGGATCCCAAGCACGAAGAATGGACTAAAAGAGGGAATTGGACCAAAGTGCACCGAGGGTCGATGACCATCCGACCCTAGGTGATCCTGACCATCGACCCTCAGTGTTTGGGAAGTTCAGAGTTTGGGGAGGGTCGCACCCAGGGTCGATCATGACTCCGACCCTCCCTCCGACCCTCAGTTGACAGAATGGTTTTTAAATTTAGAATTAATTCTAATTAAATTCTATCAACTTTGTTAGGTCTTCTAGCAATATAATAACAATATAAAGGTGATTCTAAAGCTTGGAAAAGTATCTATTAGCAAGCTAAGGTGAGGAAACAGAACTCTAAACTAATTGGTTAATAACAAACTGTTTTCCATTTTCTTGAGTCCAATGCCATGTTGATTCTATGCGAATATATTTGTAATGTGCATACAACATGTCATCCAATATTTCTATTACTTGTTCATGCATATTTACTTTATTGTTTATAACATGATGATGATGATGATGATGATAGGAATAGGCATGTGATTGTATGTGTGTGGTTGGTGTACTTGATGCGAGCGAGTATCAGGGGAGGTGTGATGGAAACGTCAATAAACGTTAACCTTTGGCGGGTCTCAGCACTATAGCTCTATCTCTAACTCAAGTCTTGTGCATTAGCATCGTCGTATCGCCATTACTTTAGCAGAACTATTATGTCGTAGAGTATCAGGGGATGTGGTCTCGGTCCTTGTAGTCTCTGACTCTACCGGGGGGCCTTAGCTCTATCTCTATGGACATTCTGAGGGATGCTGGGGTGAGGCCTTGGATACACTGTTTGGCATTAGGATTGGTTAGTTGCGAGCCCAGTTTGGAAGCCTTCGCTAACAGGGGCTTACGTGTTAGTATGGTATTATATAGCAATAAATGTTAACATTTGTTGTATAATGTCATGATTAGGGTGGATGGGGACGACGATAAATGTTAACCTTCGGGCGGACTTCCACACCCTGTGTATAGAGGCGGGGTCAATAAACGTTAACCTTTGAACACCCAACCTTTCTATTGCGCATTGCAAACTATAAACCAGACCAAAGATATGAATTGATTGCATGCATATGTATTGTTGCATTGTTTTGTCTACTCACTGAGCCGTGATGTGTGCTTACCCCCTCGACGTCGAATATTTTTAGTTGATGATGCAGGTTATACAGTTGAAGATTACATGAATGTTCCAGCGTATGGGAACATAGCGGCGATGGAAGCTGAAGCTGAAGGGGATACACATGACTCCTCTTGCGAGTGCAACTCATGTGTATTCGATTAGATATTTTCTTAGGTTTATTTATTTGAATTTAATAAAGACATGTATTTGATAATTATTTATGTCTCATTTGATACAGAATAATTTACTATTTAATGTTTATATCACATTAGATTCTCAGTTCATTTATTTATAAAATTTCCGCTATTGTGTATTTACTCTGATTATGATTTTGGATCTGTAGAAGTTTAGATAAAACAGATATAGCCTACTCGAGATCCTGGTTGAACCGTTGGTTTGCTAGCGGTTCATCACACCATTCTGAATAGTGTGGAATTGGGGTGTGACAACTTGGTATCAGAGCATCTCAGGCCTTGTCCGCTAAACTAACATACATTCGAGACAATTGTAAACTGAGATAGGATAAAAGTAAAAACAGTAATATAAACACACTGTAAGCACAAGTGATGATTGAGACCAAATTTAAAAAGAGAATAATGCATCTATTAAAGGGGAAACAAGTTACATACAATGAGAGAGAGAAATAAAATGTATATACACAACTAAAGTAGAGTACAGTCCACAACCCTGACAGTTACTCTGTAGTACAAGAAAATAAAGTACAATCAAGAAGCTGGAGGTGAAGGAGGAGACGGGGCCTCAGGATCTCTATCATAGTCCTCAGCATAGACCCTAGTCAACCAGGCTATCTGAGTCTGGGTCGTCTGTAGACTAGCTGTGAGATCGGCTACCCTCCGATCAGTCACACGCTGTACCTCTATAAGCTCTCCCATCCGTGTGTCTGATATGCGCTGGGTGGCTAACAGCTCATCCAGTCTCACACGCTGAGCGTCTAGCAACTCCTTTATCCTCAGATCAGATTTGCGCTGAGCCTCCCTGATCTCCTGCAACATCTCCATCATGTCAGAAGGTGGGAGTGAAGGACCAGCCGCATGAGAAGGACCAGCCTCAGGTGCAGGAGCCGCCGCAGAAGAAGTACCAACTCCAGCCGCATGTGTAGGTGAAGGCGGTGGTATCGAGTCGACATCCATATACATACGGTCGTCATCATCGACAGGATCCACACGTGCTCTAGCAGCGGCAGCAGCGGCCTCGGCGTCTGCCATCTCGATGCGAGTGTGAGGGCGCACCATCTCGTTCCTCTCCTCATCACTGACTTGGGCATACCGCATACCCATCTTGCAGATAGCCTCCCAATCTAGAGGCGACGAGAAGGTCTTCTCCTGAATCTTCTCATCTACCAGATCAACCCGCAGACGGGTCGGGAGAATCAGAATCATGCGTCCATAGGGTAGATTACCCCTATGACCGGACAATGTAGCACTAATCATGATCCGCATGATGATGTAGGGAAGGCAGACTGGCTGTCTGGTGCAGATGCAATATATCAAAAACTGGGTCAGCTGAGAAACCCTCTCATAGTGCCCACTCTGCGGGATCAGATTATACTGGATAGTCTTACAGAAGACCCATGGAGCTGGACGCAGGTAACAGGATCTCATCTGCCAGTGATCAGGTCGTAGCAGCTGATTGTCGATCTCTGCCCTCATCTCCATAGAAACAAACTGGGGCTCTCTAGGTGCATAGTACACCATGGGGCCATCATAGGGTATGCCCAACAGATCGGCCAGTTGCCGATAATCAAAGGAAATGTGCACCCCTTTAACATAGCTGGTGATGCGCAACTCTTGACCATGCTCGACGTCATTGTAATTCCTCACCACCTGGAGATTACAATAGAACTGGCGCACCAAATCTGGACATGTGCACGCGTCATAGGTGATGACAGGGAGCCACCCCATATCACCAAATGCTCTCTCTACGTTGAACAAGGCTAGCTCAGCCAAGTTCACCATACGACCACCCTCCACTTTCTTACGGGCATAGTCGGCATACTGTGCCTCGGCTTCATTAGAGCGAAAGCGAAGCGGATCACGAACTCGGGGTATCTTGGTATGAGCCATGGTATCTGCAAATTAGAAAGAGAAAGGGAGACAAGGAGTTAATAGAGTAAAAATCTGAATTTAACATTTTTAACGATGTAAGTTGCCCAAAAGCCTCACTTTTCACCATACACGTGGGCGGGAGGACTTACTTAGGTTCCAACACATCCTACGACACTCACACAGTAGGAAATGGAAACCCACGAAGACCAATTTGAAGAAATTTCAAGAAATCGAAAATTTTCACAAATTAGGGCAAAAACGAGCAAAATTCAAGTTTCTCGATAACCAACCGATGAAATTCAAAAATTTTTGAGGGCTTTCGTTCCTCGAGATACCAATAACAAAAGTCCCCAATAAAAATCAAATTTTTACGGTTGGAAAAAGTTTAATTTGAAAAATACAAGTTAAATGGACAAAAACCTAGAAAAGAAAACCTAAAAACAGGTAAAAATGGGAGAACATACCTGTATGGATGACGTGGACGTCGAAACCCGGACTCAAACCGACCAAAACAGTGGAGTGGCACTGTAGCAATTCAGAGGGGAGAGACGAGTCGAAACGGGAGGGAAATAATAAGAAATGATCCAAAATCGGATTTTAAAAATCTGATTTTTAGTCTGAGGGTCGGACAATTCGACTAGAACCATCGACCCTCGAATCGACCCTCCCATCGACCCTCGGCTCTCGAAAATCTGACAGAAAACTAAGGGTCGGAACTGAGGGTCGGACACCCATTGACCCTCACATCGACCGTCAGCTCTCGGGAAGAACAGGTCATTCCCAGGGTCGGATACTAAGGGTCAGACATACCATCGACCCCCACCATTGACCCTGCATAGAAAAGACAATATTTTTCTTTAAAAATGAGCTGGAATTGGAATTTTATATCGGAACACACGCTCAGATGCAAGTTGCGATGGGTATTATGTTCCAAGCCACTCAAGCTGCACCTATGCAGACAGGACAAGCCAGTGCAGCACCGGTGGGTAACCACCCAGCACCTCAGACACCTCAACAACCTGCTGCATAGATTCCAGTACAGGCTCCGGAAGCAACTCAGGTTAATTACCAGTATCCACCCCATATGTTTGGGGCATATCCCCAAAATCAGTTCGATCACTCTCGATTGGTGGAAAGATTTTTTGAAGATGAAGCCTAGGGAATTTAATGGCAAGCCGTTTAATCTATTATGGCCAGCACACTGGATAGACGAGATGGAGAGAAATTTCCTCATGATGACTATTACAGAGGAAGAAAAAGTGTTATGTGCCACCTTCATGCTCAAAGGTGATGCACATCACTGGTGGAAATCTACCCGGGACTATCTATTGACCAAGCACGCCCAACTGACTTGGGCTGTTTATAAAGAAGCTTTCTTCGAGAAATATTTTCCACGAAGCTTCAGAGATTCTATGGAGAAGGAGTTTCTGAGTCTATATCAGGGACAGATGTCAGTGGATGCATACCAACCACGTTATGAAGAGCTGTTTTCTTCGCACCACTGAGTATGCAGGAAGAAGAAACCAAAACCCATAGGTTCGTCACGACACTGAGAGGAAGCATCAGAGAGCACGTTCTGGGCTTGGAAAAGAAGGTTTATAATGAAGCTGTCCAAATAGCTCAAGTCATTGAATCGAGCCAGAAGGAGAGTTATTTCACACAGAACCGGGGTATCAAAAGGCCAGCTGGAAATTCTTATAACGGAGGCAATAACAAGACATATAAGCCTTTCCGCCCTCAAAATTTTAATGCTGCAACCAAGACTACTCCAGGGACTCAACCTCAGCCAAAGCCAAATTCTGAAAGTCCGAAGTGTTATAACTGCAACCAATCCGGACATATGGCAAGAGAGTGCCCCAAGCCCAAGAAGCAATTCCATCAGGGACGGGTATATGCTGTTACATCCGAGGATGCGGCTGCATCACCCGATGTGGTCACAGGTATGACTGAAACTTTTTGAAGTTGAAATGAAATTGTGTGAGCATGTAGACTAAGTTAAAATAAATAACAGGTATCGTACCTATAAATGGCGCACCCGCCAGAGTACTCTTTGATTCAGGAGCCACTCATTCATTTATATCTGTGTCATTCGGAAAGAAGATAAACTTACCCATCAAAACATTAGACTACAAGTTACTTGTACGGTCACTGATGGGGTTAGAAGTGGAATTAGAGAAAGGATATGGACCATGTCCAGTCCACATTGGTGAGAAAACCTTAGATGTAACCTTGATACAACTTGAGATGGTAGACTTTGACGTCATCTTGGGAATGGACTGGTTAGCTCGGCATTCGGCGAACCTACTATGCGCCGAAAAAAAGCTAACATTTAAAGACCAAGCAGGAGCAGAATTCAGTTTTACGGGAACCAAACTTTCCCGTAGACGCAAGCTCATACTCTCAGCACTAAAGGCTAAGAGATGCCTCGAGAAAGGGGCAGTCGGATATCTAGTATCAGTGGTCGACCTAACCAAGGAAGCACCACAAATGGAAGATATTGAAGTCGTGCGGGATTATCCCGATGTATTCCCAGAGGAACTATCAGGATTACCACCCGACCGAGCCACAAAGTTTGTGATAGATCTTGTACCTGGAGCCACACCCGTATCAAAAGCACCTTATAGAATGGCTCCTACTGAACTGAAGGAACTGAAAGTGCAACTACAGGAACTACTGGACACGGGTTATATTCGACCCAGTATATCACCATGGGGAGCGCCAGTGTTATTCGTGAAGAAAAAGGACGGTAGTGTTCGATTATGCATCGACTATCGGGAGTTGAATAAACTGACAATCAAGAATCGATATCCATTACCACTTATCGATGACTTATTCGATCAGTTGCAAGGAGCAAAGGTATTTTCTAATATCGATCTTCGATCGGGCTATCATCAATTGAAGATTAAAAAGGGTGATATTCCTAAGACAGCTTTCAGGACCAGATACAGACATTATGAGTTCTTGGTCATGTCTTTTGGATTAACAAACGCACCCGCAACTTTTATGGAACTAATGAACCGGGTTTTCCACGATATGTTGGATACGTCGGTTATAGTATTTATTGATGATATATTGGTATACTCCAAGGACGAAGAAACTCATATCAAGAACCTAAATGCTGCCCTACAGCGTTTAAGGAAAGAGAAGCTATATGCCAAATTTTCAAAGTGTGAGTTTTGGCTAAGTGAAGTCGCCTTCTTAGGCCATGTAGTATCCGCTGAAGGAATCAAAGGACCCCAGCAAGATTGAGGCTATTGTAAAGTGGGAAGCACCAAAGAGCGTTTCAGAAATTAGAAGTTTTTCTGGGTCTAGCTGGTTATTATCGGAGATTCGTAGAAGATTATTCCCAGATTGCCGTACCTCTTACTAGTTTGACTAAGAAAGGTGAGAAGTTCGTGTGGACCGATAAATGCGAGAAGAGTTTCCAAACGCTGAAGACCAGATTGATATCCGCTCCGATTTTGACTATTCCCGTTCCAGGACAGACATTACTTTATTCACTGATACGTCGGGATTGGGACTGGGATGTGTGCTTATGCAAGGAGAGCAAGTAATTGCTTATTCTTCAAGATAGTTAAAGGTACATGAGAAAAATTATCCCACTCATGATCTGGAGCTAGCGGCAGTAGTGCATGCTGTCAAGATATAGAGACATTACCTATACGGAGAGAAATTCCAGATTAAGTCAGACCATAAAAGTCTTACTTATCTATTTAATCAGAAGGAATTGAATATGAGACAAAGAAGATGGCTGGAACTATTGAAGGACTATGATTGTGATATCCAGTATCATCCAAGAAAAGCGAACGTAGTAGTGGATGCGTTAAGCAGAAAAGAAATGATAAAATTGCAAGGAGAGGTTAGCACAACTGCAGCAATGTGTACTACCAGAATGGTATTCAATCACGAAAACGAGCCGTATGTGATAGACGCAACGGATGAATCAGCCAACCAAGGGTTCATTCATCGGTTTTCAAATATGTTCGCTGCATTGAAGATTATACCGGACATAATGGATGAAGTGAAGACAGCTATCAAATCGGATCCTTATCTGAGAACAGTACAAGAAGATATCGAGAAAGGTAGGACCAATCCTGAGTTCACCTTGGACGAAGAGAAAGTACTGAAATACAAAGGAAGAATATGTGTACCGGAAATAGAAAATATGGACATTAGACACCGATTGATGAAAGAAGTCCATACCACCATCAATTCGATACATCCCGGAAGTACAAAAAATGTATCATGATCTAAAGAAAATATATTGGTGGAGGGGAATGAAAGCAGATGTAGCCAAGTTCGTGTCTCAATGCCTAAATTGTCAGAAAGTAAAGGCTGAACGACAAAGACCCGCAGGACTGTTACAGCCATTACCGAACCAGCATGAAAATGGGACTGCATCACTATGGACTTCGTCACGGGACTACCACTGACTCCTCGAGTAGTTGACGTAGTTTGGGTGATTGTGGACCGTCTAACTAAAACAGTTCGCTTCATACCGATACGACCTCAGTATACCTTTGGAAAGGTTAGCAAAGTTGTATGTGGATAATATTGTTCGATTACATGGTGTTCCAGAAAGCATTGTGTCTGATAGAGATCCACGATTTACTTTCAAGTTTTGGAAAGGATTGCAAAAGGCTATGGGTACAACATTGAAGTTCAGTACTGCATTCCACCCACAAACAGACGGACAGTCAGAGCGTACAATTCAGATTCTAGAAGATATGCTACGAGCATGTGTAATTGATTTCAAAGGATCATGGGATGAAAAGTTACCATTGATCGGGTTCGCTTATAACAATAGCTATCAGGCTACTATACAGATGTCACCTTATGAGGCACTGTATGGCAGAAAGTGTCGAACTCATTTGTTTTGGAATGAAGTTAGAGAACGTAGTATTATTGGGCCAGAATTTGTTGAAGAGACTTTTCGAGTGGTCGACATTATCAAGGTAAGAGTAAGAACAGCTCAGAATCGTCAGAAGCAATATGCAGATACTCGACGCAGAGATCTGGTGTTCGCCATAGGTGATAAAGTATTCTTGAAAGTATCGCCTATGCGAGGATTGAAAAGGTTCGGGCAGAAAGGGAAACTAAATCTAAGATATGTCGGGCCATATGAGATTCTATCTAAGCGTGGTAAATTGGCTTATCAGTTAGCACTACCACCATCTATGTCGAGTGTGCATGACGTATTTCACATTGCCCTATTGAAGAAGTATGTCAAGGATCCAACGCACGTGTTGACAGTAGATTTACCGGAATTGACTGATGATTTGACATTCGAAGTAACACCAACTCAAATCACCAGCCAAAAGGTTCAATGACTATGCAACCGAGATATCTATTATGTTAAGGTCACATGGAAAAGTAGAGACATGGAAGAAATTACATGGGAAGAAGAAAATGCGATGCGGAAGCAATACCCTCACTTATTTGATTCAGAAGGTACGTACAATTTCGAGGATGAAATTTTTATAAGTAGGGGGGAGTTGTAAGACCCGTGTCAATCTAACCCGGTCTTACCACCTTAAACCAGGTTTACCCATCATGGTCGAGTCAAATGGACCAAGGGCGTGAAGGAGATCGAGATCCCAGGTATCAAATCGATCCAAAAACACTTAATTTGAAGAGAGGGTCGCATACCCAGCTAAGCAGGTCGGACCTCCCAAAGCGAAAAGTGGACCCTCAATTTTGAAGGGAGGGGATTGGGACATCTTGAATCCTAGAGAAAAAAAAAAAAAAAAAGAAAAAAAAAAAAAAAAAAAAAAATAAAAAAAAAAAACGAAAGAACAATAATTTTTTTTTTTTTTATTTGACTAGGTGGGGGGGAGGGCGGATCATCGACCCTCCCATCGACCCTCGGTTATCGTAAGAAATAAAAATTAGGAAAATTTCCTAATTTTCGATTGGGATTCTTTCCTAATCTCAATGGGACTTATTTAGGATGTTCCTACTCTATTTAAAGGACATCCCTAAGCCTCTTTCACTCCTTTTCACAACCTTAATTGAATTGAGAGAAAGAGAAGAGAAGGAAAAGAGGAAGAAGAGAAGCAAGGATGAGAATTTAGCCAAAAGAAAAGAGTTGCAGAGAAGGAGTATTCTTCTCAGGTATGGATACTAATTCCATGAGTTTCTACAGACCTTAGGTTAGATATTGGTGAGAATGTGATCTCGGAGAAACCCAAACCATCAACCCATGGTTAGGTTTTCATGGGAAACCATAGGAGAATGTATAAAAGCTATCTAGGTGGATTATACATGGTTTCAGACCATGGAATGAAAGTAGAATGGAATGTAGGAGCAAGCCATAGGATCCCAAGCACGAAGAATGGACTAAAAGAGGGAATTGGACCAAAGTGCACCGAGGGTCGATGACCATCCGACCCTAGGTGATCCTGACCATCGACCCTCAGTGTTTGGGAAGTTCGGGAGTTTGGGGAGGGTCGCACCCGTGGTCGATCATGACTCCGACCCTCCCTCCGACCCTCGGTTGATGGAATGGTTTTTAAATTTAGAATTAATTCTAATTAAATTCTATCAACTTTGTTAGGTCTTCTAGCAATATAATAACAATATAAAGGTGATTCTAAAGCTTGGAAAAGTATCTATTAGCAAGCTAAGGTGAGGAAACAGAACTCTAAACTAATTGGTTAATAACAAACTGTTTTCCATTTTCTTGAGTCCAATGCCATGTTGATTCTATGCGAATATATTTGTAATGTGCATACAACATGTCATCCAATATTTCTATTACTTGTTCATGCATATTTACTTTATTGTTTATAACATGATGATGATGATGATGATGATGATAGGAATAGGCATGTGATTGTATGTGTGTGGTTGGTGTACTTGATGCGAGCGAGTATCAGGGGAGGTGTGATGGGAACGTCAATAAACGTTAACCTTTGGCGGGTCTCAGCACTATAGCTCTATCTCTAACTCAAGTCTTTTGCATTAGCATCGTCGTATCGCCATTACTTTAGCAGAGCTATTATGTCGTAGAGTATCAGGGGAGGTGGTCTCGGTTCTTGTAGTCTCTGACTCTACCGGGGGGCCTTAGCTCTATCTCTATGGACATTATGAGGGATGCTGGGGTGAGGCCTTGGATACACTGTTTGGCATTAATATTGGTTAGTTGCGAGCCCAATTTGCAAGCCCTCGCTAACAGGGGCTTAAGTGTTAATATGGTATTATATAGAAATAAACGTTAACCTTTGTTGTATAATATCATGATTAGGGTGGATGGGGATGACGATAAACGTTAACATTCGGGCGGACTTCCACACCCTGTGTATAGAGGCGGGGTCAATAAACATTAACCTTTGACCACCCAACCTTTCTATTGCGCATTGCAAACTATAAACCAGACCAAAGATATGAATTGATTGCATGCATATGTATTGTTGCATTGTTTTGTCTACTCACTGAGCCATGATGTGTGCTCACCCCCTCGACGTCGAATATTTTTAGTTGATGATGCAGGTTATACAGTTGAAGATTACATGAATGTTCCAGCGTATGGGAACGTGGCGGCGATGGAAGCTGAAGCTGAAGGGGATACACATGACTCCTTTTGCGAGTGCAACTCATGTGTATTCGATTAGATATTTTCTTAGGTTTCTTTATTTGAATTTAATAAAGACATGTATTTGATAATTATTTATGTCTCAGTTGATACAGAATAATTTACTATTTAATGTTTATATCACATTAGATTCTCAGTTCATTTATTTATAAGATTTCCGCTATTGTGTATTTATTCTGATTATGATTATGGATGTGTGGAAGTTTAGATAAAATGGATATAGCCTACTCGAGATCCTGGTTGAACCGTTGGTTTGCTAGCGGTTCATCACACCATTCTGAATAGTGCAGAATTGGGGTGTGACAAGTTAAATGTTTAATCATGTTGAGCGTACATATTTTGATTTATACTTGATTTATTGATGTACCAAAACTTTCTCTAGATTTATTCTTGTAGTGCCTTAAACAGTGACATTATATACTCAATAGAACCTGTACCCATGAGGTTAAGAATTGTAAAACCTCTATTTTTTTTATATATTTGGACCACCGTGCAACTTGATGATCTTTTGATGCCGGTTGGATTACCATAGATTTACTCCTAATCTTTAAACCTAAGTTCATTAGAGAAAGCAAGTGTTCATCATTACACTGAATTCGAAAGAAGAAAATGAATTTCTTTTGGATAAACATTTTGATTCTTACATTTCTCGACATCCATTGATAAGATGTTTAGTGAATAAGGAATTATGGGAAGTAAGATGATTAAATTCAGATTAGATTCTATAGCCAAGGAACCTCAAATGAAGAAATGGAGGATCTGTTTTCAGATTGCTGAATAGATGGATATGGTCATGTCTATAAAAGAGTGCATGAGCAAGAAAATAAGTAACAATCACAAGATATTTTTCGAGGTATATGAAAGAGAGATCAGGGTAGAACAACAATGATAAAGAAGGTGTAAGCTAATGAGTTTTTTTTGGGATATATGAGATTTTAAGCAATAGTCTTGAAAAACTAGGAGATTAAGGAGCTAGATGTGCTCTTAAGACCTTTATACCAGATTTTGCTAGTTCAAGCCCTTTTGGACTAGATGTTGTATTGGATGAGTGTTATTAACAATGTTCGAATCATATGGATGGATAAAATTTGGATGCAACCTAAATCGACTTGAGATGGCAGACTTTGATGTCATCTTGGGAATAGACTGGTTGTCTCAACACTCTACAAAGTTGTTATGTGCATAGAAGAGGTTATCATTCAAGAGTAAAGATGGCATATAATTTAGTTTTATTGGAAGGATGTTGCCTAAGAAGTGAAAGCTGATCCTCTCTATGCTAAAGGCGAAGAGATGCTTTGAAGAGAAAGAAGTTGGATATATGGTATTTGTGGTATACGTTACCAAAGAACCACCACAGATGGAAGATATTGATGTGATGCATAAATTTCCAATGTGTTTCTAGGAGACTTACCTAGGTTACCATCTGATCATGCGACCAAGTTCATCATTGACTTGTTACCAAGGATGATACTTGAGTCAAGGGCACCTATAGAGTAGCTCCTATGTACTTGAAGGGATTGAGACTCAACTACGGGAGTTATTAGACAAGGGTTCTAATCGGCTAAGTATTGCATCACGGGGAGCACCAATTCGTGAAGAAGAAGGACAGTAGTGTCAGATTATGTATAGACTACCAGGGACTAAAAAGCTCACGATTCAAGAATCGATATCTACTACCTTAGATCGATGACTTGTTTAAACAGTTGCAAGGAGCAAAGGTATTTCCTAAGATTGATCTTCGGTTGAGATATCCTCAGCTGAAGAATTTAGACAGCGATATTCCGAAGATAGTTTTTAGAATCGGGATTGGACATTATGAGTTCCCAATTATGAGGGTTGAATTAACCAATGCCCTTACATCTTTTATGGAGCTGATGAACTGGGTGTTGTTTGACATGTTGGACACATCGGTCATAGTTTTTATAGATGATATTTTGGTTTATTTCAAGAATGAAGCAACTCATACAATGGATCCTAGAACAGCTTCACAACAGCTGAGAAGTGAAAAGCTTTATGCTAAGTCCAAGAAATATGAGACCTGATTAAACAAAGTGATCTTCTTATATCACATAGCATCATAAAAAAAAGGGATTAAAGTGGACCCTATTAAGATAGAAGTAATCTTATGGTGAGAAACACCTAAAGAATATTGTGAAGATCAGAAGTTTCTTGGGTTTAGCTGGTTATTACAGATGATTCATGGAGGACCACTTTAGGATCGCAATACCTCTTACCAAGCTAACCAGGAAGGGAGAGAAGTTTAATTGGACTGACAAGTGTGAAGAGTGTTTCCAGACTCTAAAGCTAGATTGATATCTGCTCCCATCTTGACTATTCTTATCCCAGGACAACCATTTACTTTATACACTGATGCGTCTGGATTGGGTTTAGGATGTGTGCTTATGCAAGGAGAACAAGCGGTTGCATATGTTTCAAGATAACTGAAAGAACATGAAAAGAATCACCCAACTCATGACTTGGAATTAGTAGTAGTAGTACATGCTATCAAGATATGGAGACATTATTTGAATGGAGAGAAATTTCAGATTAAATCAGATCATAAGAGTCTCACTTATCTTTTTAATCAGGAAGAGTTGAACATGAGACAAAGAAGATGGTTAGAACACTTGAAGGATTAAGACCGTGATACGTAGTATCGCTTAAGCCAGGCTAATGTAGTAGCTAAGGCCTTAAGCAAAAAGGGAATTATGAAGTCTGAAGAAGGACCCAGTATAAATGCTGCCTTATGTTTCGCAGCAATAGATTTAGATTTGAAAGAAGAGTAACATATAATAGAAGCTAGTGATGATCCAGTTGAGTGAGAGCTTATGGATGAACTTATGGAGCAAAGTTCCTTGCTTGCGTTCACAACATTAAAGATCATCTCTGAATTGATAGACGAAGTAAAGGTAGTAATTTTGTTATATCTATATCTATGAGAGGTGTAAGAAGATTTAGAGAAACGAAAAACCTAACCCTGACTTACTTGGATGCGGAGATGGTACTCAGATGCAGAGGTAGATTCTGAATACCTGAAGATAAAGACTCGGATATCATGAAGAGAATAATGATAAGAGCCCATTGTACTCAATATTCAGGACATCCTGGAGTATCAATATGTATCATGACCTGAAGAGATTGTACTGGTAAAGAGGAATGATAACAAATGTGGCTTCGTACGTGTTCCAGTGTTTGAATTATCAGCAAGTAAAGGCTGAAAGACAAAGACCAACATGGCTTACTACAACAACCATCAGAGCCAGTCTGGAAATGAAACTACATTACAATGAACTATGTCACTGATTTGCCACTGACTCCTAGAACGATTGACGCAGTTTGGGTGATTGTTGATCGCCTTAGGAAGATAACTCATTCTATTGCTATACGACCTTGGTATGCTTTGGAGTGGCTAACTAAGCTATATGTGGATCGAATTTACTACCAAGCTACCATGTAAATGTTACCTATAAAGCATGGTACGGTAGAAATGTCAAATTCCTCTATTTTGGAATAAAGTTGGTGAATAAAGAATTTTAAGACCTGAGTCTATTGTAGAAACCTATCGAGTGGCAGACAAGATCAAAGAAAAAGGGCCAAGGCAGCTCAGGATTGTTAGAAGAGATGCCAAGACCTTGAGTTCGCCATAAGTGACAAAGTGTTCTTGAAGGTATCACTTATGTATGGTTTGAAGCAGTTCAGCAAGAAGGGTAAGTGGTATCCTATATATGTGTTGGACCTTATAAATTTTGGAGAGATATAGAAAAGTTTCATATCAATTAGCGTTACCACTGTCCGTGTCTAGTGTGCATGACGTATTTCACGTGTCTCTATTGTTGAAGTACATTGGAGATCCATATTAAAGGTATTAACCACTGATCCACTGGAGTAGATAGAAGATTGAACTATTGAAGTGGTACCAGCCTAGTTCACTAGTTGGAAGGTACAACATCTCAAAAACTGGGATAATTATTATATGAAGATAATCTGGCGAAAACAAGACGTGGAGAAGATTGCATGGAAAGAAGAAGATGCAATGCGGAAATAGAATTCCCACCTAAATTCAAATTTTGAGGACAAAATTTATTTAAGGATGGGGGAGTTGTAAGATCCGTACGTTCAAATTTTGAGGACAAAATTTCTTTTAAGGGTGGTGGAGTTGTAAGACCCGCATGCCACGAACCCGGTCTAACCTTACATTTCGTGTCGTGACCAGTCTACATATCATGGTAGAGCCAAGTGGACCAAGTGCGTGAAGAAACCCAAGACCCAATATGAAATTTAACTCAAAAACAGTCAAAATGAGGGTAGGATCGCATGCCTAAATAGGTAGGGTCGACCCCACCTCAACAGAAGTCCAACCGATGAATTTTTGGTCTTGGGGTCGCATGTTTTAAAACGTAGGGTCTCGAATTGTCCGACCCTACATCCGACCCTACGTCCGACCCTACGATAACAGTAAAAATCAGAAATTAGAAAACTTTCCTAATTCAAAAGGGGGTCTTTCCTAAACTCAATGGGACTTATTTTGGAGGGTTTTCCTCTATAAATAGGACGTCCCTTAGTCTCTTTCACTCCTTTTAGAACCCTAATTGAAAGTGAGAGAAAGAGAAGAGAAGGAAGAGAAGGAGAAGAGAAGGAGAATTGAAAAAGAAGACTATGGAGGAGAAAATTCAGAGAAAACTCTGAATCTTAGCAAACCTAAGGTATGAATACATTCTCCATGATTTGTTTAAGAGCCTAGAATAGTTCATGAAGAGGATAGGATCTAGGAGAAACTCAAATCATCCATCCATGGACAAATTCCCAATGGAATCCATGGAGAAAATCATTGTGAACAATGGAAAGTGTGTAAAAATAATAGTTTTGAGCCATAGAACAATCATAGAATAGACCATGAAAATAAGCCAATGGATCCAAACATGAAAGAATGGACTTTAGAATGAAAGGTCGACTCAGAATATGTGTGGTCGCACGTAGGGTCGCATGATATCCGACCCTACGAGACCACAGGATCGACCACATGCCCTCGGAAAGTCCCAGGGAGGGTGTGGTCACACGTAGGGTCAAATGGTATCCGACCCCACATCCGACCCTACACCCTAGGGTCACAGAAACTGCTACCCTAGGTGCGAGCCTACCCTGCGACCCTACCCCTATGGTCGCAGAAACTGCTACCCTAGGTGCTACCCTACCTGCGACCCTACGATTTCTGTTATGGGAATTAATTCTAATTAAAATCTATCGACTTGTTAGGTATTTCTAGTGATTTAAAAGTGAAACTAGCAACCAAAGGTGAGGAAACAAGACCTAAACTAATTGGCTAATAATAAACTATTTTTGTTTATTGAGTCCAATACCATGAATGATTCTATGCTTGTATGATTGTAATGTGCATATCACATGTCATCCAATATTCCTGTTATTATTGTTCATGCATATTTAATTTCTGTTTATTTATAATATGATGTTGATGATCATGCTAGGAATAGGCATGTGATTGTATGTATGTGGTTAGTGTACTTGATGTGAGTGGGGCATCAGGGGGAGGACGTGACATTGTGGTTCATCCTGGTCACCAGACTCTAGCTCTATCTCTACTCAAGTCTTGTCCACTAACATCATCGTATCTCCATTACTTTAGCAGAACTATTACGTCGTAGGGCATTAGGGGAGGTGGTCTCGGACTGTGTAGTCTCTGACTCTACCGGGGGGCCTTAGCTCTATCTCTATGGACGTATTGAGGGATGCTAGGGTAAGGCCTTGGATACACTGTTTGACATTAGGATTGGTTAGTTGCGAGCCCAGTTTGCAAGCCGTCGCCAATAGGGGCTTACATGTTGGTATGGGTAGAGCATCAGGGAAAGTGTGATGCGGTGCGGTTTTAAGCACTTTAGCTCTATCTCTATTCCATAGTGGATGCATGTGGGTGCGGCAATGGTGTTTGATCCATTGGGTGGTTCCATACATTCGTGTATAGAGGTGCGGTGGCCACCTATCCTTTTTATTGCACATTGTAAACTTATGAACCAGACCAAAGATATGAATTGAATACATGCATATGTTTGTTGCATTATTTTGTTTACTCACTGAGCTTAAGTTGGAGAGCTGACCCTCGTGCGCGTAATTTTTTTAGTTTCTGATGTTGCAGGTATTACGGCTGAAGATTATGTCGACACGCCAACATACGAACAAGTGGCGGCTATGATGAGCAAGCTGTGGAGGACTATTGTGATTCGTTAAGCGAGCGTTTCACTGTGGATACGCTTAGAGTTAAATTTTAGTATTTGGATATTGAAATATATATTAAATTATGTTTTGATTACTTAGAGATAAATATAATATTAATTATTTATCATGACTAGACCTCAGTTCATTATCTGTAAGACTTCCGTTATTTACTTTATTATCTTTGATTAATGTGGAATGTGTTTTGGTTTAACATGGTGGGGATAGCCTATTCGAGATCCTGGTTGAACCGTTGGTTTATTGATGGTTCATCACACCATTCTGGTTGGTGTAGAATTGGGGTGTGACAAGTAAATAGTAGATAGCGCTTGAGTAGAATTAAAGATGGCTATATCGGTATGAAGTTTGACAAGGAATAAGATTTCTATATCTAAGAGTGGATGCAAGTATGAAATCAAAAATGGTGGCATTGATAGTATTCGGATTAGTACAAGTAATACTGAGTTATGCCCAATGTTAAATGAAATTATTAAGTAAAGACCAAGAATGTTTGGTAGAATTAATGAAGTTATAAGCATATACCCTAATGCTTATTGGTAAACTTGGGATATGAAGTGAGTAACAATCACAAGATACTTTTTGAGGTATATGATAGAGAGATCAGGGTAGAATAGCAATGATAAAAGAGGTGTAAGCTAATGAGTTTTTGGGATATGAGATTATTAGCGTTAGTCTTTGAAAAATCATAAGAAATGAAGGAACTAGACAAGCTCTTAAGAACTTTAAACTAGATTTTGCTAGTTCAAGCCCTTTTGGACTAAATGTTGCATAGGTGAGTGTTATGAACAATGTTTAATTCGTATGGACGGACAAAATTGAGATGCAACCTAGTTTTACTTGAGATGGCAGACTTCGACATCATCTTGGGGATAGACTAATTGTATCAATACTCTACAAAGCTGTTCTATGCATAAAAGAGGTTGTCATTTAAGAACAAAGACAACATATAATTGTGAGGACAAAGATGAAATTTTGGAAGTCGCCATCTAGATTAAGGTCTAGGACCTTAGAAATGTGAAATCTCACCCCAAGGTAAGACATCGATTGACTCATGACCCTTAGATTGGATTTCTGGTCCATCAAAGATTGGGTAAGTGTTAGGTTACGGTTATGGGAAAGGGTTAGGCACCCAAATCGCCCGATCAAAATCGGTCTCTTATGCCTTTCCTATGCTAGACTCTATCTATTAAACCAAACCAAACCAAGTGGTTTGATATCATTGAACCGAATTTGTATCCATCAGATTGCCTACGTATCACAGAATTATTTCAAAAATTAGGTTCACCATCGTAGTTCAGGTGTGATTAAAGTTTATGATTGTAATTTATGCTTGTGCATGATTAAGTTCATTGTTCAAGTTGAAGTTTATGCTCGAAAGGATGAGAAACCCTATGGGTTAGGATCTGGATAGTCCATACGAACTGATAGATAGTCCTAGTGGATCTAAGAATGGATAACCCTTTCTGGGTCAAAATATGGATAACCCTATTTGGGTCAAAATGTGGATAACCCTATTTGGGTAAAAATATAGATAACCCTATTTGGGTCAAAATATGGATGGATATCCTAGTGGATCTATGGATAGTCCGAGTGGAGTAAGATGTGGATCCGAATTTGGGATTCTCCCAAATAGACTACGTATCCTAGGGTTTGCCCTAGGAATCAGAATCTGTGTAGTTCGAAAAAGGTAGGTGCATATCCAAGTGGATCTATGGATTGTTCGAGTGGACTGAGGTGTGGATCCAAATTTGGGATTCTCCCAAATAGCCTACGTATCCTAGGGTTTGACCTAGGAATCAGAATCTGCGTAGTTCGAAAAATGGTTGAAATAACCTGTTCTAGGTTAAGGATTGAGAACCTATTCTAGGTTTAGGGTTGAGAACCTATTCTAGGTTTAGAATTGAGAACCTATTTTAGGTTTAGGATTTACTGAGGGGCAGAAATTGTCCTCAGCTACCCTTTTCATCCTAAGTTCTAATTTTGGAAGGTTTGGCAAAGCATTCTCTTTTTTATTAAGATTTTTATTTTTCCCATTATGCCCTTCCCAAGAATGTGGGTGCCTAAATGCTGTCCTCACGCCTAGATTGTCTTCTAAAAGTGTGCATATATGGCAGTTCAGCTAGGGTGTTGCATAAATTAAATTATTATCAAAATTAAATTATTCATCTAAATATGGCATATAACACATTTATGGCAAGAAATACATATATAGCAAGATTGTTAAAAATCTCTCAAATATGACATGTATTGCAAATAAGGCAAGAACATATATGGCAAGATCTAGTATGCTAATCAAAGCTTGGTAAGACCTAATATAGCAAGAAATCAATATATGCATCTATATGTCAATATGGCAAGCACCAAATATAGAATGCAAATATGTCATGAATCATTCAAATAAGGTATGATCTTATATGCTATTTTCTAAGCATGGTAAGATATAACATGGCAAGAAATTAATATATGCATCTATATATCAATATGACAAGTACCAAACATAGAATGCAAATATGGCATGAATCATCCAAAAAAGATAAGATCTTATATGCTATTTTCTAAGCATGGTAAGACTTAAAAATGATAAGAAATTAATGTATGCATCTTTACATCAATATGGTAAGCACCAAACATAGAATGCAAATATGGCATGAATTTTTCAAATAAGGTAAGATCTTACATGCTATTTTCTAAGCATGGTAAGACTTAAAAATGGTAAGAAATTAATGTATGCATCTATATATCAATATGATAAGCACCAAACATAGAATGCAAATATGGCATGATTTTTTCAAATAAGGTAAGATTTTATATGCTATTTTCTAAGCATGGTAAGACCTAACATGGTAGGTGAGCAGTCCAAATAAAACATGTGAGTACTCTAAATGTAGCCATTTATCCAAATATGGCATGTGGATACTCTAAATGTGGCAAGTATGCTATTAAATATGGTAGAATTCACCAAATCACTCAAGCAATCAATTGCATGTTACAGTGAATGAGACATCAATGAAACCTTTCTGAAAAATCTAAAATTATCAAAAAAACATATATTCAAGAAGTTCTTTGAAAATATTGTAACTTTTATGAAGACATTTGGAATGAATAATGACTCAAAAAAAATGTCAAAATTGTGACACAAAGTTTCGAGTATTGCACAAACTAGGAACTGATTTCAAATTCTGACATATTACACCAAAATGACCATAAGTAGGTCTTCTGTAACTCAAATTAAGCTCTATTTTTTTTAACAGAAAGATAACTTGACATGCTAAATTTCATCTGAAGGGGTCGAATCCCAACAGGGAATGAAACTAAGTCAGATGAATGCCACAAGACCCGATATATGTACTGGTCAAATCTGTTTCAGATTTTTTACCAGTTGCACCATAAATTCCGTATAAAATCCCATACTTAATGAAAATTAAATCCAGACATATTTCCATGTATATAATTGATAGATCTAAAATTTCATTAAGAAAAACAAGTGAAAACAGAACATTCTCATTGTGAAAAAGATACTTTGTAGTCATGCCAAATCAGTATATCCTTTCAGATTAAAAAACAGAGCACTATGCACTTCAAAATCAATATCAATTCAATGAGAAATTGAAAAAATCCCAAACTAATGCCATTTTTTAGAAGACTTCCATTTCTAAAAAATTCATATGACGTTGTTTTTCTGATTATGGCCGTAAGACCCTTTTCTAGAAACTTTCTGATAGGGGATTGCAGTATACATGAGTAGAGCAGCAATGCCAAAGAAGAATTTTTTTGATAGACTTTCTCAATTCCAAATGAAACAAAATTTCTAGGAGAGTCTTCTAACATATCAGAGAGAATCCCATAAAAATTTTGACTTCATAGTCTAAACGAATCCACATGAAATGCATGTCCCAAATTTGGATCCTAAATCTGGAAATTTTAGATTAGAAATCCACTTTGTAGAATTTATCAAAAACATCAAATATCATCATATAGCACTCAAATCTTTATCATTGAATAGTTTAAACAAATTATCATACATAAAAAATGTTAGAAATGAGCATCCTAACATCAACATGCATGCAATAGGGCATTCCTGATCGAGATTTAGTGAAAATAAGCCTTTTCAAGCAAAATCAACATTCAAACTTTCTAAAGACCACTAAATTCGTTTTAGGGTACCAACCTTGTGCTCGAATGGAGTGAAACCTTCGATGTAGGAATTTTTTGGAGATCGTATCAAGCTTTTTGAAGGTGAATCCTCATTCTCCTCTTCTCTGCTCCTTTCTCTCTTCTCTTTTTCTCTTTCACCTTTTCTCTTTTCTTTCTTTTCTCTTTTTCTTCTTCTTCTTTCTCTCTTTCTCACGTTTTTTTCTCTTCTAGAAAACCTTATCCTTGGCTTCTTCTCTTTCTTCTCTCTCTTTTCAAGTTCTTTTTCTTTCCTCTTCTTTCTCTTCTTTTCTCTTTTTCTTGGCTAGAAAACCACTTGTAGAAAAATCCCCCTCTCCCTTGCTCATGGCTTCTCTTCTCCCTTCTTTTTCTTCTCTTTTAGAAAAAACCCCACTCTCCCTCTCACAGGCTCTTTTTTCCCCTTTTTTTCTTTCCTTCTTCTCTCTTCCTTCCTTTTCTTCTTCTTTCCTTCTTCCTTTCTTTCCTTTTTTTTCCTTCTCCCTTTCTCTTTTCTCACTTTTTTTTCTTCTAGAAAACCTTTCTCTCCTCATGGCTTCCCTTCTTCTCTCTTCCTTCCTTTTTCTCTTCTTTCCTTTTTCTTATTCTTTCCTTCCTCTCTTCTTTCCTTTTTTCCTTCTCCCTCTCTCTTTCCCACGTTTTTTTCTTCTAGAAAAACCTTCTATCCTCACGGCTTCCCTTCTTCTTCCTTCTTTTTTCACTCTTTCTCTTGGCTTTCCTTTTTTTTCCTTCTCCCTTTCTCTTTCTTACGACTTCTTTCTCTTCTCTCTCTTTCTCGGCTTTTCCTTCCTTTCTTTCCTATAATATATATATATATATATATATGATAATATATTATACATTATATAAATATATATATAAAAGAAATACATGCATATGGGCCAACGTGACTTGGTCCGGATTAGTCTGAGCTGGGCCGGACTGAGTTGGACTAAGTTGGGTTGAGCTGGTTTGGACAAAGTTGACTTCTTCTATCATTTCATAGTCCATTTCTACCACCATTCTACATGAAGTTTTTTGATAGCCTTTATTCTAAATTTTCTATGTTCACTTTATAGAACACTAAAAATGAGGAATATTAGAACTTAAATCACCTCATTTAGAAATAAAATGATCAACTTATGAATTTTTGAAGTTTCAGCAGGTCAATTATCGATAATTTAGCTAACCATTCTGCATGGGATCCTTCGGAGACTTCTGCCTGAAATTCTTTACGTCCACTTTGTAGAGTACTAAAAATAGAACATATTGAAACTGAAATCACCTGATTTGGATGTGGAATAACCAAAATATGAATTTTCAAAGATTAAATGACCATTTCCATATGTAATTTTGCATGGGACCCATCAGAGACTTCTGTATCGAATTTTTCACATCCACTTTGTAGAACATCACAAATAAAGAATAATGGCCTTTGAATCATCTGAATCTGACGTAGAACGAAAAAGATATGAAGCTTTGAAGTTCTATCGATAATTTTGCATGAAAGCTTGCATGGGGCCCACTGGTGACCTTTGCCCGAGATTTTTCACGTCCACTTTGAAGAGGACTGAAAATGAGAAATATTGGCCTTTGAATCATCTGATTCCGATATCAGATGACCAAGATATGATGATTTGAAGTTTAAATGATAATGCATGCATCATACAATAATTACGTAAATGCCCTTGCACTTTCAAACTGTGATATCTTCCTTGTTTGATATCAGAATTTGATGATTCTGGTCTCATTTCGAAGATAATTTCATGACCTATACATCCAAGTAGGTAATAGGCTATGAACGTACTATGAGGCTCATTAAAGAATCACAAACCTTTGGGTTAAAAGCTGAAAAACCTGCCATATGGGTTCACTTATACTGAGGGTAGCAAAAATGGGGTGCTTACAATAATTGCCTAGGAAGTAGAAGCTTTTCCTCTCTGTACTAAAGGCGAAGAGATGCCTTGAAAAGAAAAGAGTTGGATATATGGTATCTGTGGTATACGTTACCAAAGATGCATCACAGATGGAAGATAATGATGTGATGCGTAAATTTCTTGATGTGTTTCCAGAAGACTTATCTGGGTTACCATCTGATCGTGCGACCGAGTTTGTCATCGAGTTGTTACCAAGGACGATACCTGTGTCAAAGGCACCTACAAAATAGCTTTTACGGAATTGAAGGAATGGAAGACTCAACTATGGGAGTTATTAGACAAAGGTCCTAATCAACTGCGTATTTTACCACGGGGAGCGCCAGTGCTATTGGTAAAGAAAAAGGACGGTAGTGTCCGGCTATGTATAGACTACTAAAAATTGAACAAGCTCACCATAAAGAATTGATGTCCATTGTTATAGATTGAGGACTTGTTCGATTAGTTATAAAGTGCAAAGGTGTTCCCTAAGATCGACCTTGGATGGAGTATCATCAATTGAAGATTAAAGATAGTGACAATCTGAAGACGACTTCTAGGACCAGGTACGGACACTATGAGTTCCTGGGTATATCCTTGGGATTAACCAATGCACCAGCATATTTTATGGAGTTTATGAACTGGGTGTTTCATGATATGTTGGACACGTCAGCCATAGTTTCATAGACTATATATTGGTTTACTCCAAAGATGAAGAAAGCCCTATAACAAATTTTAGAACAACTTCACAATACTTGAGAAGGGAAAAGCTTTATGTCAAGTCCAAGAAATATGAGACTTGATTAAACAAAGTGATCTTCTTGGATCATGTAGTATCATCAAAAGGGATTAAAGTGGACCCTAGTAAGATAGAAGCAATCGTAAGGTGAGAAGCGCTTAAGAACATTGTAGAGATCAGAAGTGCTTGGGATTAGCTGGTTATTATCGACAGTTCGTGGAGGACTACTTTAGAATCGCAATACCTCTTACCAAGCTAACCAGGAAAGGAGAGGAGTTTATTTGGACTAACACGTGTGAAGAATGTTTCCAGACTCTAAAAACAAGGTTGATATCAGCTCCCATCTTGATCGTTCCTACACCAGGGAACTTTTTACTCTATACACCGATGTTTCCGAATTGGGTCTAGGATGCGAGTTAATGCAAGGTGTACCCGTGATTGCATATGCTTCAAGACAATTGAAAGAGCATGAAAAGAATTACCTTACTGATGACTTGGAGTTAGCGGTGGTGATTCATGCAATCGAGACTTAAAGACATTATCTATATAGAGAAGAATTTCAGATTAAATCATATTACAAGAGTTTTGCTTATCTCTTCACCCAAAAAGGGTTGAACATGAGGCAAAAGATGGTTGGAACACCTGAAGGATTAAGACTGTGATATTCAGTGTCATCCAGGCAAGGCTAAGGTGGTAGCTAAGGCTTTGAGCAAAAAGGGGAATATGAAGTCTAAAGAAGGACCTAGTGTAAATGCTATCTTGTGTTCCGCCGCAACAGATTCAGATTTGGAATAATAGTAGCATATAATTGAAACTCATGATGATCTAATTGAGCGAGAACTTATGGATGAACTTATGAAGCAATAGTTCCTCGCTTACATTTGTAGTGTTAAAGATCATCTCTGATTTGATAAACGAAGTAAAGGTAGTAATTTTGTTAGATCTATATCTAAGAGCGGTGTAAGAAGATTTAGAGAAAGAAAAATCTAACCCTAACTTATTTTGGATGCTGAGACGGTGCTCAGATACAAAGGTAGATTCTGAATACCTGAAGGTGAAGACTCTAATATCATGAAGAGGATAATGATAAGAGCGCATTGTACTCTATATTCAGGACATCCTGGAGTACCAATATGTATCATGACCTAAAGAGATTGTATTGGTAAGGAGGAATGATAACGGATGTGGCTTAGTGCATGTTCCAGTATCTGAATTGTCAGCAAGTAAAGGCTGAAAGACAAAGATCAACAGGCTTACTATGACCACTATTAGAGCTAGTTTGGAAGTGAAACTGCATTACAATGGACTATGTCACCGGTATACCATTGACTCCCAGATCGGTTGACGCAGTTTGGGTGATTGTTGATCGCGTTATGAAGATAGCTCATTCCATTGCTATACGACCTCGATGTGCTTTGGAGAGGCTAACTAAGCTATATGTGGATAATATTGCCAAATTGAATGGTATGCCTGAGAGCATAGTGTCGGTCAAAGGCTCACACTTTATCTCAAAGTTTTGGGAGGGACTACAGAAAGCAATGGGAACAAAGTTGAAGTTTAGTATCGCATTTTACCTTAAACCGAAGGACAGTTGAAGTGGACTATACAGATCCTAAGAGATATGCCCCGAGCTTGTGAAATTGATTTCAAGGAGCTTGAGTTGAGAAGTTACCGCGGATTGAATTTGCTACCAAGCTACCATGTAGATGTCACCTATGAAGCATGGTATGATAGAAATGTTGAATTCCTTTGTTTTGGAATGAAGTCGGAGAAAAAGGAATTGTAAGACCTGAGTCTGTTGAAGAAACCTATTGAGTGGCAGACAAGATCAAAGAAAAGGGCCAAGATAGGTCAAGTTTGTCAGAAGAGACACCAAGACCTCGAGTTCGCCATAAGTGACAAAGTGTTCTTGAAGTTATCACTTATGTATGGTTTGAAACGATTCGACATGAAGGGAAAGTTATATCCTATATATATTTTAGACTTTATAAAATTTTGGAGAGAAATGGAAAAGTAGTATATTAACTCACATTACCGCCATCCATGTCTAGTGTGCACAATGTATTTCGCATGTCTCTATTAAAGAAGTACGTTGGAGATCCATATCATGTATTGACTGCGGATCCACAGGATTTGATAGAAGACTTAACTTTTAAAGTGGTACCAGCCTAGATCACTAATTGGAAGGTACAATATCTCCGCAGCTGAGATATTTATTATGTGAAAGTAACCTGGAAAAGCCAAGATATAGAAGAGGTTGCATGGGTAGAGAAAAATGCAATGCTGAAACAGTATTCCCACCTATTCGACTCTAAAGGTACATCTAAATTTCGAGGACAAATTTTCTTTTGAGGGTGGGGGAGTTGTGAGATCTGTACGTGTAAATTTCGAGGACGAAATTTTTGTTAAGGGTAGTGGAGTTGTAAGACCCACACGCCACGAATCCGGTTTAACCTTACGTTCTCATGTCGTGACCGATTTCTCCATCATAATTGATTCAAGTGAACCAATTATATGAAGAAACCACAACATGAGGTAAGTAATAAGTCCAATTTAGTTGGTATGATTGACTGCTTAAGTTTATGTGGAAGCAACCAATAAAAAATTAAAAACCAGTAAATTTTGGGCCTATGGTGGCATATTTGAGGGCTACGGTCGCACTTATGGTCGACCGTAGTGAGATCACATAAGATAGGTTCCTTTCCATCAAATTGATGTGTTGAATCTAATGTAATGATTTCGATTATGGAATTTCTAAGCAAAACCATGAGAGAATAGGTTAGGGATAATTGATAAGGATAAACTGTGATCAAATGCCATAAAATGATTTTAGGATGAATCCCATTGATGATCCATGAGGAGAAACTCATATGAGAAGTAAAAATTAACTTGATTATGTATGGTCGCAGCTATGGTCGACCATAAGATGAGAAAAGAGTCGACCACAGCCATTCGGGAAGAATTCAGGAAACATACGGTTGCATGTAATGCGACCATAGGGTATCGACCGTATGTCCTACGGTGGCATATATTGCGACCATAGGATCGACCATAGCATCGACTGTAGGAAAACAGCAAGCATATTTTAAGACCAAACAAGGTTTTTTACTACTGTAACATGGTAAACTTGAACCCTAACTTAAATACATTAATTGTTTAGGTTCCTAATAGATTCAAAGTGACTTCCAAAGCTTGGGAGAGGAACAAACATCAATCAAAGGTGAGGGAACAAGACCTAAACTAATTGGTTAATAACAAACTGTTTATTTTTATTGAGTCCAATGCCATGATTGATTCTATGCTTGTATGCTTGTAATGTGCATCTCACATGTCATCCAATATTCCTTCTATTACTGTTCATGCATATTTAATTCTGTTTATTTATAACATGATGATGATGATGATGCTAGGAATAGGCAAGTGAATGTATGTGTGTGGTTGGTGTGTTGGATACGAGTAAAGCATTAGGGGGAGGACATGGCATGGTGGTCTTTGACCTCGTTACCAGAGTCTAGCTCTATCTCTACTCAAGTCTTGCCCACTAACATCTTCGTATCACCATTACCTTAGCAGAACTATTACGTCGTAGGGCATCAGGGGAGGTGGTGTCGGACCGTGTGGTCTCTGACTCTGTCGAGGGGCCTTAGCTCTATCTCTATGGACGTATTGAGGGATGCTGGGGTGAGACCTTGGATACACTGTTTGGCATTAGTATTGGTTAGTTGCGAGCCCAGTTTGCAAGCCCATGCCAGCAGGGGCTTACGTGTTGGTATAGGTTGGGCATCAGGGGAAGTGTTGGTGGTGTTTGATCCGAACACTTTAACTCTATCTCTATTCTATGGTGGGTGCATATGGGACGGCTATGGTGTTTGATCCATTGGACGGATTCACACACTCGTGTATAGAGGTGCGGGGGCCACCAAACCTTTCTATAGCACATTGCAAACTTATAAACCAGACCAAAGATATGAATTGAATGCATGCATATGTTTGTTGCATTGTTTTGTTCACTCACTAAGCTCAAGTTGGAGAGCTGACCCTCGTGCGCATAATTCTTTTTAGTTTCTGATGTTGCAGGTGTTACGGTTGAAGATTATATGAATACGCCAACGTGTGGACATGTAGCGGCAATGGATGTGCAAGCTGTGGAGGACAAATATGGCTCGTTAAGCTAGTGTTTCTATTATGTTTATGCTTAGTGGTTAACTTTCGTATTGTGATATGCTTAGTGGTTAACTTTCGTATTGTGATACTTGTAATCAGTATTAATTATGTTTTGGTTACTTGAAGATAATTTGTTAAATATTTAATTATCACTGCAGACTCTCAGTTCATTATTAATAAGACTTCCGCTATTTATTTATTTACTCTAATTATTATTGTGGAATGTGTTTTGGTTTAACATGGTTGGCATAGCCTATACAAGATCCTGGTTTGAACCATTGGTTCTCATGACAGTTCATCACACCACTGGTTATTCCAAAATTGGGGTGTGACAACAATGCCACGTCCTCCCCCTGATGCTCCACTTGCATCCATCACACTAACCACACATACACAGTCACATGCCTATTCCTAGCATCACCAATCAACATGGAAGAAAATAGACAAAAGTAAATATGCTTGAGCAGTAATAATAGTAATATTGGATGACATGTGAGATGCACATTACAAGCATACAAGCATAGAATCGATCATGGCATTGGACTCAATAAAATAACAGTTTATTATTATCCAATTAGTTTAGGTCTTATTCCTTCAACTGTTAGCAAAACTTGATATCCTTCTAAGCCTTGTAATTCTCTTTGAATCAATTTAATGACCTAAAAGTTGTATAAATTTAAGTTAGGATTCATGTGTATTGTGTTACAGTAGTCGAAAATCAAAATAGATCACTGATAGGTGTCTGATAGACCCTATGGTCGCATGTTGTGTCGACCTTACTATGTGTTTCAACCAAATTCCGTACTCTGGGTCCGTGTCGGTGGTGGGGCCTGCAAAACAAAGATAACAGACAAAGGGGGACGGGCCTTATGACCCCGGGCCCACTCCGATGCCAAAGTTAGGAATCTGTGAACGGTCAATGGGCATGGGATCCGAGCCCACCTTTTATGTGGTGGGGTAAGGGAGAAGTCCTGGGTCCGAGTGTCAGAGCGAGAATCCCAAGGATGAGTAATTAATGTTTGCATACCTGAATTCTTGGGATTTGGTCTATTTATAGTGAATAGTAAATTTTCCCTAAATGTCAATTTTGGCCTCTGAAGATTTCTATCCCTAAAACATCCTTGACATA
This sequence comes from Protea cynaroides, assembly GCA_028583415.1. Lineage (NCBI taxonomy): Eukaryota > Viridiplantae > Streptophyta > Magnoliopsida > Proteales > Proteaceae > Protea > Protea cynaroides. The sequence continues at coordinate 16,429,580 of CM053267.1, read as the reverse complement.
GCTTAGAAATGACGTTCTTTACCCTTTACTCACGTGCTTGGATTCATGAGGGTGTTCTCTTAAATCCAATCGAGAACGTCCATGTAGTTGTTGATTGAGTCCTACGTGTCGTGACTTTATTGATGACGTGGTAGATTTCTCCAACACTTGTCTCGTTGCTCTGCCGAGTCTGTAAGGTTCGACTGAGCAAAGAAGAAGATTAGAAATTCACCCCAATCACTTGCCTCGTTGCTCTGCTGAATTTGTAGGGTTCGGCTGAGCAAAGAAGGAGATTAGAAATTCGCCCCAATCACTTCCCTCGTTGCTCTGCTGAATCTATAGGGTTCGGCTTCCCGTAAATCCTGTTTTTCCCATGTGGGGAAGCCTTTTCTGCACCATTCGCGGTGTGGAAGACCAAGGTCGATGTGGAAATTTGGGGTGTGGCAGATGCGTTGATGGCATGGTTGGTGTGAAGGTGCCGACGTAGGCGATGCTGTCAATACACACCGGGCCAATTAGAATTTTGACCGATGTGGTCACGGGATTTACATGTGACCGGTGCAGCCGACAGAGGTCCGATGCGTTGTGATCGATGTGGGCGGCGCGGCCAATACACATTAGGATGATGAGAGATCTAACCGTTGTGATGGGGCCGATGTAAACGGCGCGGCCAATACATATCGGGATGATGGGAGATCTGACCGATGTAATCACGGGATGTTAACGTGACCGATGCAGTCGTCAGAGATCCGATGTGATGGGGCCGATGTGAGCAGCGCGGCCAATACACATCAGGATGATGAGAGTTCTGACCGATGTAATGGGGCCGATGTGAGCGGCGCTGCCAATACAGATCGGGATGATGAGAATTCCAACCGATGTGATGGGGCCGATGTGAGCGGCGCGGCCAATACACATCGGGATGATGGGAGATTTGACCGATGTGATGGGGCCGATGTGAGCGGCGTGGCCAATACACATCGAGATGATGGGAGATATTACCGATGTGAGCGGCGCAGCCAATACACATCGGGATGATGGGAGATCTGACCGATGTGATGGGGCCGATGTGAGCGGCGCGGCTAGTACACATCGGGATGATGGTGAGAGATCCGTCAGATGTGATGGGGCAGATGTGAGCAGCGCGACCAATACACATCGGGATGATGAGAGATCCGTCCGATGTGATGGAGCCGATGTGAGCGGCACAGCCAATACACATCGGGATGATGGGAGATCTGACCGACGTGATGGGGCCGATGTGAGCGGCGTGGCCAATACACATCAGGATGATGGGAGATTTGACCGATGTGATGGGGCCGATGTGAGCGGCGCGGCCAATACACATTGGGATGATGATGAGAGATCCGTTAGATGTGATGGGGCTGATGTAAGCGACGCGACCAATACACATCGGGTTGATGAGAGATCCGTCCGATGTGATGGAGCCGATGTGAGCGGCACGGCCAATACACATTGGGATGATGGGAGATCCAACCGATGTGATGGGGCCGATATGAGCGGCGCGGCCAATACACATCGGGATGATGGGAGATTTGACCGATGTGAGCGGCGCGACCAATACACATCGGGATGATGATGAGAGATCCGTCCGATGTGATAGGACCGATGTGAGCGGCGCGGCCCATACACATCGGGATGATGAGAGATCCGTCTGATGTGGTTACGGGATGTTCACGTGACCTACGCTTCAGTGGGAAGTTCGATGTGATGGCTCGTAGATCTGGATCTGGGTCTGGACATGGGTCGGAGTCGTGGATGCCGTAAAGCGGGACCCATTGAATGGACCCAAGAATTGTCGTCGATAATTAATGCTGCTTCTTTGACATTCCTGTCGATAGGCGCCACGTGGAGTTGTTCGTTTCGAGTTGGGTGTCTTTCACTTAGATTGTTTATTTAAAGGAGTGGTAGGGGGGGAAGCCCCCCACCCTGGATATCCATTCCTTAAGTCACGAACGGAAGGCTTGGCGTCTGGTATGCTTCGAAGGAGTTTTCTTGACATCGGCTTGGCTGTTCGGTTACTTCTTTCTTTTTTAGTAAGTGTTGCTTTCCTTGAATTGGTTTGTCAGTCCATTGTGTAGATTTTCGTAGCCAATGGCTGGTAGCGGGGGAGAGTCCCCATTTTAGGTAGTAGGGGGATTCATATACTGAACTTGACAGGTTCCACTGCAGAAAGCCCCTCGTTACACAAGTCACATCACCACATTCGCATATTGACTCTGGTCGTCTTCGTCCAGTGGTAGTAGTTCCACTTCGTGCAGCAGCAGGTCTACTGCTAGCACATCATCGGAGGAAGCTTCTACGGAGCGGGTATCCGAGGGCGCTGCCGAGACTGAGTTAAGGACAAAAGAATCCAGTGAATGAACCCAAATCCTGTCTTTGAAAATCACTAGGGCTGGTACTTCTTCCGGCTTATCTTGGCAGGAACTAGCTGTTGGGGTGTCTACTCACGAACTGGGTGCCGAGGTGATTCACGAGGCCTGTGAGGAGGCTGATCCCCCTCCTGAATTTGACGTGAGGGAGGAAGTTTGCCTGCTTACAGCGGACGAATTTTCCATCCTTCGAGAACGTTATCAGATATATGCCGATGTGGAGATCCGGATGCCCGACCCAGGTGATAGGGCTTGCTGGAACCGTCGATCGGAACTCTGTGTGAACCTGGAGATGTTCAAGGCTGGTTTCCGTGTGCCTATACCGCGACTAGTGGCCGACATCTTGGGATATTATAAGGTTGCCCCGATCCAACCGATGCCAAACTCGTGAAAGAACATGATGGCATTCATAGTGTATTTTAAGAATCTGGGGCGGATGCCGACCCTAAACATGTTTCGGGCCATGTTTACCTTCAATGACTATTGTAAGTCGGGGTGATACTACTTTGTGAAGAAGCCTGACTTTGGTGACATCCTTGAGGATAAGCCCACGTCTATTAAACTTTGGAAGAACAAATTCTTCTACATCCGGGGCGAGACTGTGGTGCTGGAAAACGTGTGGGTAAAACTAGATGCTGAATCTCTGAATACTGATGTGCCACTTTAGCCATTCTAGTCTAAGCTTCTGCGGTGCACCTGCCTGTCGGAGGGGACTCCCCACTGTGTCTCCGATCTGAGAAACCCATCATTTTTATATTCTAGTCCAAGCTTCTGCGTGCGCCCGCCTGTCGGAGGGGACTCCCCTCTGTGTCTCCGATCTGAGAAACCCATTATTTTTATATGAGAACAAGCTGTGTGAGTATTTTCTTTATTGTTGTGTGTGCTATTGTCTGCCTACTAACTCCTTGCTGATTCTGTTTGTGTATGTTGCAGTGATGTTGTCGAAGGAGTATCTCATGGAGCTGTGTAGGAAGGAGGCTACTAAGGAACGGGAGGCCGAGGAGAAGAGGTCAAGGGCCGACCATGATAGGTGGACAGCGCAGGAGAGACGCAGTGCCGAGGGGAAGGCAACAAGGAAGTCTTTAAAGAGATCACGTAAGACATCCCCTGACTCTGCTCTGGCCGATGCAACTCGTATCTATGCCATGCCCCTGACTCCTTGGTACCGTGTTCTTGATTTTTCAGGGAAGGGGGCCGCGGTCATCACCTCAGAGGCGGTTCTTGCACTTGCAAAAACCCACTGGGACAGGAGGGGAAAGGCATGCCACCCCTCAACGTTTACAACAGCAGTCCGCGCCTCCGTCGTCTAGGCCGAGGGAGTACCTGGGACAAGGTGGGGATATGAGCAAGTTCCGACAAATTCCCCTGATTGGCCCCTTGCCCAGGAAAAAGACTGGTGATGAGCAGGTCTTACGACCTGATTGGGCCCTGATCGACGACGACACGGCCATGGGTGACATATGTGCCACCCGCAAATTGATGAAGGGGGCCATTCTCCTTCGCAACTGGGAGTTGGTATAGGACCTCCCAACGCCGTCCGTGATATCTGGAGCCGATACCCTCGCAGCATCGGTAAGCTGATGTCCTTATCTATTCTCCCCTTTACTCAGTGTTCTCGATCCGTATTGGTGATATATAACAGTAGATCGTTGTCTTTTGACTTGTTTTTTTTTTTTTTTTTGCAGCTTGGGGTGTATATGGAGACCTTGAAGCAGCGTGTAGAAAAAACGGTGAAGAACTTGAGAGAGATGGATCGCAAGTTGCATCTGGTGGAGGAGCAAAGGGAAGAAGCCAGGATGCAACTTCGTTCCAAAGAGCAGGAGGTCACATCTGCTACTGCCGAGAATGCTCAACTACGAGCTGAGGTGGAGATGCTATACGCGGAGAAGGCCAGCAAGCGGGAGGCGGAGAAGTTGAGCAAGGAACGTATTGCCTAGCTGAAGTCTATCAGCGAGGTTTCCAAAAATAGGGCAATCATGTTTAAGGGGGCATTCCTCAAAGCTCGATACATTGCCGTCGGGGCCGTCGGATTATATCAGAAATCGGAGGCATTCAAGGAGTTGGTGGGAAGAAACTCTCTCCACAGCTTTACCCAAGGGGGCCGAGGCCTTGAAGGATTATGTAAATGAAAGGGTGCCATGGGTGGACTACACAGATGCCAAGTGTCTGAAGCATGTCAAAGTTTCGATGGAGATAGTGGAAGAAGACGACCCTGAGATCTTTCGGCAGCTGGCAGAGGTATTCGAGGGGGAGGATCCCCCCCCTTCTCCGGATGATGAAGACGAGTCTCCTTCCACGCCACGGGTCGGCATTTCTTCTGCCACCGGCCTTCCTCTTACCCCAGGCAGCTCTCCTCCCCAGGATGTTGGCGAAGCCGGTAATGGTGAGATGGTTCATCGAGGAGATAGTAGCTAGTGACATTGCTATGTAACCCCCTTCTTTTTTTTTTCCCGATGTAACCGCTGTGGGTGCCTCGGTGTTGTTTCTATAAGGGGGGCCCTGTTTATAATTTTGGAACTGTCGTTTTGTTATCTGTTGAGCATACTGATGTGGCTATCCTTTATCAACTTCAAATTGTCCCTGCACTCTCTTTTTTTTCTCTCTTTTTTTTAACTGAATGGTGCAATGCTCGAGCAGCCTATCTGACTGGATTTTATTCTCGCATACTCTGGTCGTTAGTTTCAATGAAGGCATAGTAGTGAAAAGAAGTTGTCATTAGCTGTGACCATGTACGTTGTTGGAATAAAAAGAAAACAGAATTCGCGGGAGCTCTTTTCCTTCGATCATGGTGAAGCTATTGGTAGAAACGGCGAAGATGCTCTGGGTTCTAGGCATGTGGTAGCGCCTTGCCATCCATGTCCTTGAGGTGATAGGATGCACTAAGCAGTTTGTTGTTACTTTGTATGGCCCCTCCCAGTTGAGGGCCAGGTTGCCCTGGTTAGTGGGGTCGGAAGCGAGTGTTATACGTAGTACCAGATCGTCAACATGGAATGTTCTCGCATGGACACGCTTGTTGTAGTGCCGAGCGGTCGCCTGCTGCTGAGATGCAACTTTGATTTGTGCGTGGTCACGGATTTCCTGTAGTAGATCAAGATTTGCGCGAAGGCCTTCTTCATTGTTAATAGGATCAAAGTGCGTTACCTGATGAGATGGGATGCGGACCTCCAAAGGGATCACTGCTTCTATTCCGAGCGCTAGCGTGAAGGGTGACTTGCCCGTTGCTACTTTAGGGGTGGTCCGATCTGCCCAGAGGATGTGGGTTAGGTCATCCAACCATCTCCCTTTGGTTCCTTCCAAACGCTTCTTAATCCCTTGCACAATGATTTTATTGGTAGACTCCGTCTGTCCGCTTGTCTTGGGATGCTTCACCACGCCGTGTCGATGGTCAATATTAAGCTCTGAGCAGAATTCAGTAAAGGCTTCGTTGGTGAACTGCCCTCAGTTATCAATTATCAGGACACGCGGGACACCGTAGCGATAAACGATGGAATTCTTGAAGAACTCCCTGATCGTGCTCGTAGGAATGCTTGACACTGCCTTGGCCTCGGCCCACTTGGTGAAGTAGTCAACGACCACGATGACGAATTTACGCTGGTGCCGAGCTGGCGGGAGGGCCCCATGATATCCATGCCCTAGGTTGCGAACGGGATTGGTGAGGAAATTGGCCGTAATGGTGCCGCTGGTAGGTGCGGGACCGGAGCATAGAGTTGGCACTTCTTGCATTTTTTGACGTAGCCCAGACACTCTTCTCTCATTTTAGGCCAATAGTATCCTTGGCGAAGAATCTTTTGGGCCAGGGCGTGACCTCCTAGGTGAGAGCCACAGATACCCTCGTGAACGTCCACGATTGCTAGGGCTGCCTCAGCTGGCCGCAGACACCTGAGCAATGGAAAAGTAAAGGCCTTCTTGTACAGTATGCCCTGGTCCAAGACGTAGTGCCTTGATTTGGATAAGACTCGTCGAGCTTCTGCCTTCTCATCTGGCAGTGTTCCTCCCTCCTGATATGTGCGGAGGGGATCCATCCATGAAGCTTCTGCTTTGGCGACGTGGGTGATGTCTATGTAGGGCTCGATGCTGGATTTTTCCAAGGTTTCAATATAGACCAAGTGACTTAGGTCTGATAAATCTGATGTCGCCAACTTGGATAGCGCATCTGTCTGCGTGTTCTGCTCCCTTGGGATGTGATTCAGGGCAAAGCTGTCGAAAGATGGTGTTAGCTCTCTGACTTTGGCTAGGTAAGCTACCATGTTCGTCTTCCTTGCTTCGTACTCCCCATTAACGTGCTTGACGATAAGTTGCGAGTCGCTAAACGAGACGATCCTCCTGGCACATACGGCCCTAGCCAACCGCAGGCCAGCGATGAGCGCCTCATACTCTGCCACGTTGTTCAAAGTCTGGAACGTGAATCTTAACGCACACTGGATCTGGAACCTCTCAGGGCTTGTTAAGATAAGGTCTGCCCCATTTTCCCCCTTGTTGGAGGCTCCATCGACAAACATGATCCACGAGGGCAGGGGTGCCGATGCCTTGGGGTTTGTGCGCCCCTCAGAGTCTGGTTCTTCTGGCAAGGAAGACTCGATTAAGAAGTCTGCCAAGGCTTGTAAATGATGTCGAACTCCTTTAGTTCGATGGCCCAATTAACAAGTCACCCCGACACCGCTGGCCTGGTAAGTATTTTCTTTAGGGGCTGATTTGTGAGAACAACTATGGAGTGTGGCTGAAAGTAAGGACGGAGCTTCCTTGCTGCCATGACGAGGGCTAGGGTAGCCTTCTCGATGAATTTATATCTTGCTTCAGCATCTAGTAGAACTTTGCCGACGTAGTATATCGGTTTTTGCGCGTCATTGACTTCTTTGACGAGGACGGCGCTGACTGCCCTTGAGGATACGGCCAGGTATAGCTCAAGTATGTCTTCCATCTCAGGTTTTGCAAGCAAGGGCGGGGATGCTAAATATAATTTCAGTTCTTCGAAGGCTTTCCTGTACTCATCTGTCCATTCGATCGTCTTGTTTCCTTTTAGAGTTTGGAAAAATGGTAAACACCTATCGGCAGACTTGGACATGAAGCGACTTAGCGTGGCGACCCTTCTTGTTAGCTCCTAGACGTGTCTTCCTCTGGTCGGTGCCGACATGTCGAGTATGGCTAAGATTTTGACAGGATTAGTCTCTATCCCGCGGTTGATACCATGAAGCCAAGGAATTTTCCGAATGTGACTCCGAATGCTCATTTGGCGGGATTCAGCTGCATGTGGTATTGCCATAGTATCCCGAATGCTTCCTTTAAGTCCTTCAGATGATCGTTTGTCACCAAACTCTTGACTAGCATGTCATTGACATAGACTTCGACATTTAGACCGATCTGCTTCTCAAAAATCTTACTCACCAGTTTTTGGTATGTTGCGCCGGCATTTTTTAATCCAAAAGGCATGACGTCGTAACAAAATAGACCGCGGTTGGTAACAAAAGTGGTTTTTTCAGCGTCAGCCATGCGCATTCTGATTTGAATGTACCAGAGTAGGCATCCATGAAGCTGAGCTATTTATGCCCTGCTGTAGCATCGATCAGCTGATCGATCCATGGGAGTGGGAAACTATCCTTGGGGCACGCCTTGTTTAAGTCTGAAAAATCGATGCAGATTCGCCACCTGTTGTCTTTTTTTGGGACCATCATGACGTTGGAGATCCACTCTAGGTAAGTGACCTCATGCACGAAGTTTGCCTTGAGCAACTTTTCCACCTCTTCATCAATGAGCTTTTGCCTGTCGGGGGCGAATGATCACTTTTTCTGGCGCACCGGTTGGTGCTGGGGATCAATGCCCAGGCTATGCTCCGCCACCTCCCTCGAAATGCCTAGCATGTCCAAAGCCGTCCACACAAAAATATCTGCGTTGTTACATAAGAAAGTAACAAGTTCCGTTTTCCGCGGCTCTTGGAGAGTGGAACCTATCTGCAAGGTTTTTTCTGGGTTCGCCTGGTCCAAAGGAACTATGAGAAGGTCCTCGACAGGGGTGCCTCTTTCCTAGGTAGGGTCGTCCCACAGATATTCAAACTATATCGTGAAGGCCCAAGCTGGACTGCGAAGGCCGCTCAACTCGGCCGAGTAACACTTGAGGGCAATTAACTGGTCGGTCTTGCACTCTCCTATGCCCCTGGGTGTGGGAAATTTATTTACCAGATGATATGTGGAGGGGACACCACGCAAGGCGTGCAGTCCCGATTTGCCGAGCAAAACGTTATACGAAGAAGGTACGTCGACGACCAAGAAATTCATCATAACTCGCGACTCCCTGGGATAGGAGCCAGCCCTGACAAGAAGCCGAATGGAGCCTTTGACAGTCACAAGATCCTCAGAGAAGCTGATCAAAGGATAGGCTACTGGCACGAGGCGATCTTGAGGGATTTCCATACATTGAAAGGCTTGCCAATATATTATGTCCGCGGAGCTTCCAGTGTCCACCATGATCTTGTGGACGTCGTTGTCATCAATGCATAAAGTAATGACGATAGCGTCGTCATGAGGGACTTCCAACCCGCATAGGACCTCATTGCTGAAGATCAAGAAATATCCTATTCTCGTCCTCTTTCCCGGCCATTCGGTAGATTTTATGCTCCTCGCGTAGGCCTTATGGGCCTTAGCAGATGTGATGCCTGATGCGGGGCCACTAGTAATGATCATCGCCTTCCTCCCCTCTCGCTCGTGGTTAAATGCCAGATTTACTTCCAAGGTAAGGGTGGCCTCTAAGAACCGTACTTTAAAAACCCGGTCTAATCCATGGTTATATATGATGACAGGTCTCCCAATCATAACCGGACCGGAAGGCGAAGCCGGGTGACGAGCCACTCAAATTTCAGGTAAGAGAACCTGTGAAAAATGTCTAAATCTCATACCGGTCTGACTATACCGATTGCGGTCAGTGCAACCGGTATGTGCAACCGGTATGGTATACCTGTCGGACTATACCGGTTGCGGTCACTCCAACCGGTATGTGCGACCGGTATGCTTATTTTCTGCGGGAGACGGACTCCAGCGGGTCCCTCCTTCCGAATGGAAACTTGGAAAGTTTCCAATCATGGAAAACCTTCCCAAGAACGGATCTCTTCTATTTATAGGGATGATCCCACTCTATTGATCCTTCTCAAACCCTAGCCGTCTGGAGAAGAGTGGAGAAGGAGCAAGGAGGAAGAGGCCGCCCAGGAAGGAGACTTCAGTGGAGGAGCACGCCGCCAACCGACGAACACCGCCGGTAAGTGCTCTATACAATTAGTAATATTAGGATGTCGGATGGGAGCCGCGAAGCGACGCAGTGATCCAAAAAGCCTAGGATTTCCATTAGTTTTCTCATTCGGATCTAACCTAGATTTGATACGGCATTCTAGTTGAAATCAAAAGACCAATAGAGTATTTGAATCTTAGAATGGGTTAGGAGAAACCCTAAAAATCGAGCCAATGACCAAAGGGAAAGGGAGATCCGAGATCAGGCCTCGGATCCAGACCATGGACTATACCGGTAGGACACAAGGTCCGGCGGTATGGGCCTGCGGTGTATACCGGAGGCACATACCGGCTTCACCTGTGTGCAACCAGTATATACCACAATCGGTATACATACCGGTGACACATATTGGTCTCACTATACTGAGACCGGTACCGGCAACTGGTATGCTTCCCGAGCCTGGTTTGCTTGGCCAAACCTGGTTCTGACCCCTGAAACCTTAATAAATGGATTCTAACATAAAGATATGATTATGTAGGAACTGTAGACAACGTGAGTAAACCCTGTGACGCAGAGTGGGAGTTTTATCAGTGTCAGGTAAGGAACAAGACCCCAAACCTAAATAACTAATTAACAGTAAAGCTTTATGATTTAATCTGTATCTGGATATATTGCTTGTTATCTGTGCATTTCACATGCCATGTAATTATTTCTGTCATTACTATCTATTCATGCATTTCATATGCTAGGATTTGTTGGATGTTAGGCATGTGTATGTTTTAGTTAGTGTGTGGAATGTGAAGGGGGTGTGCCCTGGATATATCCACAGCTAACACTTTTCTCGTATCACCTTCTACCTTAGCAAACTCAGTGTGAATAGGGTATCAGGGGGAGGACGTGGGACTGTGGTTCTTCCTGCCTACTAGGCTCGAGCCCTATCTCTATGTCGTAGGGAGTTGTGCTGGGGTAGGGTCATATAGCCTTTTACTTTAGCAGACTTGGTGTGAATAGGGTATCAGGGGGAGGACATGGGATTGTGGTTCTTCCTGCCCGCCAGACTCGAGCCCTATCTCTATGTCGCAAGGAGCCGTGCTGGGGTAGGGCCATTGATACTGTATTGACATTTAGGACTGGTTAGAAACGGAACCCACTTGCAAGCCCTTGCCAATAGGGGTTTAGGTATTGGTACGGTATGGGGTATCAGGGGGAGGACGTGGGATTGTGGTTCCTCTTGCCCGCCAGACTCGAGCCCTATCTCCATACCGGAGTGAGTGATGTGGGACAACAACAGTAGTGTGGTAGGTGCCTGACTGTTGGGTGTGCTCACACTCTCGTGCATGGAGGTGCGGTGGCCGTCAAACCTTACCATAGCATATTTGCAAGTTATACCTGACCCAAATTGTAATGTTATCTCATGCATTTTGTATGTTGCATTGGTCTTGTACTTTACTGAGCTAAGTTGTGAGCTCACCCAAATATATATATATTTCTTTTTATATCTTGATGCAGGGTATAAGGTGGAGGACTTTATAACTGCTCCAGCCTACAGCATGGTGGCTGCCCTGGACTCCCGGACAGTGGAGGACGAGCATGATGCGTCATGCGAGTACTCATTCTGTGTCTTCTCTCAGTGATTGGTTTATTTTCTTTTAAAACTTTGTAATAATTATTTCTTAAATTTTGTGAATGATGGAATAATTGGTGTATTTATTCTAATTATAATATAGAGTTCAGTTCATTTATATATTTTAATCCGCTGCTATGTATTACTCTTGATTAAGTTAGACTGCTTGGGAATGATTGGTTGACACGGTCTATTGAGATCCTGGTGTGAATCGTGGTTTAGAGCCGGTTCACTCACACTTCTGGTTCAACCAGAATTGGGGTGTGACAACTTGGTATCAGAGCCCTAGGCTCTGTCCAAGTAATCATTCTACATCTAACTGTGTCCAATGAGCTGAATTAGGAAAATTTAAAAACTTTAATAAGAACACACCATAAGCTTGTTTGATGCCTGAGACTTAAGAAAGATGCATAATATACTAATAAAGGAAGAACAATTATAGACACTGAAGTATTAAAGGAAACTAATTAATCATTTCATAAATTTTCTTTAGTACAAGTGAACAACAGAGTACAGTCCACAAGTCGGACAGTTACTCTAGTAACAAAATAAACCACATGAAAATAAAATAAAAATTACATCTGACTTTGGTGGTGTAGCGGGCCTGGATGGTACCGGGTCTGCAATATCATAGTCCCGCTCGTACACCTCTCTGAGCCAATGAACCTGGTCCTGTGTGACCCGTAGGCTACGAGCTAAACGCCCCAACTCCTGACCCATCTCTCACTGAGAATCCATGAGTCCTCTCTGGGTATCTAGGATGCCTCTCTGAGTAGCATGGATGCCTCTTTGGGTGTCTCTGATCTCCATGAGCATGCTCATCACTAGGTCCGAAGGGGGATGGGATGGTCCAGCAACTGGAGAAGGCCTAGATGGTCTAGCAACTGGAGAAGACCTAGATGGTCCAGCAACTAGAGAAGGCCTAGAAGGACCTGCAACTGGAGAATACTAGGGTGCAGGTGCTGGGATGTCCTCCATGTGTGCATCCCCATCATCTCCCATCTCGGCTGTCTCTGTTGCTGCTGCAGCTGCTGCTACTACAAGGGCCGCATGGTTCCTAGGTAGGAGAGGACGAGCCTGTAACTCCTCGTCACTGAGTACTAGATCATCCATCCGCATCTTTTAGATGGCCTCGACATCTATATCAGAACTCATGGTGATCTCTACAGCCACCTCACCCTGCATATCCACACCCAGACGCTGTAACAAAGCTGTGATCAACCGACCATATGGGAGATTTCCCGACACACCAAGCATGGCTGCAAAGATCATAACCCGCATAATCAAGTAAGGTAAACAAATCCGGTGCCGAGTAGCCACACAGTAGGTGAGATACTAAGTCAACTGGGATAACTCTCCATAGTGTCCACTCTGGGGAACAATGTTATGCTGAATGATCCGGCAGAAAAAGCAAGGCTGAGGACGTAGGTTGGAAGCCAACATGACTCTATCAGGTAATAAGATCTGCGTGGCTATGGCTGCCCTCATGCCCTCAGTAAGATATCCTTTGGCTCTGGGTGGACAATAAATGAGTTCCCTGTCATCAGGAATCTCCAGTAGAGCAGCTAGTTCGACTGTGTTAAATGAAATCATCACCCCTTTCACATAGCTGGTGATGCGAAGATCTTTGGCATGCTCCCAATCATCTAAGTCACCTTCCACCTCCAAGTTAGTGAAGAATAGTTTTACCAAGTTGGGACGAGTAGTCTCTCTATACTAGATAAGAGGTAACCAACCTATTACCCCAAAAGCCGCCTCAACATCAAAGCGGTGAAGATGGTCCAAGTTAACAAAACGGCCTGCTTCGATATGCTTTGCTCGAAACCATGCTGAGCGTGAAGCAACCGCCTCTGATCGGAAGAACCTCTCATCATATAAGACATGAGGGGGATGTGGTCTGTGCATACCAGGCATAAACAATTGTTTCCCCTCCACGGCGTCCAGACATAGTGTATCTGTTAAACAAGGAACCAGAGTCGGTTAGAGACAAATTCAAAAAAATTTCAACAGTATCACGATAGAAAATGGTAAAAAATCCTAAAAACACACCTAATATGAATGGAATGACTTATGGTGAAGGTACAATGCTAACATAGGTCAAACAATTTCATCAAAAAATAGAGAAAATGGAGGCATATTAACAAAATTATCAAAAATCTCGAGAAAACCTAGAAACCTAGGTTAAAAGTCAAAATTTTGAGATTTTCATTAAACCAAGCGATAGAACTTCGAATTTGTTGAGGGGTTTTGCAAAATTAGACCCCTAAAACCTTTTTCAAGTGAAGAAAGAAGTTTTCTATGGTTAAAAACTTCCAAATCAAGAGAAACCTATGTTTTGGTATAAAAGACGATGAAAAATTTTCTAAAAAGAGGGAAAAGAAGGATAAGCTTACCTGAGAGACGAGATTGGTACTCTAGGATGAAGTAGAAACAATCTTAGGAGCACTGGATGCACTGTCGAGCCTTGGAAACCTAGAGAGAAATAACCACCGGAGTAAACTTAAGAGAGAGAAATGAGAAATAAGACTAAAAATCATGATTTTAAAAGGTTTTAGGGATACCGGTCGCACATCTGGGCTGGACAGTGCGACCGGTACCCCCCTGCGGTATGGTGCGACCGGTACCTGCCGCAGGGTATACAGGTTGCACATAAATATGGACTGCGCGACCGGTACTGCCTGCGGTATTGTCAGACCGGTATGAATGGCCAGCCATACCGGTCTCACTCCAGGAGAGACCGGTACTGCCGCCGGAACCCTATGAGGATTGGGAATCCAAAACCATTCTGGGAATCGACTGAACTTGATCCCAGACCTCACGCCTGCATGATGAGACTAGAATAAAGGATTTTATATGTGAAAATTCGAAAGATAACTGAAAAATTGCTTATGTTTCTTTCCTATTGATATATACATATGCTGCATATGCGTTGAAACTAATTGTTAATTGGAATATTTCTCTAATTGTCTCATGTATCTCAATGTATTCAGATATCATACAGGGAATTAAATTGCCTCAATGGTTATAAGAAATGGGCGTAGAGTTCATCGCAGACGCTGCCATTCAAGGGCGCCTACCATGGACAGGAGTTTAGGTACAGAAAACACAGAAGAAAATAAAGAGAGAGAAGGTGGGGAGGAACTTAACCCCCGTAACGAAACTGAAAATCTGGTAAAGGCCAATGAAGAATCACCGCCACATGGGCAACCATCTACAGGCTCCGAAACAATGATGGCCAACCTGGTCACCAATATGGAGGCACAACAGAAGAAGTTCTTTGAGGAAATGTTGAAAATGTTTAGGCCACTTGGGCCTATGTCCGCACCTGCAAACATGCCATCCACAAATGCCGAGAATATTCATGCAGCACCAGTGGGGGTTAGCACACTTACTGAAGAACCACCACAACAGGGCCAACCCAACACAGTTCCCCACCCAGTTACAGGAACGCCAATTCCTAACCAAGATCAATGAGGGTATCAGGGACCGCATCAGGGTGCACACTATGGGGGATATCAGGGGGGAAATCAGAGTGACTATTTTTATCAGCCACAATGGTATGGACAGGCACCATATGGACAGGTTCCTTATGCTCAGAATAGTCTTTCCAGGGTGGTGGATGGATTTTTAAAGCTCAAACCACCAACCTTTACAGGGAAGTCAGGGAAAACACTGTGGCCAGCGCAGTGGATAGCTGAGATGGAGAAAAACTTTTGGCTACTGGAGTGTCAGGATGGGGACAAAGTATTATATGCCACTCACATGCTGAAGGAAGAGGCCAATGGGTGGTGGAATTCAACTAGATCGTATCTGGAAACAAAGCACCAGATCATCACTTGGCCCATATTCAAGGAAGCCTTCTTTGACAAGTACTTTCCCAGGAGTTTTCGTGATCAGATGGAGAGGGAATTCCTTAACCTGCAGCAGTCACAAATGACCGTAGAAGCGTACTAGCAGAGGTATGAGGAGTTATTTTTCTTTGCTCCAACCAGTATGCAGGAGGAAGAAACAAAGACTTGCCGTTTCACTATGGGTCTCCGGGTGCTATCAGAGAGCATGTGCTGGGTCGAGGGTTGACTATATATAATGAAGCTGTACAGGTGGCTCGAGTCATCGAGGCAAGCCAGAGAGAAAGCTTCCTCACAAAGAATAGGGGTCTGAAGAGACCTAATCCTGAGTTCCAAGGTGGAAGAAGTAACAGGCCATACCGTCCATTCAGGCCACCAACTAGCTCAGTGCCTCCCAGACCGGCTCTTGCAATGACTTCACAAGCAACAGGGCCGAACCCTAGTGTTAAGTGTTTTAATTTCCAACAGGTGGGACATTATGCCAGAACATGCCCATAACCAAAGAGGGAGCAGTAGCAAGGCAAGGTATATGCTAGTACCACAAAGGAGGCAGCCGCATCACCAGATGTGGTTACAGGTATGATTTTATACTTCCTCCTTAACTGCTGCATTAATTGTTTGCGCATTTGAAACTAAGGGAAAAATTTAAAAACCTCAGGTACAGTGAATATAGCAGGGGTACCCGCAAGAGTCCTGTTTGACTCCGGGGCCACCCATTCCTTTGTATCCGTGTCATTCGGAAAAGGACTAGATCAACCCATCAAGACTCTACAACCAAGTCTGTTAGTTTGGTTTCCCATGGGAATGGAGGTAGTATTAGAAGAGTATTATGGTCCTTGCCCAGTGCATATTGAAGGACAAGATTTGGAAGCCAATCTAGTCCAGCTGGAGATGTCAAATTTTGATGTCATTCTGGGAATGGACTGGTTATCTAAACATTCGGTAAACCTGTTATGTGTCGAGAAGAAGTTGATATTTAAAGACAGTGAAGGGACTGAGTTCAACTTTAAAGGGGCTAAATTTCCTAGGAAGAGAAAGCTCATACTCTCAGCCCTAAAAGCAAAGAAGTGCTTAGAGAAAGGGGGAGTGGGATACCTCGTATCAGTGGTGGATGTGACCGCTGACTTGCCAAAAATGGAGGACATCAAAATGGTACAGGAATTTCCTGATGTATTTCCAGAAGACCTACCCAGGTTTCCACCAGACAGAGCTACTGAGTTCGTAATAGACCTCCTACCAGGAGTAGCACCGATTTCTAAAGCACCTTACAGGATGGCTCCCACCGAGTTGAAAGAGTTAAAAACTCAGCTGCAAGAACTGTTAGACAAGGGATTTATAAGGCCTAGTATCTCACCTTGGGGAGCACTTGTGCTCTTTGTCCAGAAAAAGGATGGTAGCGTACGTCTTTGTATGGACTACCGAGAATTAAACAAGCTCACTATCAAGAACAGGTACCCACTACCAAGAATAGATGATTTGTTTGACCAATTACAAGGTTCGAGTGTATTCTCGAAGATAGATCTAAGGTCAGGGTATCATCAACTCAAGATTAAGGAGGCAGACATCCCCAAGATAGCTTTCAGGACACGGTATGGACACTATGAGTTCCTTGTGATGTCCTTTGGTTTGACTAATGCACCTGCATCATTTATGGAACTAATGAACCGAGTATTCCATGACATGTTGGATACGTCGGTTATCGTTGTGAGGACAAAGATGGAAATCTTTAGAAGTGACCACCTAGATTTAGGTCTAGGACCTTAGAAATGTGAAATCTCACCCCATGGTAAGACTTTGATTGACTCATGACCCTTAGATTGGAATTCTGGTCCATCAGATATTAGGTAAGTGTCAGGTTACGGTTATGGGAAGGGGTTAGGCATCCAAACCGCCCGATCGAAATCGGTCTCCTATACCTTTCCTATGCTAGACTCTATTTGCTAAGTCAAACCAAACCAAGGGGTTTGATATCATTGAACCGAATCTGTATCCATCAGATTGCCTACGTATCACGGAATTATTCCAAAAATCAGGTTTACCATCGTAGTTCAGGTGTGATTAAAGTTTATGGATGTGATTTATGCTTGTGCATGATTAAGTTCATTGTTCAAGTTGAAATTTATGCTTGAAAGGTTGAGAAAACCCTATGGGTTAGGATCTGGATAGTCCAAGTGGACTGATAGATAGTCCTAGTGGATCTAAGGAAAACCCTATTTGGGTTGAAATATGGATAACCCATTCTGGGTTGAAATGTGGATAAATATCCTAGTGGATCTATGGATAGTCCAAGTGGACTAAGGTTTGGATAACCCTTTTCGGATTAGAATATGGATAGATATCCTAGTGGATCTATGGATAGTCTGAGTGGACTAAGGTGTGAATAAATATCCTAGGGGATCTATGGATAGTCCAAGTGGACTAAGGTGTGGATAAATATCCTAGTGGATCTATGGATAGTCCGAGTGGACTAAAATTGTTGATCCGAATTTGGGATTCTCCCAAATGGCCTACGTATCCTAGGGTTTGGCCTAGGAATCAGAATCCGCGTAGTTCGGACGGATAACCTGTTCTAGGTTAATGATTGAGAACCTATTCTAGGTTTAGGGTTTAGAACTTATTCTAGGTTTAGGGTTTGTCGAGGGGCAAATCATCCTAAATTACACTTTTCATTCTGAATTCTAATTTTGGAAGGTTTGGCAAAGAATTCTCTTTCTTTATTAAGGTTTTATTATTCCCATTATGTCCTTCCCAAGAATATGGGTGCCTAAATGCACGTCCCCACGCCTAGATTGTATAAAATAAGTTAATGCCAAAAAAAAAGAATATTCTATCTAAATATGGCACATAAAACATTTATGATAAGAAATTCACATACAGTAAGATTGTTTAAAAACCTTTCAAATATGGCATGTATTGCAAATAAGGCAAGAACCTACATGGCATGATCTAGTAAGCTATCTTCTAAGCATGACAAGACCCTAATTACTATTTTCTTTCCATTTTAGGGTTTTCTACCCTAATTATTATTTTCTTTCCATCTTAGGATTTTCTACCTTAAATGTTACTTTCTTTCCATTTTAGGGTTTTCTACCCTAATTATTATTTTCTTTTCATCTTAGGGTTTTCTATCCTAAATGTTACTTTCTTTCCATTTTAGGGTTTTCTACCCTAATTATTATTTTATTTCTATTTTTTAGGGTTTTCTACCCCAATTGTTACATTCTTTCCATTTTAAGGTTTTCTACCCTAATTGTTATTTAATTTCTATTTTTTTAGGGTTTTCTACCCTAATTGTTATTTTCTTTCTATTTTAGGGTTTTCTACCCTAATTATTATTTTATTTCCATTTTTTAGGGTTTTCTACCCTAATTGTTACATTCTTTCCATTTTAGGGTTTTCTACCCTAATTGTTATTTTCTTTCCATGTTAGGGTTTTCTACCCTAAATGTTATTTTCTTTCCATTTTAGGATTTTCTACCCTAATTATTATTTTATTTCCATTTTTTAGGGTTTTCTACGCTAATTGTTACATTCTTTCCATTTTAGGGTTTTCTACCCTAATTGTTATTTAATTTCCATTTTTTTTAGGATTTTCTACCCTAATTGTTATTTTCTTTCCATTTTAGGATTTTCTACCCTAATTATTATTTTATTTTCATTTTTTAGGGTTTTCTACCTTAATTGTTACATTCTTTCCATTTTAGGGTTTTCTACCATAATTATTATTTTCTTTCCATCTTAGGGTTTTCTACCCTAAATATTACTTTCTTTCCATTTAGGATTTTCTACCCTAATTATGGCAATAAGCATCCAACTATGGCAATGAGCATTCAAATATTCATGATGAAAAATTCAACGGTATAAATCACTATTGATGGTAATCTAACCGTTCAAAATTATTTCAACCACTTCCACAGATAATCTAACGGTCCAGATCACTTATCATGATAATCTAATCATTCATATCCATTTACATCACTTTGAAGATAATACAACGGTTTAGATTACTCAAATTAATAATCTAACCATTCAGATTACTCAAATGAAGGTAAATTATGATCAACGGATCAAATCAAAACTCCAAGATCAATGGTTCAATTTTAATCACATCATTCCAAGCATATGATCGGATCAATTTTGATTCCATCAAAATTCTATATGATCGGATCAATTTTCATCATAATGCCATAATCGGATCAATTTTTTTGCCATAATCGAATCAATCTTCATCATAATGCTATAATCGGATCAATTTTCATCATAATGCCATAATCGGATCAATTTTCATCATAATGCCATAATCAAATCAATTTTCATCATAATGCCATAATTGAATCAATCATAATTCCATACGATCGGATCAATTACAATTTCATCACAATATTCCACAGTCGGCTCAAATTCAATTTCATCAAGAATCATATGATCGGATCAATCAAAATTCCATATGATCTGATCAATTCAATTCAAATTCATATGATCGGATCAAATTCATCAAGATTCATATGATCGATAAGATCAACTCAATTTCATCAAAATTCCCATAATCAATGGGATCAATTCAATTTTATTACGATGAGATCAATTCAATTTTCATCACATATTCACCTAATCGATGGAATCAATTCAATTTCATCACAATCAAAATAAAATTATCATCTCATGGTACATACTTAATCTCATTACCAAAATAGGATCATCACCCAACCAATCAAATTTATTCAAAAATATATTGAATCATATGAATTAATCTTAATCAAATTCAAACTCATTTGAATCAAATTTTGATTACATGAAATTCAAGCATTCGGGTCAATAGATATGAAACTCAAACACATTCACATCAGATTTCACATTAAATTAAAACATATGAGATCAGAGGATTGATGGAAAATCAAAGGACTGTAATTTGATAAATGATGTAGGGATGGATCAAGGCATGTTGGATTTGGTTAATGAGGAGGTAAGTGGTGCCGGCGGGGTTACGTGGAGAGTATGGGACGGGAGAGTGTTGGGTTCTACAGAGGGTTGTGATGGACTGAACAAATGTTGAAGATAGTTGAAATAATGGTGCAGGGGGGGTGAGTAAGCTATATGGAGGGTTTGATTAGGTGGTTAAAAAATGTAGTGGAGTGGGTAGGTGCAGTTTATAAAAAAAAAAAAAATTATTGATTGACCATGGTGTTAAACTGTCAAGGGACATATGGCCAACTAAGTTCTTTGATTGTGCACTATAGTAGACCAAATTGGTAAAAAAGCCAAGTGGCGATGAAATGTGACATGGGTTTGGCCCTTGATCTAGGCTCATGAAAAGCTCGGGGCTTTGCAACATTGTTGTGCCAATTTTGAAAGATGAATGAACCCGGCCCCAAAGTAGGCATGAGGAGCAAAGGATTTGAAGTGTTCCTTCAGAGAATTTGGTGACCAAATCCTAACAGGTGAGTGACCACATTGGATTTTCTTCATCAACAAGATTGGGAGAATTGAGAAATTGGCAAAAACCAACTTGGATGGACCTACTTCTATTGACTAGGAAAGTCAGTGACTTCAAACTAGACAATGGATCCTAGATGTAATGTTCATGATCAAGTTCAATTCCTCTGCATAGGGTATATCTATGCCCTAGTGTCTACATGTTGTGACAGACCACTCACCGTAGTGTGCTGGGGCACAGGCAATCTAACAGAGTTAGAACTAGGTTGAATCTGGATTGCATCCAGAATTGACCATGTTTCCAAGGTTAAGGGAAGATTGACAGATTGATTGTAGAAAATGATTTCTTAGATAAATCCTTGTTGAATCTTGAAAAATGAGGGAGCTGATGATGAATTTGGCTACATCCGTAACCAGGCCATGAGAATTTGCTCTCTCCCTAACATGACCAAAGGATTTGAAGATAGAATTCTGTTGAAAGGCAATGCTATGAAGCCCAACAGATGATGGTTTGTTCAACTCCTCCAAGTATGATTCACTGGAGAGCAAGAGGGGTTCCTTTCCTTATGGAGGGTAAACTGGTATGACACTTGTCTACATGAACCACTGAATTTTTCTATGAAGGGCCAATGAGGGCAATGCTTTAGGGTTGCATCATGTGGCCTATCCCCACTGAGGTATTATGGGTTGCCCATTGAGGTTTCTCGGGTTGCCTTTCCCTGCTGAGGTTTCTTTTCTTCCCTTTATTTTTTTTTTCATTTTCTTCTTTTTGCAAACCCCATCTTGGGTTGAATAAAGAGTCCTGATATGGTGATGATATTGCCAAAATTATGATCCTATCCAATGGTCTGAAACCCTTAAGGGAAATCCGAATGGCATGACTTTCATGACAAATGGGTAGCCTTGCCCCACTGTTTAAGTTGACACCTACACGCATTGATAAGTGGGCAGCAATTTGAATCATCACTAAAAGTGACCTTAGGGAAATGCAGTCCCACACCAAAATTAAAAATGGTGCCAAATTATGATTTCCTTTCTTGGAGATGTTTAGATGGAACATGTGTCTCAACAAGCTACATCGAGATTCCGAATCAGTCATGATCATATCTGGGCCTGAAACCTTTAGGTTTGTTGACAAGTATTGATGTTGAAGGTCCAAGAGGACTGATGTGAAACTGTCCACATGGGTCTACCATTGGGAGAGTGTTTGGTTATTTATATAGAATGGGTTTATCTTACCGAGAAGATCCCATTTTATTGGCATGAGAAATGAAGGGCTTATGGGAACCTTTGGGAAGCCGTTGGATGTAATGAACGACAGATGAGAGTTCTAGCCAGATTTATGAATTGTACATAAGATGATGACATGATCATGAGATACAATGCCATAAAAATTGATAATCAAAAGAAAGGCTTATGATAGAGACTCCTTGGAAGGCCGTCAGATTGATAGACGGGAGAGAGAGTCTAATGCTGATGAGAAATCTTTTTCTGATGATGAAGAAGTAATGAGATCGTCTCCTGTAAAGGCGGGATGTATTTGGCCAAAATCAAAAAGTCCGGTCCAACATCTTTGTGAATCTCGACGAATGATCAAACTTGTTATCGGGCTTTAGTTGGAACTACCATCTTCTTGAAGTGAGAGGGACAATTGGCTTACTATCGAGCTCCAATGCCATTCAACATCTTGCTATTTTCTTTTCTTCTCTATTTTTTTTTTTCTTTTTTCTTTTTCTTTTTTTTTTTTTGGATGTGAAGGCCACATAATGCGAGTGCTTCGCTTGATCGCGAAATTGAATCCGACTTTCAATATTGGATTTGAATCTTCTTCTTCCAAACATTTCCAATCGGATAGAACGTCTTTGCCCCAACTAGCACTCGATCTTCGTAAACTTTATGAGCATTTGATTTGCTCATATAGTATCCGATTTTATCCGAATGGTGAATCCGTATGCTATCCTCCGGAAGTTAATCATCACATTCTATCTGATGTGACTGCCTTCCCATTATTGATGTAGATAAAACATAGGCTTGAATTTTTTTTTTTTTTTGGTATCCCAATGACCTCATTCTTTCATTTTGAGATTGATCATTCATCATGTATCTCTTGCTTGCAAATGATATACTTTGTAAGAACTTTGGTATTTCCATCTTCTTGGTGGCACATCTGTCCTCCACTCATTTGTACTGATTGGCTGACTGTTGAATGACATTATTATATAATGCTTCCTTGGAATCTTTCACGGATAGAACAAATGGCGCTCTCCAAACTGTTTCTTGAGACTCCTTGTGTCTCCCGTGACTAAAGCTTCCCGGACGGGTTGGACCTTTCTTTCTTAAGAGGCCGGGTGGCATAGAGTTCGGGGGGCTCCTCAATCATCTTGAGTTGGGGGAAGGGGTATTGTTATTGCACTACACCATTTTGAATCCAAGATTGGACTAATTTATACCTTGGCTTGGGGGGTTTAATGGATTTCTTTGTTAGACCACTCTCAATTTGGGTCTAAGGTCAATTTGGTCCATGCCCCAGTTTAGGACATAATGGCTTTCCTCATTAGACCGCATTCAATTTGAGTCCAAAATCAATCTAGTTTATGACCAGCTTAGGGCTCATGACTTTTCTCATTGAACCATACCCAATTCAGGCCCAAGGTCAATCCGGTTCATGCCCCAGTTTGGGGGTCATTGGCTTTCCTCATCGGATCGCACTCAATTTGGGTCTAAGTTCAATCCGGTTCATGCCCCGTTTATGGGTTAAGGGTTTCATCATTGGACCATTCTAGTTCTTATCCTTGCTTGGGGCACATTGGATCTCATCTTTGGTCTACCCTACTGCTTGGGAAAATTCCATTCCTCTCTTTGAATAATAAGAAATATGAGGGCAACTCTTTGGATTCTAGCATTTTCCTGGCCAATGAGATAGCACTATCATAGCTGAAGGTTCATGATTTCTTGATGACTCCAAAATCTAGAATTGATCTTTATTGACAAGCAATGGGAAATCCTCCTCGTTCGCCATTCTTGATGAGTGATCCTAACTTGTAGCACTGGGCTATGATAGACATGGATCGGGCTCTAATTGATAGAGCCATAGATTGATTTTGAATCAGTCTCTGATTGATAGAGACAAGATTGACTTTGAATTGGTCTCTGATTGATAGAGACAGAGTTGACTTTGAATTGGTCTCTGATTGATAGAGATCAAGATTGATTTTGAATTAATCTCTGATTGATAGAGATTAAGATTGATTTTGAATTGGTCTCTGATTGATAGAGATCAAGATTGATTTTGAATTGGTCTCTGATTGATAGAGAACAAGATTGATTTTGAATTGGTCTCTGATTGATAGAGATCAAGATTGATTTTGAATTGGTCTCGATTGATAGAGATCAAGATTGATTTTGAATTGGTCTCCGATTGATAGAGATCAAGATTGACAGTCATGGACTGGGCTCTAGTTGCTAGAGGCAAGGATTGCTTGAGTTGGGCTCCGATTGATAGAGGCCAAGGATGACAATCATGGATTGGACTCTAATTGCTAGAGATGATGGAATGATTGAAATTCTCTTTGATTCCTTTATGAAGTGGAACATGGACCAAAGGTAATGATTGAACAGGCCTAGAGGCTAACTCATGCTCACATTGAGTTCATATGAATGGAACATTTCTTAGTTCCGACATGAATCAGAACCTGAACCACAGTTGATGGTTGGATAAGCCTAGTGGCTAAATGAATTCAGATGAATGAAACTCTTCTTAGTTCCAACATGAATCAGAACTTGAACCACAGTTGATGGTTGGATAAGCCTAGTGGCTAAATGAATTCAGATGAATGAGACTCTTCTTAATTCCAACATGAATCCGAACTTGAACCAAAGTTGATGGTTGGATAAGCCTAGGAGCTGATTGAAATCAGATGAATGAAACTCTTCTTAATTCCAACATGAATCTGAACCTGAACCAAAGTTGATGGTTGGACAAGCCTAGGGGCTAAATAAATTCAGATGAATGTAACTTTTCCTAGTTTTGACATGAACAGGAACCTTAACCAAAGTTGATGGTTGGATAAGCCTAGTGACTAATTGAATTCAGATGAATGAAATTTTTCCTAGTTCCGACATGAATCAGAACCTAAACAGGAGGTGAAGGGTAAAAAAGCCTAGGGGCCGAATGCCTTCTTCATTTTAGCATGATCTGGGAGTGATGATTGAACCTGCCTAAAGGTTAAACCCTTCTTTAATTCTGAGATGAACCAGAAATGGTGGTTGAATCTAGGACTGAATATTTCTTTGATTCTGAGATGAACTGGATGTGATTGAATCTGCCTAGAGGCTGAATCTTTCCTTCATTCTGGATGGACGAAATGATGATTGGACCTGCCTAGGGGCTGAATCTTTCCTTCAGTTCTGAGATGAACCAGAAATGGTGGTTGGACCTGCCTAGGGGCTGAATATTTTTTTGATTCTGAGATGAACTGGATGTAATTGAATCTACCTAGGGGCTGAATCTTTCCTTAATTCTGGATGAACCGAAATGATGATTGGACCTGCCTAGGGGCTGAACCTTTCCTTAATTCAAAGGTGAATAGGGAACAATGATTGGATTTACCTAGGGACTGAATCTTTCCTTAATGATTGGATTTGCCTAGGGGCTGAATCTTTCCTTAATTCAAAGGTGAATAGGGAACAATGATTGGATAGGGGCTGGATCTCTCCTTAATTCAGAGATGAATCAAGAACGGTGATTGGATTTGCCTAGGGGCTGAATCTTTTCTTAATTCTGAGGTGAATCAAGAACTATGATTGGATTTGCCTAGGTGTGAGGACAAAGATGGAAATCTTTTAGAAGTCGCCACCTAGATTTAGGTCTAGGACCTTAGAAATGTGAAATCTCACCCCAAGGTAAGACTTCGATTAACTCATGACCTTAGATTAGAATTCTGGTCCATCAGAGATTGGGTAAGTGTCAGGTTACGGTTATGGGAAGGGGTTAGGCACCCAAACTGCCCGATCGAAATCGATCTCCTATACCTTTCATATGCTAGACTTTATTTGTTAAGCCAAACCAAACCAAGTGGTTTTATATCATTGAACCGAATCTGTATCCATCAGATTGCCTACGTATCACGGAATTATTCCGAAAATCAGGTTCACCATCGTAGTTCAGGTGTGATTAAAGTTTATGGATGTGATTTATGCTTGTGCATGATTAAGTTCTTTGTTCAAGTTGAAATTTATGCTTGAAAGGTTGAGAAATCCTATGGATTAGGATTTGGATAGTCCAAGTGGACTGATAGATAGTCCTAGTGGGTCTAAGGATAATCCTATTTGGATTGGAATGTGGATAATATCCTAGTGGATCTTTGGATAGTCCAAGTGGACTAAAAGTGTGGATAAACCTATTTGGGTTAAAATATGGGGGATATCCTAGTGGATCTATGGATAGTCCGAGTGGACTAAGGTTTGGATAAATATCCTAGTGGATCTATGGATAGTCCAAGTGGACTAAGATATGGATCCAAATTTGGGTTTCTCCCAAATAGCCTACGTATCCTAGGGTTTGCCCTAGGAATCAGAATCCGTGTAGTTCGGGAATAACCTATTCTAGGTTATGAAGTGAGAACCTGTTCTAGGTTTGGGACTGAGAACCTATTATAGGTTTAGGGTTTAGAATGGGTAAAATCGTCCTAAATTACCTTTTTCATCCTGAATTCTAATTTTGGAAGGTTTGGCAAAGCATTTTTTTTTCTTTATTATGGTTTTTTTTATAATTCCCATTATGCCCTTCCCAAGAATATGGGTGCCTACATGCACGTCCCCACACCTAATATGTTTGCTAGGTGTGCAGATATGGCAGTTTGACTAGGGTGTTGCATAAATTAAATTATTATCAAAATTGAATTATTCATCTAAATATGGCATATAACACATTTATGGCAAGAAATACACATATAGTAAGATTGTGAAAATCTCCTTAATATGGCATGCACTGCAAATAAGGCAAGAGCCTATATGGCATGATCTAGTATGCTATCTTCTAAGCATGAAAAGATCCTAATTGCTATTTCTTTCTATATTTAGGATTTTCTACCCTAATTATTATTTTATTTCCATTTTTTAGGGTTTTCTACCCTAATTATTATTTTCTTTCTATTTTTTTAGGGTTTTCTACCCTAATTGCTATTTTTTCAATTTATCTCTTTTCAAGACGAATATGATGAATGAAAACATTCCAACTATAGCAGTGATAGTAATCCAAACATAGCAAGTAAGCATCCAAAAATGACAAGTAATCATCTAAATATGACAGGTAAGCATGTGGCAGACAAATTTGGCAATAAGCATGTGTAGCATTCCAAAACAGCAAGAATCATGCAAGCATCAAGATGGTGGACATATCAATATGGAATCCAATGGTTCAGATTTAATGTCATCACATAATTAAAAATCAATTGATCATCCAGTGGATCAGATTTATCAATCAATGATTCAAGATCAAAGACCATAATTAAATCATGTAAAAATAACTTAACATCAAATGGCCATATACAAATTTGCATTAAAAAATTTCAAATCAATGGTCACAATTAATCACATCAAACTCCCAAGATTAAATCCAGATAAGATGGTCATAATTTAATCATCCAAAATCCATATCAATGATCCATATTCAATCACCTTAAATTTCAAACCAATGGAGATGGCCATAATTTAATCATCCAAAATCCATATCAATGGTCCATATTTAATCACCTTAAATTTCAAACCAATGGGACCAATTTCATAAAATTCTAAGCATTTTTAGATCAATTTTGATCACATGAAATTCCTACATGTAATTGATCCAATTAATCACATCAAATTCCCAAGATCAGATCCAGATAAGATGACCATAATTTTAATCATCCAACATTCATATCAATGATCCATATTTAGTCACCTTAAATTTCAAACCATGGGACCAATTTCATAAAATTTTAAGCATTTTCAGATCAATTTTGATCATATGAAATTCCTACATGTAATTGATCCAATTAATCACATCAAATTCTCAAGATCAGATCCAGATTAGATGGCCATAATTTAATCATCCAAAATCCATATCAATGGTCCATATTCAATCACCTTAAATTTCAAACCAAATGGATCAATTTCATAAAATTCTAAGCATTTTCAGATCAATTTTTTATCACATGAAATTCCTACATGTTTGGATCAATTTTATCCACATGAAATTTCAACACATTTGAGTCAATTTTAGCACATGAAATTTCAAATAAAGAACAAAGAAAACGATAAAGCAGAGTTTACCTATTTTTTCTGATTTCTCCTTCTCTTGATCTTCTTCTTCTTCTTCTTCTTCTTCTTTTCCTTCCTCTTCTGTTCTTTTTTTTTCTGGTTTCAGCTCTTCTCCTCCTTTCCTGTGCTCTCTCTCCCTCCTTTTATTCTAGGATTAGCACCTCTTAGTTCACAATCCGAATATTTTTCTTAGAGAAATCGACTCCCTTCCTTGTTGGGCCTCTTGACACTTAGTCATACCTTTGTTTCCCTCTTTAGATTTTTCTTAATTCTCTTTCTTTATTTAAAACCATGACAATCAACTAAACTTTCCTTTTTTTTTTTTTGGTTAAATCAACGTACCACCTCTTGCTTCTCTATTATCTTTTCTTTACAAAAAAAAAACGACACCTAGCTCATCTCTCCATTTTTTGTTTTTTCTTTCTTTCTTTCTTCTTTTATTCTCTTGGAGATACCTAGTGCCCATGCAATCTTTCCTTAATTCATTCTCACCTCATGCTTTCCCTTACTATCTCATTGTTCCATGGTTAGCACTACGATCTTCAAAATCAAACCGTGGCTAGCATGATATGTTATTTGCTTCTTCGTTTAACACATCCAACCTATCCAATACATTAGGTAAATGTGACACCACCTACTTGCCAAAACAACCACATGCAAATTTTTTTCTTTTCTTAATATCTCATGTTGACACCTAGCCTCTCAAAGATCCCTTCATGCTTAATGCATTCCCTTGGCCAGCATTAACATGTCTTTTGTTAAATTTCACCAACTGCAAAAATGGGGTGCTTACACTAGGGGCTGAATCTTTTCTTAATTCTGAGGTGAATCAAGAACTATGATTGGATTTGCCTAGGGGCTGAATCTTTCCTTAATTCAAGGGTACATTGAGAACTATGATTGGATTTGCTTAGGGGCTGAATCTTTCCTTAATTCAAGGGTGCATTGAGAACCATGATTGGATTTGCCTAGGGGCTGAATCTTTCCTTAATTTAGAGATGAATCGGGAACTATGATTGGATTTACCTAGGGACTGAATCTTTCCTTCTTTCTTATAAAATTTGATGTTCAATCAAGATCTAGATTCATGACTTCCATTGATTCATCTGAAAAGATAATATGGATGGATCTCGAGATGGGAGATCAAGACAATTCCCTAATTGTAGGGGCCTCTCACCCTAAAAGGGTGGATATGGTTGCAGTTTGATTCTCTTTTCCAAAGGCATTGAAATCCATTGGAGGAATATTGAGATTCTAGACATCTAAGGGAGTGGAAGAAGTCACATGCACAATCAAGGATGACTCAACCAAACAAGAGTTAGATCCCTCATAAGGGCGATTGAGTAAACATTATCCAAGTCAATTTAATTGAATTTGATTAAGCCATGTGTTCAGTCTTGGGACCTCATGATTCCAAAATGGATAATCAGTGGTACCAAGGTCTGGCCAATTGGATTACCGAATTCGATGAAATTGAAATAGATATATTAATCCGTCGTCCTTATTAGGGATGATTAGCAAAAGCGGTTCATAGATGAACAAACTAGTAAATTTCTTCTTGACCATGGTATCTAAGTCTTGACAGGGATTTTCTACTCGTTTTTTGAAATCGACGTGTTAACAATGAGAGATTCGATACATCGAGCTTACTTAATGGAGGGTGTATAGTGACCGTCTACTATGATGTAGAACAGGTGTATACATACCTCATACTCCCAATGGGTGAGAGTTCAAGATGCTAATCGTGTAGATTCTAACATGTTGACCAATCGACAAAATGGGCAGAACTTCGACGTCTCGAACATGGATGTCATGGTTAAGCCGATTTTATCGGGTCGGTTCAGGGATGAATCAAAAAAATAACAAACATTGGGCTACAATCTGGGTTAGGATAGAAAATGCCACCTTGACGAGGATGGAGTAACCTATCACCGAATGCTCGATGAATAATGGGCCCCCAATCCCTTTATATACTATGTTGCAAGGATCCAAGCGACGTGGAGTAGCATAACGGATTCCCAGGCGGACCCAAGAAACGCTCGTTAGAGGCTGCTCACCGGTCGTGGTCTCACAAAGTACAGGCCAAGGCTGTGTGTTTCTCCTAGCGGGCTGCCCCATATGCATGGGACTCGGTTCGGCTACTCGCACGAATGTGTGACTGAACCCATTCCCCCCAAAGCAATAATATACAAGCATAAATATAGTATCCTGAAATTTAGCATCCAATTCACACAAGGAAAGTTCTCATTTAGGAGTTTGACATTTATATCCCCAGTGGAGTCGCCACTGTGAGGACAAAGATGAAAATATTTAAAAGTCGCCACCTAGATTTAGGTCTAGGACCTTAGAAATGTGAAATTTCACCCCAAGGTAAGACTTCGATTGACTCATGACCCTTAGATTGGAATTCTGGTCCATCAGAGATTGGGTAAGTGTCAGGTTACGGTTATGGGAAGGGGTTAGGCACCCAAACCGCCCGATCGAAATCGGTCTCCTATACCTTTCCTATGCTAGACTCTATTTGCTAAGCCAAACCAAACCAAGGGGTTTGATATCATTGAACCGAATCTGTATCCATCAGATTGCCTACGTATCACGGAATTATTCCAAAAATCAGGTTCACCATCGTAGTTCAGGTGTGATTAAAGTTTATGGATGTGATTTATGCTTGTGCATGATTAAGTTCATTGTTCAAGTTGAAATTTATGCTTGAAAGATTGAGAAAACCCTATGGGTTAGGATCTGGATAGTCCAAGTGGACTGATAGATAGTCCTAGTGGATCTAAGGATAACCCTATTTGGGTTGAAATATGGATAATCCATTCTGGGTTGGAATGTGGATAAATATCCTAGTGGATCTATGGATAGTCCAAGTGGACTAAGATTTGGATAACCCTTTTTGGATTGGAATATGGATAGATATCCTAGTGGATCTATGGATAGTCTGAGTGGACTAAGGTGTGAATAAATATCCTAGGGGATCTATGGATAGTCCAAGTGGACTAAGGTGTGGATAAATATCCTAGTGGATCTATGGATAGTCCGAGTGGACTAAAATTGTGGATCCGAATTTGGGATTCTCCCAAATGGCCTACGTATCCTAGGGTTTGCCCTAGGAATCAGAATCCGCGTAGTTCGGATGGATAACCTGTTCTAGGTTAATGATTGAGAACCTATTCTAGGTTTAGGGTTTAGAACCTATTCTAGGTTTAGGGTTTGCCGAGGGGCAAATCGTCCTAAATTACCCTTTTCATTCTGAATTCTAATTTTGGAAGGTTTGGCAAAGAATTCTCTTTCTTTATTAAGGTTTTATTATTCCCATTATGTCCTTTCCAAGAATATGGGTGCCTAAATGCACGTCCCCATGCCTAGATTGTCTTCTACAAGTGTGCAGATATGACAGTTTGACTAGGGTGTTGCATAAAATAAGTTATTGCCAAAAAAAAGAATATTTTATCTAAATATGGCACATAAAACATTTATGACAAGAAATTCACATACAGTAAGATTGTTTAAAAATCTTTCAAATATGGCATGTATTGCAAATAAGGCAAGAGCCTACATGGCATGATCTAGTAGGCTATCTTCTAAGCATGGCAAGACCCTAATTACTATTTTCTTTCCATTTTAGGGTTTTCTACCCTAATTATTATTTTCTTTCCATCTTAGGGTTTTCTACCCTAAATGTTACTTTCTTTCCATTTTAGGATTTTCTACCCTAATTATTATTTTCTTTTCATCTTAGGGTTTTCTACCCTAAATGTTACTTTCTTTCCATTTTAGGGTTTTCTACCCTAATTATTATTTTATTTCTATTTTTTAGGGTTTTCTACCCTAATTGTTACATTCTTTCCATTTTAAGGTTTTCTACCCTAATTGTTATTTAATTTCAATTTTTTTAGGATTTTCTACCCTAATTGTTATTTTCTTTCTATTTTAGGGTTTTCTACCCTAATTATTATTTTATTTCCATTTTTTAGGGTTTTCTACCCTAATTGTTACATTCTTTCCATTTTAGGGTTTTCTACCCTAATTGTTATTTTCTTTTAATCTTAGGGTTTTCTACCCTAAATGTTACTTTCTTTTCATTTTAGGGTTTTCTACCCTAATTATTATTTTATTTTCATTTTTTAGGGTTTTCTACCCTAATTGTTACATTCTTTCCATTTTAGGGTTTTCTACCCTAATTGTTATTTAATTTCCATTTTTTAGGGTTTTCTACCCTAATTGTTATTTTCTTTCCATTTTAGGATTTTCTACCCTAATTATTATTTTATTTCCATTTTTTAGGGTTTTCTACCCTAATTGTTACATTCTTTCCATTTTAGGGTTTTCTACCATAATTATTATTTTCTTTCCATCTTAGGGTTTTCTACCCTAAATAATACTTTCTTTCCATTTAGGATTTTCTACCCTAATTATGGCAATAAACATCCAACTATGGCAATGAGCATACAAATATTCATGATGAAAAATTCAACGGTATAAATCACTATTGATGGTAATCTAACCGTTCAAAATTATTTCAACCACTCCCATAGATAATCTAACGGTCCAGATCACTTATCATGATAATCTAATCATTCATATCCATTTATATCACTTTGAAGATAATCCAACGGTTTAGATTACTCAAATTAATAATCTAACCATTCAGATTACTCAAATGAAGGTAAATTATGATCAACGGATCAAATCAAAACTCCAAGATCAATGGTTCAATTTTAATCATATCATTCCAAGCATATGATCGGATCAATTTTAATTCCATCAAAATTCCATATGATCGGATCAATTTTCATCATAATGCCATAATCGGATCAATTTTTTTGCCATAATCGAATCAATCTTCATCATAATGCTATAATCGGATCAATTTTCATCATAATGCCATAATCGGATCAATTTTCATCATAATGCCATAATCAAATCAATTTTCATCATAATGCCATAATTGAATCAATCATAATTCCATACGATCGGATCAATTACAATTTCATCACAATATTCCACAGTCGGCTCAAATTCAATTTCATCAAGAATCATATGATCGGATCAATCAAAATTCCATATGATCTGATCAATTCAATTCAAATTCATATGATCGGATCAAATTCATCAAGTTTCATATGATCGATAAGATCAACTCAATTTCATCAAAATTCCCATAATCAATGGGATCAATTCAATTTTATTACGATGGGATCAATTCAATTTTCATCACATATTCACCTAATCGATGGAATCAATTCAATTTCATCACAATCAAAATAAAATTATCATCTCATGGTACATACTTAATCTCATTACCAAAATAGGATCATCACCCAACCAATCAAATTTATTCAAAAATATATTGAATCATATGAATTAATCTTAATCAAATTCAAACTCATTCGAATCAAATTTTGATTACATGAAATTCAAGCATTCGGGTCAATAGATATGAAACTCAAACACATTCACATCAGATTTCACATTAAATTAAAACATATGAGATCAGAGGATTGATGGAAAATCAAAGGACTGTAATTGGATAAATGATGTAGGGATGGATCAAGGGGTTGGATTTGGTTAATGAGGAGGTAAGTGGTTGCAGCAGGTTACGTGGAGAGTATGGGACAGTAGAGTGTTGGGTTCTACAGAGGGTTGTGATGGACTGAACAAATATTGAAGATAGTTGAAATAATGGTGGCAGGTGGGGGTGAGTAAGCTATTTGGAGGGTTTGATTAGGTGGTTAACAGTGTAGTGGAGTGGGTAGGTGCAGTTTATGGTTACAGGTAACAAAAGAAAGAAAAGAAAAGCTAGAGGGGCGGTTTACCTGAGTCCCTCTCCATCATCTTCTCTCGGGTTTGCTTTGTAGCCCCCTTTTCTTCTTCTTCTTCTTCTTCGGCATCTCCTCCTCTTTCGTCTTTTCTGATTTTTGATTTTTTTTTCTCTGTATTTTCCCTCCCGATTTTTTTTCTTTGGATCTATTTTTTTTCAGCCCCTCTCTCCACTTATCTCCCTCTTGAATTTTTTTTTTATTCTTCTTCCCTCTCCTTTCTTTCTCCCCTTCCTCTTCTCGGATTCCTCCCCCTCTCCATTTTTTTTCTTTTTTTTTATTCTTTCTTTTATTCTCCCACTCCCTCTCTCTCTATCTTCTCGTTTCTCCCCTCCTCTTCCTTTTTTTTTTTTGCTTTTTTTTATTCTCCACTCACCGCTCTCTCTCCCTTCTCTCTCTCTCTCTCTCTCTCTCTCTCTCTCCCTCTCTCTCCTTTCGGATTCTCCTCCAGCTCTCTTTTATATTTTTTTCACTCTCTCAATCCCTCTCGATTTGTTTCCTTTTCGGATCTTCGGGATCTTCTCCTTTATTTTTTCTTTTTTTGTTCTTCCTCCACCTCCCGGATCTCCTCCTTCTTTCCTTTCTTTATAGTTTTTTTTTCTTCCATATCTTCTCCCCTCTTCTTTCTCTCGGGTCTCCTCCTTTCTCTTCAATCTTTCCTTCTTCGTTGAACCCGAATGTATATATATATATATATATATATATATATATATATATATATACATATATGATATATATAAATATATATATATAACCTTGATTATAAAACTGCACATGGGTTAACGGACTTGGTCCAGCTGGTGGTCGACTTGAGTTGATTGGGCTGGACTGACTTGAACCGAGCTGGGTTGGACCGGGTTGGGTCCAAAACTGGTTTGAACCGAGTTGGACGGACCGATTGGGATTAACTGGGTTTTCTCTCCTTGTCATTTTACGGGTCATTTCCGTTGTCATCCCGCATGGAATTTTCCGATGACCTCTATTCCAATTTTTTTGCGTTCATTTTGTAGAACATTAAAAATGAGGAATATAGGAACTTGAATCACCTCATTTGGAAGTAAAATGGTCAACTTATGAATTTTTGAAGTTTAAGCGGACCAATTATCGATAATTTGGCTGACCATTCTGCATGAGATCCTTCGGAGGCTTTTACCGGAAATATTTTATGTCCACTTTGTAGAGCACTAAAAATGGAACATAATGAGACTGGAATCACCTGAATCCGATGTAGAACGGAAAAGATATGCAGCTTTGAAGTTCTGACGATAATTTTGCATGCAAGCATGCATGGGACCCACTGGTGACTTCTACCCGGGATTTTTTACGTCCACTTTGTAGAACATCATGAATGAAGAATAATGGTCTTGGAATCATCTGAATCCGATGTCGGATGATGAAGATATGATGATTTGAATTTCAAACGATCCGACTAAGGATAATTTACATGAAGGCCCCTGTGATTATTTATAATAATTTCAGAAACCTCCCTTATATGTATCATCCGACTAAAATAGTCATATCTTCCTCATTTGATATCGAAATTGAGCAATTCTGGTCTTGTTTCGAAGATAATTCCATGACCTATGCATCTATGCAGATAATAGCCCATGACCCTGCTGTGGGGATCAGTGGAGAATTACAAATCTTTGGGTTAAAGGTCAGAAACCTGCCATATTGGTTCACTTATGCCGAGGGTGGCAAAAATGGGGTGCTTACAATCGTGTTCATCGATGATATTTTAGTATACTCCAAGGATCAGGAAACACACACAGTGCATCTAAGAGCAGCATTACAAAGACTGAGGAGAGAGAAGCTCTATGCAAAATTCAAGAAATGTGAATTCTGATTAGATGAAGTGGCCTTCCTTGGTCACGTGGTGTCTGCTAAAGGAATCAAGGTCGATCCCAGTAAAATTTCTGCCATAGTAGGATGGGAGGCGCCGAAGACAATTGCTGAAATTTGTAGTTTCCTGGGCTTAGCTGGATACTATAGAAGGTGTGTGGAGGACTATTCCAAGATTGCTGTCCCATTTACCAGATTAACCAAAAAGGACGAGAAATTCATATGGACTGAAGAATGTGAGAAGAGCTTTCAGACATTGAAGTCAAGACTGGTATCAACACCTATATTGACTATTCCAGCTCCAGACCATCCATTCACACTATATACAGATGCTTTAGGTTTGGGACTGGATTGTGTGTTGATGCAAGGAGAATAGGTGATAGCCTATGCCTCAAGACAGCTGAAAGAGCATGAGAAAAACTACCCTACACATGACCTAGAATTGGCAGCGGTCATTCACGCTATCAAGACTTGGAGGCATTATCTGTATGGTGAGAAATTCCAGATTAAGTCTGATCACAAAAGCCTGACGTATCTTTTCACCCAAAAAGACCTGAAAATGAGGTAGAGAAGGTGGTTAGAATTACTCAAGGACTACGACTATGACATTCAGTATCACCCTCGTAAAACTAACATTGTAGCTGATGCGCTGAGCAGGAAATGGGCATCAAACCCTGAAGCAGGACCAAGTACAAATGCAGCATTGTGTGCTGCTGTTTTTTACTCATCAGAGGATGAAGAACAGCTCTTAATAGAGTCAGCAAATGATCCTATTGAGCAAGGGTTAATACACCAGTTTACCCTTATGTTTGTAGCATTGAAGATTTTGCCCGACTTGAAGGAAGAAATAAAGGCAGCAGTCCTACAGGACCCATACCTCAGGACAGTTCGAGAAGATTTGGAAAAGGGTCGAGCCAACCCTGATTTCACCTTGGATGAAGACAAGGTACTTAGATATCATGGGCGTTTATGTGTACCTGAGAATGAATACCTGGAAATCAGAAACCGAATCATGTTGGAAGCTTACTCTACTCCATATTCAGTACATCTTGGGAGCATCAAGATGTACCATGACCTAAAGAGATTATACTGGTGGAGGGGTATGAAAGCAGATGTGGCCCGATATGTGTTTCAATGTTTAAACTGCCAGCAAGTCAAAGCAGAAAGACAGAGGCCTGCAAGATTATTGCAACCGTTACCTGAGCCGGCATGGAAATGGGATTGTATTACCATAGATTTTGTCACTGGACTACCTATGACTCCAAGGTCAGTGAATGCTGTTTGGGTAGTAGTAGATTGCCTTATCAAGACCGCCAGATTTATCCCAGTCAGACCGCAATATACCATGGACAAGTTGGCAAGATTGTATGTGGACAATATAGTCAGACTGCATGGTGTCCCAGAGAGCATAGTATCTGATAGAGATCCGCGCTTCATATCAAAGTTCTAGGAGGGGCTACAAAAGGAAATGGGGACGAAACTAAAGTTCAGTACAGCCTTCCACCCTCAAACGGATGGGCAGTTAGAGAGTACCATCCAGATCCTAGAAGATATGCTTCGCGCATGTGCTATTGACTTTAAGGGGGCTTGGGATGAGAAGCTTTCCCTCATTGAGTTTGCCTACAACAACAGCTACCAGTCTACGATCCAGATGGCCCCATATGAGGCCTTGTATGGCAAGAAATGTCGGACACCATTATTATGGGACGAAGTTGGAGAAAGAAGGATCGTCGGACCAGAATTTGTAGAAGAAACCTGCAAGGTAGTAGATCAAATCAAGAACCGAGTATAGACAGCTCAGGTGCGTCAAAAGCACTATGCTGACAACAGGCGACGAGACCTTGAATTCATGATTGGTGATAAAGTTTTCTTAAAGGTGTCACCAGTAAGAACACTGAAGCGGTTCGGCAGAAAAGGAAAACTATGTCCTAGATATGTGGGACCATATGAAATTCTGTCCTGATGCGGCAAAGTGGCCTATCAACTTGCATTGCCACCATCGATGTCTAGCGTCCACAACGTCTTTCACGTGTCCTTACTAAAGTACGTGAGAGACCCTTCGCACATTCTTGTTGCAGAGCCCCCAGATTTGACAGAAGACTTAACCTTCGAGGTGGTGCCAATCCAGCTCATTAGTAAAAAGGTACAACAGCTTCGAAGGCGAGCTATCCACTATGTCAAGGTAGTTTGGAAAAGTCCGGACGTAGAAGAAATTACTTGGGAGGAGGAGGATGCCATGCGACAAGAATACCCTCATCTTTTCGACCCTGAAGGTA
The DNA here is from genome assembly GCA_028583415.1 of Protea cynaroides. NCBI lineage: Eukaryota > Viridiplantae > Streptophyta > Magnoliopsida > Proteales > Proteaceae > Protea > Protea cynaroides. The sequence goes on along the minus strand of CM053267.1, from coordinate 16,391,849 downwards.
CGTACGATTTCGGGGACGAAATTTCTTTTAAGGGAGGGGGGATTGTGAAACCTACATGCAAATTTCGGGGATGAAATTTCTTTTAAGGGTGGTAGAGTTGTAAGAACAGTACTTTAAAAACCTGGTCTAATCCATGGTTATATATGATGACAGGTCTCCCAATCATAACCGGACCGGAAGGCGAAGCCGAGTAACGAGCCACTCAAATTTCAGGTAAGAGAACCTGTGAAAAATGTCTAAATCTCATACCGGTCTGACTATACCGGTTGCGGTCAGTGCAACCGGTATGTGCAACCGGTATGGTATACCGGTCGGACTATACCAGTTGCGGTCACTCCAACCGGTATGTGCGACCGGTATGCTTATTTTCTGTGGGAGACGGACTCCAGCGGGTCCCTCCCTCCGAATGAAAACTTGGAAAGTTTCCAATCATGGAAAACCTTCCCAAGAACGGCTCTCTTCTATTTATAGGGATGATCCACTCCATTGATCCTTCTCAAACCTTAGCCGTCTGGAGAAGAGTGGAGAGGAACAAGGAGGAAGAGGTCGCCCAGGAATGAGACTTCAGCGGAGGAGAACGCCGCCAACCGACGAACACCGTCAGTGTCACACCCCAATTCTGATCCAATCAGAATGGTGTGAGTGAACCGTCATTGAACCAACGGTTCACACCAGGATCTCGAATAGGTATCCAATAGAATGAACTGAGTATCTATTGATAATTTAAGTAGGTATCCAATTATTCAAATTCAATCATAAAATATAATATTCTTACAACCACTTAATCCAACCGAAAATAACTGGAACAAATAGATAAAAATCCAATCAAAGGTATACGCAGAAAGGGCACTCGCATGAAGCGTCATGCTCGTCCTCTCCTGCCTGTACATCTAACGCAGCAACACCACCATAAGTCGGGGCGTTCATATAGTCATCCACAGTATAACCTGCATCAACATCTAAAAACATGTATATAAACAAAGGGTGAGCTCACAACACAGGTCAGTAAGACAATCAGACAGTTTCATAATATTATGCATGAGTAACAATCAATTTTATGTTACGGTCTAGTTTAAAGTTTGCAATGTGCTATAGAAAGGTTTGGTGGCCCCCACACCTCTATACACGAGTGTGTGGCACAGCATGGATCACACCCCCATCTGCCCACATGCACCCATCATGGAATAGAGATAGAGCTAAGATACCCCCGTACCTCCCCTGATGCTCTACCCATACCAGTACCTAAGCCCCTACTGGTCAGGGCTCGCAAACTGGGCTCGCAACTAACCAATCCTATATGTCATCAATGTATGCTCTATCCCAACACAGCCGTCTACGGCATAGAGATAGAGCTAAGGCATTCCCACACCTCCCCTGATGCCCTATCCGCAACTAACCCACTAGGATAGAAACATAACGTAGGTAGAGCCTATCACAACATAACTCCCTATGGCATAGAGATAGAGCTAAAGCATCATGGACAAGCCAACGTCGACCTCGGAGACCACAATGCCACATAACCATGGCTAGGCCAGCATCAACATCGGAGACCACCGTACCACGACCTTCCCCTGATGCCCCACCCGTACCAAGCATGTTAAAATAGAATACTACAAAAGTGCTAGTGTGAGGAGCGATCCCAGGCCCATGCCCCACTCCACACACTAACGAAAACAATCACATGCATAACAATCACATCCTATCAATGCATGAACAGTAATAATAACTGAAAATAAAAGATGGCATGTGAATATGCACAAACATCACATCATATATAATCAAGTGATTAACAATGATTTACTGTCCATTAATTATTAGATTTAGGTTAGATTCCCTTACCTGACGCTCGTTTGTTAGCTTGCTCCACGTCGCAAGATCCAAACGTGCTATCACAAAGTCCTACAATATTATTAGGGTCTCATTAGAATAGTTTTCTCAGGGTTTCATGTTGGTTGGAAACCAACAAAGTCCAAAACCAGCCTTTCAGAGCTGACCGGTCGCAACATACCGGTTGCAGCTCTGTGAGTAGACTAGCAACCGGTATGGTCGACCGGTATGTCACCGGAAGACCATGCACTTGGTTTTTCGACTGTCGTCGATCGATCTCTATGGATTTCCAGGGTTTCTCCTATCCATTCTAAGTCTAAGATTTAAGTGAGAGTTATCCCCAACTCATTCGAGTCTAGTTTCGATGAATATCATCTCGGAACTCGAATCTAGGGTTTGACGGCAACTTAGGGTTTAATATCCAATTTAGGGTTTTAAATCAATACCTACTTTGCATGGTATTGATCCACCCACACAACTAACCTAAATTCATAGGGTAAGAAGAGTGATTAAACACTTACCGTTGACTGGCGTAACGTGAGCGTCGTCGAACGGTAATGGCGGCACCTCCTTCTTCTTCCTAGCTCCTTCTCCTTTCCAACCTCTTTCTCTTCTCTAGAGTTTGTGAGAGACAATGGAAAGGATTTGATGAGGTTTAAGGGTGTATTTATAGGCTAGAATTAGGGTTTAGTAACCCTAATAGGATTAGGAAAGTCTTAGGATTCGAAATCAGGAAAGTGGGACCCTCAGAAGTCCATTTCCGGATCTCCGCACTCAGCTGTGCAGAGCTGACCGGTCGACCGGTACCATCGACCGGTCAACATAAAATGATGAATATTTGACCGTCTTTGATCCGATTTCGTACCTGTTTGTCATCCGCTCGTCCCGTCTGGCCCGGTGATGATCGAAAGACCTGCTACAACACAAAACCAAGGTTTAGATCGGGTTTTTGGAGTGCGGGTCTTACAACTCCCCCACCCTTAAAAGAAATTTCGTCCCAAAATTCGCATATAGGTCTCACAACTCCCCCACCCTTAAAAGAAATTTCGGCCTCGAAATTTGAACGTACCTTGATCATAAAAAAGGTTAGGGTACTCCTTCCTCATCGCGCTCTCCTCTTCCCAAGTAATTTCTTCGACATTTTGGCTTCTCCAATGCACCTTCACATAATGAATATCCTTGGTTCGAAGTTACTGTACCTTTCGACTTGAGAGCATCACAGACACCACTTCGAATGTTAAGTCTTCAGTCAAGTCTGGGGGATCGGCGATCAAGATGTGCGATGGATCTCTGACATACTTTTTCAGTAATGATACATGGAACACGTTATGAACGCTTGACATAGATGGTGGTAGAGCCAATTGATATGCTATATTACCACGTCGGGTCAATATCTCATATGGTCCCACATACCTGGGGCATAGCTTCCCCTTCTTACCAAACCGTTTCAGACCTCGCACCGGTGATACCTTCAAAAATACTTTGTCACCCACTACAAACTCCAGATCTCGACGTCGATTATCCGCATATTGCTTCTGTCGGACTTGAGCTGTCTTTACTCTCTCCTTGATTTGATCAATCACTCGACAAATTTCTTCAACAAACTCCGGTCCTACAATTCTTCTTTCTCCCACCTCGTTCCATAACAGAGGTGTACGACACTTCTTCCCATAGAGTGCTTTATATGGGGCCATCTGAATTGTAGCCTGATAGCTGTTGTTGTAAGCGAACTCGATAAGTGATAGCTTCTCATCCCAAGCTCCCTTGAAATCTATTGCACAAGCTCGGAGCATATCTTCTAAAATCTGAATAGTCCTTTCTGACTACCCGTCTGTCTGAGGGTGGAAGGCTGTACTGAACTTCAACTTTGTTCCCATAGCTTTCTGTAATCCCTCCCAAAATTTTGATGTAAAATGGAGATCTTTGTCAGATACTATACTCTCTGGAATGCCATGGAGTCTGACTATATTATCAACATACAACTTGGCCAGCTTCTCCATGGCATACTGAGGTCTGATCGCAATAAATCGAGCTGTCTTGGTGAGTTGGTCGACTATAACCCAAACTGCATCCACTGACCATGGTGTCAAAGGTAGGCCAGTGATGAAATCCATGGTGATACAATCCCACTTCCATGCAGGTTCCGATAATGGTTGTAGCAAACCCGCGGGTCTCTGCCTTTCTGCTTTAACTTGCTGACAACTCAGACATTGGAACATGAAACGAGCTATATCTACTTTCATACCCCTCCACCAATATAGTCTTCTTAAATCATGGTATATTTTGGTACTTCCTGGATGTACCGAATATGGAGTGTAATGGGCTTCAGTCATAACTCGATCTCTGATATTGCAGTCTTCACTCTCAGGTATACATAACCGTCCACGATACCTGAGTACCTTTTCTGAATCCAAGGTAAAGTCAGGATTGCTCGTACCCTTCTCTAGGTCTTCTTGTACTGTCTTGAGATGTGGATCCTATAGGATTGCTACCTTGACTTCATCAACTAGATCCGGTGAGATCTTCAAAGCTGCGAACATCATGGTGAACTTATGAATTAAGCCTTGCTCGACTGGATCTTCAGCAGTCTCTATTATATACTCTTCATCGCCTTCAATTGAACTTGAGGCTGCGGCACATAATGCAGCATTTGTACGTGGTCCTGCCTCAGGTTTTGATGCCCACTTTCTGCTTAAGGCATCAGCCACAACATTTGCTTTGCCCGGATGGTACTAGCTGTCACAATCATAATCTTTCAAAAATTCCAGCCATCTCCTCTGTCTCATATTCAGATCCTTCTGAGTGAAAAGATAAGTTAAGCTCCTGTGATCTGACTTAATCTGAAACTTCTCACCGTACAAGTAGTGTCTCCAAGTCTTGATGGCATGTATAACTGCTGCTAGCTCCAAATCATGCGTAGGATAGTTCTTCTCATGCTCCTTTAACTGTCTTGATGCGTAAGCAATCACCTGTTCTCCTTGCATCAATACACACCCAATACCCAACCCTGAAGCATCCGTATATAAGGTAAACGACACCCTTGGTTCTGGGATGGTCAAGATAGGTGCAGAGACTAGTCTTGACTTCAAAGTGTGAAAGCACTTCTCGCACTCATCTGTCCATATGAATTTCTCCCCTTTCTTGGTCAATCTGGTGAGTGGAACAGCGATCCTGGAGTAGTCTTCCACGAACCTTCTATAATAACCAGTTAACCCAAGGAAACTACGAATCTCCGCAACAGACTTTGGTGCTTCCCATCCTACTATAGCAGCTATCTTACTTGGATCAACCTTGATACCGTCTCTAGATACTACATGGCCCAAGAAGGCCACTTCCTTCAATCAAAACTCGCACTTCTTGAACTTGGCAGAAAGCTTCTCTTGTCTTAGCCGTTGTAGGGCTGCTCTTAGGTGTGTTGTATGAGCCTCCATGTCCTTTGAGTAGACCAATATGTCATCGATGAATATGATGACCGAAGTGTCCAACATATCATGAAACACTCGGTTCATCAGTTCCATGAACGACGCACGCTGGGGCATTGGTCAACCCGAATGACATGACTAGAAACTCATAATGCCCATACCTCATCCTGAAAGCAGTCTTCGGAATATCTCCGGCCTTGATCTTCAGTTGGTGATACCCCGATCGAAGATCAATCTTCGAGAAAACCTTTGCACCCTGCAATTGATCGAATAGATCATCGATTCTAGGCAAAGGATACCGATTCTTGATCGTCAATTTGTTCAGCTCACGGTAGTCGATACACAACCTTACACTTCCGTCTTTCTTCTTGACAAATAATACAGGTGCTCCCCAAGGCAATATGCTAGGTCGTATGAAACCCTTATCTAACAATTCTTGTAACTGGGTCTTCAACTCCTTTAACTCGGTAGGGGCCATCCTATATGGTGCTTTAGACACCGGCGCCGAACCTGGTATAAGGTCTATTACAAACTCTATAGCCCTGTCCGATGGTAGACCTGGAAGCTCCTCTGGAAATACATCTGGGAACTCTCGAACCACATCTATATCTTCCATCTTGTGTGACTCCGCCGTGATGTCGACTACAGATACTAGATACCCCACTCCCTCTTTCTCTAAGCATCGCTTAGCTTTTAGGGCGGAGAGGATCAGCTTCCGCTTCCTAGGTAACTTGGTCCCAGCGAAGCTATACTCTTTTCCCTTTTTGTCTGTAAGCACAAGCTTCCTTTCACCACATAATAGGATAGCTGAATGATGGCCTAGCCAATCCATTCCCAAGATGACATCAAAGTCTACCATCTCGAGTAGTACCAGGCTTGCTTCTAAGTCTCGGCCCTCAATACATACAGTACATGATCCATAATATTTAGTTAAAGCCACTTCGACTCCTAGTGGAGAGCGAACTATCAAGCTTGGGTTCAAGTGCTTGATTGGTAACTCCATTCGCTTTCCAAAGGAAATAGAAACAAAGGAGTGCGTGGCCCTAGAGTCAAATAGTACTCTGGCAGGTATACCAGCTACATTTACAATTCTTGGAATTTTTATTATCCCTTAGTTCTACATGCGCATACACACAATGAAAAATAGTAAGCCAAATAATAAGGGATAGAGTCGTACCAGTGACCACATCAGGTGATGCGGCTGCCTCTTCAGTGGTGACCGCATATACTTTTCCTTGCTGGGGAGGTTGTTTCCTAGGTAGAGTGCAAGTCCTTGCAATATGACCCACTTGCTGACAGTTGAAACATTTGATATTCGGGTTGAATCCGACATTCTGTGGCACAGGTGGTGCCGTGATGTTTCTAACAGGTACTGTAGCGGTCTGAGCCATGTATGGGCGGAAGGGTCTATTGTTACCGCCACCCGAACTCTCAATAGCGGGTCTCTTCACTCCCCTGTTCTGAGCGAAGAAGTTGTCCCTCTGACTGGACTCTATCACCCTCGCAACCTGCACAGCCTCATTATAAATTTTCTTGTCCAGACCCAAGATGTGCTCTCTGATGCTTCCACGTAGTCCCATGGTGAACCTACGTGTCTTGGTCTCTTCTTCTTGCATACTTGCCGGTGCGAAGAAAAATAACTCCTCGTACCTCTGCTGATAAGCATCCACAGTCGACTGAGACTGCTATAGATTAGGGAACTCCTTCTCCATCTGATCTCTGAAGCTCTTTGGAAAATACTTATCGAAGAAGGCAACCTTGAACACTTCCCAATCTACCTATGTATGCTTCGTCTCCAGATATGCCCATGTAGAATTCCACCAAGCATTTGCATCTTCCTTCAGCATATGAGTGGCAAACAGGACCTTTTCATCCTCTGAACAAGTCATTAGTCGAACATTCTTCTCCATTTCTACAATCCACTGTGCTGGCCACAATGGTTTCCCTGTCTTACCTGTGAATGAAGAAGGCTTCAGCTTTAGGAATCTATCCACCGCCCAACTCAGATCGTGCTGTCCCTGTGTATTCATTCCGTACCATGATGGTGGATACGGATATGCTCCCTGATAAGCGAAAGATGACGGAAACTGGTGCGGTGGTGGTACATTCTGGGGTTGGCCCATCAGCCCTGGACTACCATGCGTCGGCTGTGTAGTATTATTCCCTCCAGACTCGGGCGTACCTCCAGGGGGAACAGAACCTTGTGGCCTGAACATCTTCAGTATCTCACTCAGGAATTCTTTCTGCTGAGCTTGCATGTGATAGACCAGGTTTGTAACAATGGTCTCCGAATTCCTGTGAGGTGGCCTAGGTAAATTTGTCGGTACCTCTGGAACCTGTTCTTCCTCAACTTCCGGGCTTGACTCTCTAACATGGCCTGGTTCAACCCGCTCTTCTTCCTCGAGGCGCATCCTAGCCTGGTGACGCTTCCAACCCCTACGACCATTTCCACCCACCATCTCAGACTATTCTGGTTGGATCTGAGAAGAAGACATAACACATGAGAATGGAACAATAGTCGTGTTAGTCTTGAACCATATAAGGCGAAACAATCGCAAAAAGGAATATTTAACTTCACAAAATTTTAAAATTTTTTAGAGATTTTTCTGGCTATTCTGGTGTTGACCGGTCGCAACATACCGGTCACACCCCTGTGGAATATGCTGCGACCAGTATAGTCGACCGGTCAGAATTAAAATTCTGACCGAGACATAGCAGTCGCATGCTTGGAGGGGTACCGATCGACACTCTGTATATAGTGCTGCGATCGGTATAGTCGACCGGTCAGAATTAAAATTCCGACCGAGACATAGCGGTCGCATGCCTGTAGGGATACCGGTCGACGAGTATAGGCAAAATCGTCGACCGGTATGCCCAGATTTTGTTTTAAAATCGCGAAAAGTGAATTTTTTCTCACTTTTCTTCTTCCTTTCTTCTCCGGTGGCGATTTCTCTCTGCTCTACCGAATTGCTACAGTCCGGCCGGTGATCTTAGAAGCCAATTTCTTCCGTTTAAAGCTTAAAACATCGTCTCCAGGTAGGTCTCTTCCCTCCCTCTCATGTTTTTACAAATTTTTCATATCGTCTATATGTAGAATTTTAGGTTTTTCTTTGATTGACAAATTCCAACAATAGGAACTCTTTTCCTTCGGCTTAGAAAGGGTTTAGGGACCCCTAAGAGAAAAAGCCCTCAACCTATTTGGACTTCCACCGAAAGGTTTTGATAAAAAATCGAATTTTACACTTTTTAATCTAGGTTTTCGAAAAAAATTCAAAATTTCTTGATTTTTCTCAAATTCCTAAAATTTCTTATTGTAATTGCCTGTGATTGGTTTTTTGAATAGTGTGGGGGGTTACGTAAGTCCTCCTCCCCATGTTTTTGGGTGAGTTCAAGGCTTTTTCTCGAATTACAGTCGTTATGCTGTCGAAATTTTGACAAAATCTAACATTTTCTTTTTATTTCCTTTTTGTTTTGCAGTCTAATGGCTCCATGACGTGCTCTGGGAAAATGTCCTCATGGCTCGAGCGTTCGCGCTTCTCAGCCACCCGCTCCACAACTCGACGAGCGTTGGTTTCAATCTTTGAAGGCACAAGCTCGTTTCCCAAGGTTCGATAGCAAAAACATCGAATCTGGGCATCGAGTTAACTTGGATCAGCTGGAAAGGTTCGATGTGCGAGCGGCTTTCGACGCGCTTGGGTGGTTACCGGTAATATCCTACACAGATACCACCCGTCCCAACCTGGTTAAGCATTTTTATGCTAACCTGGAGCTGCATGGGGATGTCAACGATCCCAACCAGGGTAGGGACTTGCGCATTTCCAGCTACGTCAAGGGTGTACCTATCTCCTTCAACACCCACCAATTAGCTGACCTGCTGGGGGTACCCAATGATGGGGACTTAGTATACTGCCCTCCAAAGGTGAAGGGCTATCTGAGCGAGGACCTACGCCGAGAGATCACGGAGCAGATCCTAAATCCTGGAGCTCCTATGATGGCGGCTAGTTTGAAGCCCCTAGCTCGCGTCTACAGCCGCATCATCCAGCACGACATTGTGCCCCAGAGCGGCCACTACAGTGAGTTATCTCAGCTCACCTAGTACATCACCTACTGCGTCTGTACTGGGGAGCGGGTCTCTCTCCCTTGCCTCATCATTCGAACCATACACCAGGCGACCCTGGCCGATCAGGCCAGTAACCTTCCATACGGTCGTCTCATCACTTTCCTCCTACGTCGCCTGGGTGTGAGTATGAGAGGCGAGTTGACTGTTGAGGATACCATGACATCCGACATTGACTGGGATGCTATTCAGAGGATGCAGATGGTCGATCTGCCCGTTAGCAATGACGAGTTGGAGGCTCACCCTTGCCCACTCGGGAGGGTAGCAGCCGCAGCAGCAGCAGCCAATGCGGCCTATGTGGCAGAGGCTGGGGGTGATGATGACAATATGGCTGGGGAAGCACCAGTGCCTGTCCCACAGCCTACACCTGCAGCACCACCGTCTACCTCTACAGCTGGACCATCTCAGCCTTCTCCCGACACCGTGATGGGTATGTTTATGGAGATCAGGGACGCTCAGCGTGAGATGAGCCGTGACTTGGCGCAGTTGGCTCGCAGCCTCAGAGTCACACAGGATCAGGTGCACTGGCTCAGGGTCGCTTACGAGCGAGATTATGATATAGCAGACCCTATTCCTCCTAGGCCCCCTACCCCATGATTGTCCCTTTTATTTTCTTCTCTTTTGACTGTTTATATAACATGGTAACTGTCCGGTTTGTGGACTGTACCCTGTAGCACTATTTTATCGGATACTCATTTTCTATTTAATGAAAGTTTTCATGGTTTTTCCTAACTAGTGCATGTGTAATATTAAATTTCATATTTAATATAGAATATTATGCTCTTTCTTAGTCCGTCTCAGGTATCAAACAATGCTTAGGGTGTGTTTGTATTAAGATTTTTAAAATTTTCCTAACTCAGTTCATCGACTTAGTTAAGTGCAATATGGTCTGTTGGACAGAGCCCGAGTGCTCTGATACCAAGTTGTCACACACCAATTCTGATCCAACCAGAATGGTGTGAGTGAACCGTCATTGAACCAACGGTTCACACCAGGATCTCGAATAGGCCATGTCCACTCATACAAACCATCACACATAACCCCACTCAAAATATAAATAGTACAGCGGAAGTCTTTAAAATAGAATGAACTGAGTATCTATTGATAATTTAAGTAAGTAACCAATTATTCAAATTCAATCATAAAATATAATATTCTTACAACCACTTAATCCAACCGAAAATAACTGGAACAAATAGATAAAAATCCAATCAAAGGTATACGCAGAAAGGGCACTTGCATGAAGCGTCACGCTCATCCTCTCCTGCCTGTACATCCAACGCAGCAACACCACCATAAGCCGGAGCGTTCATGTAGTCATCCATAGTATAACCTGCATCAACATCTAAAAACATGTATATATACAAAGGGAGAGCTCACAACAGAGGTCAGTAAGACAATCAGACAGTTTCACAATATTATGCATGAGTAACAATCAATTTTATGTTGTGGTCTGGTTTAAAGTTTGCAATGTGCTATAGAAAGGTTTGGTGGCCCCGCACCTCTATACACGAGTGTGTGGCACAGCATGAATCACACCCCCATCTGCCCACATACACCCATCATGGAATAGAGATAGAGCTAAGATACCCCAGTACCTCCCCTGATGCTCTACCCATACTAGTACCTAAGCCCCTACTGGCCAGGGCTCGCAAACTGGGCTCGCAACTAACCAATCCTATATGTCATCAATGTATGCTCTATCCCAGCACAGCCGTCTACGGCATAGAGATAGAGCTAAGGCATTCCCACACCTCCCCTGATGCCCTATCCGCAACTAACCCACTAGAATAGAAACATAACGCAGGTAGACCCTATCACAACATAACTCCCTACGGCATAGAGATAGAGCTAAAGCATCGTGGACAAGCCAGCGTCGACCTCGGAGACCACAATGCCACATAACCATGGCCAGGCCAGCATCAACATCGAAGACCACACTACCACGACGTTCCCCTGATGCCCCACCCGTACCAAGCATGTTGAAATAGAATACTACAAAAGTGCTAGTGTGATGAGCGATCCCAGGCCCATGCCCCACTCCACACACTAACGAAAACAATCACATGCATAACAATCACATCCTATCAATGCATGAACAGTAATAATAACTGAAAATAAAAGATGGCATGTGAATATGCATAAACATCACATCATATATAATCAAGTGATTAACAACGATTTACTGTCCATTAATTATTAGATTTAGGTTAGATTCCCTTACCTGACGCTCGTTTGTTAGCTTGCTCCACGTCGCAAGATCCAAACGTGCTATCACAAAGTCCTGAAATATTATTAGGGTTTCATTAAAATAGTTTTCTCAGGGTTTCTTGTTGGTCGGAAACCAACAAAGTCCAAAACCAGCCTTTCAGAGCTGACCGGTCGTAATATACCGGTTGCATCTCTGTGAGCAGACTAGCAACCGGTATGGTCGACCGGTATGTCTCCGAAAGACCATACACTTGGTTTTTCAACTGTCGTCGATCGATCTCTATGGATTTCCAGGGTTTCTCCTATCCATTCTAAGTCTAAGCTTTAAGTTAGAGTTATCCCCCACTCATTCGGTCTAGTTTCGATGAATATCATCTCGGAACTCGAATCTAGGGATTGACGGCAACTTAGGGTTTAATATCCAATTTAGGGTTTTAGATCAATACCTACTTTGCATGGTATTGATCCACCCACACAACTAACCTAAAGTCATAGGGTAAGAAGAGTGATTAAAACACTTACCGTTGACTGGCGTAACGTGAGCATCGTCGAACGGTAATGGCGGCACCTCCTTCTTCTTCCTAGCTCCTTCTCCTTTCCAACCTCTTTCTCTTCTCTAGAGTTTGTGAGAGACAATGGAAAGGATTTGAGGAGGTTTAAGGGTGTATTTATAGGCTAGAATTAGGGTTTAGTAACCCTAATAGGATTAGGAAAGTCTTAGGATTCAAAATCAGGAAAGTGGGACCTTCAGAAGTCTATTTCCGGATCTCCGCACTTAGCTACGCAGAGCTGACCTGTCGACCGGTACCATCGACCGGTCAACATAAAATGATGAATATTTGACCGTCTTTGATCCGATTTCATACCTGTTTGTCATCCGCTCGTCCCGTCTGGCCCGGTGATGATCGGAAGACCTGCTACGACACAAAACCAAGGTTTAGACCGGGTTTACGGAGTGCGGGTCTTACAGCCGGTAAGTGCTCTTTACTATTAGTAATATTAGGATGTCGGATCGTAGCCGCGAAGCGAAGCAGTGATCCAAAAAGCTAGGATTTCCATTAGTTTTCTCATTCGGATCTAACCTAGAATTGATACGGCATTCTAGTCGAAATCAAAAGACCAGTAGAGTATTTGAATCTTAGAATGGGTTAGGAGAAACCCTAGAAATCGAGCCAATGACCAAAGGGAAAGGGAGATCCGAGATCGGGCCTCGGATCCAGACCACGGACTATACCGGTAGGACACAAGGTCCAGCGGTATGGGCCTGCGGTGTATACCGGAGGCACATACTGGCTTCACCTATGTGCAACCGGTATATACCACAACCGGTATACATACCGGTGGCACATACCGGTCTCACTATACTGAGACCGGTACCTGTGATCGGTATGCTTCCCGAGCCTGATTTGCTTGGCCAAACCTGGTTCTGACCCCTGAAACCTTAATAAATGGATTCTAACATAAAGATATGATTATGTAGGACCTGTAGACAACGTGAGTAAACCCTGTGACGCAGAGTGGGAGTTTTATCACGTGTCAGGTAAGGAACAAGACCCCAAACCTAAATAACTAATTAACAGTAAACCTTTGTGATTTAATTTGTATCTGGATATATTGCTTGTTGTCTGTGCATTTCACATGCCATGTAATTATTTCTGTCATTACTATCTATTCATGCATTTCATATGCTAGGATTTGTTGGATGTTAGGCATGTGTATGTTTTAGTTAGTGTGTGGAATGTGAAGGGGGTGTGCCCTGGATATATCCACAACTAACACTTTTCTCATATCGCCTTCTACCTTAGCAAACTCAGTGCGAATAGGGTATCAGGGGGAGGATGTGGGATTGTGGTTCTTCCTGCCCACCAGACTCGAGCCCTATATCTATGTCGTAGGGAGTTGTGCTGGGGTAGGGTCATATAGCCTTTTACTTTAGCAGACTTGGTGTGAATAGGGTATCAGGGGGAGGACATGGGATTGTGGTTCTTCCTGCCCGCCAGACTCGAGCCCTATCTCTATATCGCAGGGAGCCGTGTTGGGGTAGGGCCATTGATACTGTATTGACATTTAGGACTGGTTAGAAACGGAACCCACTTTGCAAGCCCTTGCCAATAGGGGTTTAGGTATTGATACGGTATGGGGTATTAGGGGGAGGACGTGGGATTGTGGTTCCTCCTGCCTGCCAGACTCGAGCCCTATCTCCATACCAGAGTGAGTGATGTGGGGCAACAACAGTAGTGTGGTAGGTGCTTGACTGTTGGGTGTGCTCACACTCTCATGCATGGAGGTGCGGTGGCTGCCAAACCTTACCATAGCATATTTGCATGTTATACCTGACCCAAATTGTAATGTTATCTCATGCATTTTGTATGTTCCATTGGTCTTGTACTTTACTGAGCTAAGTTGGGAGCTCACCCAAATATATATATATATATATATATTTCTTTTCAGATCTTAATGCAGGGTATACGGTGGAGGACTTTATGACTGCTCCAGCCTACAGCACGGTGGCTGCCCTAGACTCCCAGACAGTGGAGGATGAGCATGATGCGTCATGCGAGTGCTCGTTCTGTGTCTTCTCTCAGTGATTGGTTTATTTTCTTGTAAAACTTTGTAATAATTATTACTTAAATTTTGTGAATGATGGAATAATTGGAGTATTTATTTTAATTATAATATAGAGTTCAGTTCATTTATATATTATCCGCTGCTATGTATTACTCTTGATTAAGTTAGACTGCTTGGGAATGATTGATTGACACGGTCTATTGAGATCCTGGTGTGAACCGTGGTTTAGAGCCGATTCACTCACACTTCTGGTTCAGTCGGAATTGGGGTGTGACATGGCCACTGCGGCCAATGCAGGTCGATTGGTCGGGAGTTGATTTTGAGTGACCCTGATCCAGCGTTGTCGCGGGGGGAGTGCCTCCCTTTGCCATGACACGAATTGCATTGACAAGGTCGAAGGGGCATTCCTCGGACTGGTCGGGGGATCCAATACCAGGTGAGGGTGTGGCGGCCTTGTCTGATCTTGTCAATGGTAGGAAATCCTGGGATCTATGCGCTTGAGCTGTCGCCCTCTTGTGTGTAATGTGTTTAGGGTTCATCCGACCTCCTGCACTTGCTGGGGGAGCGGATCGAGGGCAAGTTGGGATTGGATAACTCCGACATCCCTCTGAGCCGGGGTGGCGCTCTTGCATGCCTTTCTTCACGCCACAGGGCCTCTTCTCTCTGTCGATCCACGTGTCTCCTGCCATTTCTTTCCCTCTTCTTTCATATCTGAATGGTTCTCGTTGGGCATCCAGTCTATGCCACATGGCCGCCTCTTTTCTTACCTACCCGCACTACTGTTGCTCATGGAATCCTTCTGGAGGGGGCGGGGGGATTGCCGCCGCATCCTCACGGGCTACTGTGGGCACTTTGGACACATCACCAACCACATATTGACCGTAATATCCCCTCCTGATGAGGTCTTTGATTTCAGCCTATAAATATCGGCATTCATCGGTGGTATGCCCGATGTCGCGGTGATACCGACAATATTTGTTTGGATTCCGCCTCCTTGCCTCGGTCTTGATTTTTGGTGGTCTCCAAAGGTATCCATCTTTTTCTATTAATGTGAACACCGTGCCCAACGGGCGGTTCAATGGAGTGTAGTCCTCAAACCTTCTCATCGTTCCCCTGGCCCACGCTTCTTCCCACCTCGTCCGCTTATGCTCGCCGCGTTGTACAGCTTCCTTTGCATCGTCTCCCTTTCTGCCTACTGGGGCATGGACGCCCTTATTGGCTTCGTAAATCTCGTTCGCGGTGGCAAACTTCTCGCAGCGGGCCAGGAGCTTCTGGAGGTCGGCTGGCTCTTTCTTGGCAATGGAAAATCTCTGCTTTTCGTCTGTGACCATTGCTCACAGGGTGGCAAAATAGACAGGATCCTCTATGTCCTTGACTTAAAGCACCTCTACATTGAACCTGGTGAGGAAGGATCATAGGGATTCCCTTGGTTGTTGCTTCATATTCATCAGATAAGCGCTTGTCTTCCTGTACTCGGCTTCCCTGGAAGTGCATCTGGAACGATCTGCTTAACGTCTGAAATCCATCGATCGACCTTGGCGAAAAGTTATTAAACCACATCCGAGCAGCACCCTTCAAGGTCAACAGAAATGCTCGACACATGATTGCATCTAGATTGGCATGAAGCCTCATTGCCCCTACGAAATGGTTTAAGTGCTCGATTGGATCGGAGGACCCATCGTAAGTGTCTATGGGAGGCATGCTGAAGCGGTTGGGCAGGGGTACTCTCATGATGACATCGGTGAGGGGATTGTCTACTGAGTAATCCTTCTCTGTTTCCGCATAATGACCATTTTTCTCCATAATCTCTATCTTTTGCTCGAGCCTAACTAGTCGATCTTCAATTCGTGCGGCCGCCTCCGTGTGCATCCGAGCTCTTGCTCTAGGATCTGGCGGTACATCCGGACCCCGCGGTGGGGTGTCGCCTTCAACGTCCTCGACTCATCGGTTGACATTTGGATGAGGCCCCAGCCGGTCCCTTACGGGTACCCAAGCTTGCCGGGACGTGGAGCCGATCGTACTGTCTTCCTGTTGCGCTCGGTGCTTCCTAGCCGCTTGTTCTGCCAGGGATGGTCGTGGCCCATCATGTTGAAGGGGTTTGAGCGGAGGTCCCGTCATGGGAGCTGGCCGTGCTGGAGGAATAACCCCAACGGGGGGAATGACCTCTTATGGGGGCTGCAAGGTAGCGCTCATCGGCGGGTGCTAGGTAGCATGCAGGGCTCTTATTACTTCTTCCAGCTGTTGTACTATAGCATCAAACTGCTCGTAGGTGACATATTCTGGTGGTGGGGACCCGGCTGCTGCCCTCTTTCCTCTCCTCTGTATCGGTGCGTCCTCCCGACGGTCCGCGCTGGATGACCTAAGCGGGTTTAGGTGCACCGTGTGGCTCCTTGTTCTTCGAGGACTCATGCCCAAAGATTTCGTTCTGACCTTACTCTTTCGACTCCGAGATCACCCATTACGCCCCACAGTGGGTGCCAAACTGTTTCAGTCAAATTCTGTACTCTGGGTCCGTGTCGATGGCGGGGCCTGTAGAACAAAGATAATAGACAAAGGGGGACGGGCCTTATGGCCCTGGGTCCACTCCGATGCCAAAGTTAGGAATCTGTGAACGATCAATGGGCCTAGGATCCGAGCCCACCTTTTATGTGGTGGGGCAAGGGAGAAGTCTTGGGTTCGAAGTATCAGAGCGAGAATCCCAAGGATGAGTAATTAATGTTTGCGTACCTGAATTCTCAAGATTTGGTCTATTTATAGTGAATAATAGATTTTCCCTAAATGCCGATTTTGCCCTCTGAAGATTTCTATCCCTAGAACGTCCTTGACATAGCTTAGAAATGATGTTCTTTACCCTTTACTCACATGCTTGGATTCATAAGGGTGTTCTCTTAAATCCAATCAAGAACGTCTATGTGGTTGTTGATTGAGTCCTACGTATCACGGCTTTATTGATGACATGGTAGATTTCCCCAACACTACGTATGGTCAATACCCTATGGTCGCACTATATACGACCATACCCTGCGACCGTATGTTTCCTGAATTCTTCCTAAATAGCTATGGTCGATGGTATGGTCACCGTATGGTCGATCTATGGTCGACCGTAGCTGCGACCATATGCTTGTTTGTTCCAGAAACCATTTTCAATCCGAATTCTTCCTCTTGGCTCCTTAGTAGGGTCTTTCCTAATGATGATTCTATGGTCCATTCTCTTAGTTTAATCAACTGATTACTCCAATCCATTCTCTATGGTCTCGCCTTTGAGATTTGTTCAGAAAATTTCATAGCTGGTTCCTTGCATTGGGTTTGGTATTACAATTTACACTAGAAATTCCTACTCTTGATGTTCTAAGGCTTCAGAGACAAGGTTCATACCTTACTTGTTGCAGGGAATTAGTAGAACTCTTCTCTCAGCCTTCTCCTTAGCTTTTTCTCTTTCTCTTCCTTCTGTTCCTCTAGGGTTTGCTAATGTTTCAAAAGAGTGAAAAAGGATTGAAGGACGTCCTTTATATGGAGAAAACTCTCCATATAGAGTTCTCTAATAATAGGAAAGAGATCCTCCTAAATTTAGGAAAGTTTTCAAGTTCGGAATCTGATTTGGGGCCTTACGGTCGATGGCCTACGGTCGTAGAATCGGTCGACCGTAGGGTTGAAAACATCGACCGTAGTATCAATGGTCTGTGATCTTTGTTTCTTACCATATGGTCGACCATACCTACCCAGGTATTCGACCATACATATACTTTTTAGAGTGTTGGGTCGATTTTCATACCTGGTTTGTGATCCTACTTTACACGATCGGTCCACTTGGTCCAGAAATGATGGAAATACCTAGCACGACACGGTTAAATTGGGATAGTGGAGTGCAGGTCTTACAACTCCCCCCTTACATAAATTTAGTCTCGAAATTTGTACATACCTTTCGAGTCAAATAGGTGAGGATATTGCTCCTGCATAGCGTTCTCTTCTTCCCATTTGATTTCTTCTACATCTTGGCTTCTCCAAGTAACCTTCACTTATTATATGTCACGATTGCGAAGACTTATAACCTTCCTACCAGTTATTTCAAAAGGTAACACTTCGAACGTCAAATCTTCAGTCCAATTCGATGGATCTATTGTTAACACGTGTGTTGGATCTTTGACGTACTTCTTCAGTTGTGAGACATGGAATACATCATGTACACCAGACATTGATGGTGGTAGTGCTAACTGATATGCTACCTTTCCACGCCTTGTCAGAATCTCATATGGTCCAATATATCGGGGACACAACTTCCCTTTCTGTCCGAACCATTTTAAACTACGCATAGGAGATATTTTCAAAAATACCTTATCACCTATGGTGAATTCAAGGTATCTGTGTCGATTGTCCGCATATTTCTTCTAATGGTTCTGAGCTATTCGGATTCTTTCCTTGATAATGTCGACTACTCGACATGTCTCTTCAACGAATTCTGGTCCCACAATTCTCCGTTCTCCAACCTCATTCCAAAATAAAGGAGTTCGACACTTCCTACCATACAGTGCTTCATAGGGCGACATCTGTATTGTAGCTTGATAGCTATTATTATAAGCGAACTCATTCAATGATAATTTCTCATCCCATGATCCTTTGAAATCAATCACACAAGCTCAGAGCATGTCTTCTAAAATCTAAATGGTGCGCTTCAACTGTCCGTCTGTCTAAGGATGAAATGCTAAACTTCAATGTTGTACCCATAGCCTTCTGTAATCCTTCCCAAAACTTAAAGGTAAAGCATGGGTCTCTGTCGAACACGATGCTTTCAGGTACACCATGCAATCTGACAATATTATCAACATACAACTTAGCTAGCCTCTCTAGTGTATACTAAGGTCGTATAGCTATAAAATGAGCTTCTTAATCAAATGATCTACAATCACCCAGACTGCGTCAACTACTATAGGAGTCAATGGTAACCCTATGAAGAAGTCCATAGTGATGCGGTCCCATTTCCATGCTGGTTCTGGTAATGGTTGCAACAAGACTGCAGGTCTTTGCCTTTTAGCCTTTACCCGTTGACAATTCAAGCATTGCGACACATATTTAGCTACATCCGCTTTCATTCCCCTCCACCAATATAGTTTCTTCAGATCATGATACATTTTTGTACTCTTGGGATGTACCGAATAAGCAATGGTGTGGGCTTCCTTCATTAGTTTGTGTCTAATATCTGAGTCTTCATTTTCAGGAATACATACTCTCCCTTTGTATCTTAACATCTTTTCAAGGTCCAAAGTAAAGTCAGGAGTACTGCTACCTTTTTCAAGGTCTTCTTGCACTGTTCTTAGATAGGGTTTGATTGAGTAGCTGCTTTTACTTCGTATATTAGATCTCGTACAATTTTTAATGTTGCAAACATGTTTAAAAATCGATGAATAAACCTTAGGTCGACTGATTCACTTGGTCTATCAATCACAAACTATTCATCGTCGCAACTGAATACTCTTCATGTGTCACTCACTGCAGCATTTGTGCTAGCTTCTTCTTGAGATTTTGTTATTGCCTTCCTGCTTAGTGCATCAACAACTACATTAGCCTTCCTTGGATGATCCTGGATATCACAATCATAATCCTTTAGCAACTCCAGCCATCTCCTCTGTCTTATGTTCAACTCTTTTTGATTGAAAAGATGAGTAAGACTCTTATGATCTGATTTAATCTGAAATTTCTCTCTGTACAAATAATGTCTCCATATCTTAACAGCATGTACCACTACTACTAATTCCAAGTCATGGGTTGGGTAATTTTTCTCATGTGTCTTTAATTTTCTAGAAGCATACGCAATTACTTGCTCTCCTTGCATGAGTACACATCCCAAACCTAACCCAGACGCATCGGTGTACAAGATAAATGGTTCTCTTGGTACCGGTATGGTCAAGATGGGAGCTGATATCAGTCCTGCCTTTAGTGTTTGGAAACACTCCTCACATTTTTTGATCCAAACAAACTTTTCTCCTTTCTTGGTCAGACTGGTGAAAGATATGGTGATCTTGGGGTAATCTTTCATGAATCGTCAATAATACCCAGCCAAACCTAAGAAACTTTTAATTTCTACAACATTCTTAGGTGCTTCCCATTTCACAATAGCTTCAATCTTGCTAGGATCCACTTTAATTCCTTCAGTCGATACAACATGGCCTAAGAAAGTAACTTCACTCAGCCAGAACTCACACTTAGTAAATTTAGCATAAAACTTTTCTGTTCTTAGTAGCTGCAGAGTGGTTTTAAGATTTGTGATATAAGTTTCTTTGTCTTTGGAGTAGACTAGGATATCATTAATAAATACGATGACAGATGTATCCAGCATATCGTAGAATACTCGGTTCATGAGTTCCATAAAAGTTGCGGGTGTGTTAGTCAATTCGAATGACATAACTAGGAATTCATAATGTCCATATCTTGTTCTGAATGCTGTATTCGAAATATCACCTTTCTTGATCTTCAACTGATGATATCCTGACCGGAGATCAATTTTGGAGAACACTTTGCACCTTACAACTGGTCAAATAAGTCATCAATCTGAGGCAACGGATATCGATTCTTGATCGTGAGCTTGTTCAATTCCCGATAATCCATACAAAGTTGAACACTACCATCCTTCTTCTTCACGAAGAGCGCTGGCGCTCCCCATGGTGATATACTGGGTCAAATATAACCCTTGTTCAGCAGTTCCTGTAACTGTACCTTCAGTTCCTTAAGTTCAGTGGGAGCCATTCGGTATAGTGCCTTAGATACTGGTGCGGCTCCAGGTAATAGGTCTATAACAAACTCTGTCGCTCGGTCAGGTGGCAATCCTAGTAAATCTTCAGGGAACACGTCTAGAAAATCTAGGACAACATCTATATCTTCAATTTGTGGTGATTCTTTGGTAAGATCCACAACAGACACCAGGTATCCAACTCCACCTTTCTCAAGGCATCTTCTAGCCTTTAATGCAGAGAGGATGAGTTTCTGTTTACGGGGAAGTTTGGTTCCTGCAAAACTGAACTCCGCGCCTTCCTTGTCTTTAAATGATATCTTCTTCTCAGCACAAAACAAACTTGCAGAATGTTGGGATAACCAGTCCATCCCTAGGATGACGTCAAAGTCTGTCATCTCAAGTTGCACCAAGTTGGCATCCAAACTTCGTCCATTTGTAAGAACTGGATATGGTCCATAACCTTGGTTTAATTCTGCTTCTAATCCCATAGGCGACCGTATTAGTAGCTTATAGTCTAAAAGTCTGAGGGATAAACTTAACTTCTTTCCAAAGACACATATATAAAAGAATGAGTGGCTTTAGAGTCAAAGAGTACTCTGATGGATATGCCATTAATAGGTACGATACCTGTGATTTGATTTAATTTAGTCTACATGATCACACAAGATATTTCAAACAAAAGGTTGAATCATACCTGTGACTACATTAGGTGATGCGACAGCATCCTCAGAAGTAATTGAATAAACCTTTCCCTGCTGTAGCTGTTTCCTTGGCTTAGGGTAATCTCTTGAATAATGCCCTATTTGATCGTAATTAAAGCATTTGACTCCAACATTAGCCTGCCCCAGTTGCGGTTGAGTTGTTGGAGTAGTCTTAGATGCAGCATTGAAACCTTGAGTGTAGAAGGATTTAAATGTCTTGGAGTTCCCTCCGTTGAATGCATTTCCATTAGGCCTCTTGATACCTCTGTTTTGAGCAAAGTAACTTTCTCTTTGACTAAACTCCATAACTCGTACTATCTGTACAGCTTCATTGTATATTTTCTTTTCTAGCCCCAAAACATGCTCATGAATGCTTTCCCTAAGTCCCATGATGAACCTTCAGATTTTGGTATTTTCCTCTAGCATGCTAGAGGGAGCGAAGAAAAGCAGTTCTTCATAACACTACTGATAAGCGTCTACAGACATTTGTCCTTGATATAAACTCAGAAATTCTTTTTCTATTTGTCCCTGAAATTCCTGGAAAAATATTTTTCGAAGTCCAGGTCAATTGGGTGTGCTTTGTCAATAGATAATTCCGAGTGGACTTCCACCAGTGATGTGCATCACCTTTTAGCATAAATGTGGCACATAATACTTTCTCTTCTTTGCTGACAGTCATCATCATAAAGTTTCTTTCCATTTCGTCGATCCAGTGGGCTGGCCACAGAGGATCCGACGGCTTACCAGTGAATTCCCTCGGCTTCATCTTCAAAAAACATTCGATCAGTCTGGAGTGATCAAGCTGATACTGTGCACAAGCTCCATACATGGTGGTTGGTACTGATAACTACCTTGGTTGTACCAGCCTTGTGGTGCTTCAGAATTCTGCACTTGAGCTTACACAACTGGTGTTTGCGGTGCTTGGGGTACCATGTTGCTACCCCCAGGTACGGCACTAGCTTGCCCTACAGGTAGAGGTGTTGTATTTGCAATTGGGGAAGCAATTCCCATAGCTACTTGCATGTTGGCTTACATTTACTGTATATGCTGCACTTGCTGTGCCAAATTCATTACTACAGTAGCCAAGTCTGTAGGTGGTGCAGGTAAGTTGGTTGGGTTGTCTTAGGTGTGAACATCCTGAGACGCAGCATTTTGATTCCCTATATTTCCTTCCTGTCCTTCGTTGTCATTGGCCTCCATAGGTGGTGGAGGTGGGTTTGCATTCTGTCTCCTTTTGCTAACTCTACGCCCAACCATTTAATCTTGTGGGTAAAATGGTATTGGAAAAACTACACCAAGTGAGACAAGATAGAATGGTAGTATTGGGTTAGTCTCACAATGGGAGGCGAGAGAAGAAACAAAATTAAAAGGCAATAGTTCTAACAGAATCAAAAGCAATCAACAGTCAGTCATACGGTCGATGGCCTATGATCGCATGTTGTGCGACCATAGGTTCAACCATTAGAACCCTGGCAACTTCTCGAGACCCTATGGTCGATCATACGGTCGATGACACGATCGCAAGTTTTGGTCGAATTGTGTGACCATATGATTCAAAATCAAAATTTTAAACATGTTTTCCGAGTTTTCCTTCTCATTTCTCATTCTTCCTCCTACGGTCTCAACTTAGCTCGCCACCACTGGGTTGCTACAGATCAACCATACGAGCTTGGCAATTTTTCCATCGATCGACGATCTACATTCCATTCCTTGAGGTATATTCTCTATTCTTTCCTTCTCTTTAAGCTTCCATACCTAGATTTTTCTCCATATATAGAGCTTTCTTCAAATTAACATCTACTTGACCATAAAAATTTGATTTTTATTGGGGGCTATTGCTATTGGCTACCCAACGGATTAAAGCCCTAAAAAAATTTTTTGAGTTTCATCGGTTAGTTTGTTTAAAATTTGAAAAATCCCAACTTTTGACCTAAATTTTGGGGTTTTCCCCAAATTTTGAAATTTCTTCAATTTTACTTTAATTAGTGGTTATTTCCTATTAATTCTTCATTGTAGGATGGTTTGTGCCTCATGTAAGTCCTCCTTCCCAATGTTTGGGTGAAAGTGAGGCCTTTTCCCATTTTACGTCATTATGCTGTTTAATTTTCCAATTTTTCTAACTTATTTTTTTATTCTCTTCTCTTTTGTAGTTATCATGGTTCGTACCAAGGTTCCCCGAGTTCATAACCCCAATTGTTTCAGGTTCGTCGAAGCAGAGGGTACAATATCCCAGGTTTGATCGAAAGAAAGTGGAAGGGGATCGATGTGTGAACTTAGCCCATTTAGCCCTGTTTGATGTGGAGAGGGCATTTGGTGATACGGGTTGGCTTCCATTGATCCTGTATGAGGGTTGCACTCGCCCAGATTTAGTGAAGCAGTTCTACTGTCACCTATAGATAGAGGGTGACTTAAAGGATGTGGATAGGGGTAGAGAGCTTTGGATTACCAGTTGGGTGAAAGGGGTTCCTATTTCTTTCAACTATCAGGAGTTGGCTGATCTCTTGGGTATTTCCAATGATGGACAGTTGGTCTATTGTGAACCAAGGGAGCCCCAGTTCTTGTCCACACAAGTCCGTGTAGAGATATGTAACCAAATTCTTTGGGATGACCGCTGGGAAATGAAGGCAGTCAACCTGCGTCCTGAGCCACGGGTTTACTGTAAGATTATCCAGCATGATCTGATACCTTAGGATGGTCACTACGAAATGGTCTCTTAGTTGACTCAGTACCTAGTGTACTGTCTATGCACCCGGCAGCTTGTCTGTCTACCATACATTATCATCCGGACTATGCACAGAGTCACTTTGTCTGACTCGAGAGGTAATCTGCCCTATGGACGGTTGATCTCTACTCTACTTACTCGTCTATAGGTGAACTTAAAGGATGAGAGGATTTTTGAGGACACCTTCTCAGCGGACCTTGATTGGGAGGCCATCAGTAGGATGGGCATGAGAGATATACAGGTCAGTGATGACGAGAGGAATGCTATGAGATGTCCTCTCACTAGGGTAGCGATAGCAGATGCAGAGGGGGCAACGACGGCAGTAGCAGAGGCACATGAGAGCAATGATGAGGAGGACGACGATCGGATGTACATGGATGTAGATGCCATACCTCCTCCATCACCACAGCGTTCTACTGGAGCCAGCCCTTCTCAAACTTCTCACTCTGCTGGTCCTTCGTGCCCACCATTAAATGACATGATGGTGTTACTGCATGAGATTCAGGATACCCAGTGTGTAACGGATCAAAGGGTAGGAGAGATCGTAGATGCTCAGTGCTCTATAGACTAGCAGTTAGCAGATCTAACAGCTAGTCTCCAAGCGACCCAGACTCAGGTAGCCTGGCTCGTCAGAGTGTATGCTAAAGACTATGATCGAGACCAAGAGGCACCTCCTCCAGCACCCCCATCTCCATGATTACCCCATCTATTTTTCTCCTTATTTATGTTGCAGAGTAACTGTCCGAATTATGGACCATACTCTATTTTAGATATACATTGTTCTTGTTCCCATTTGACTCATATATATATATATATATATATATATATATATATATATATATATATATATATATATATATATATATATATATATATATATATATATATAATTTGTTTCTCATTTAGATATGTGCATTATTCTCTTTCTTAGTTTATGTCTCAACCAACAAGATGCTTATGGTGTGTTTGTATTACAGTTTTTATTTTTCCTAACTCAGTTCATAACTCATGTAGAAGTAGTTAGGTCAATGGGTAGAACCTGAAAGAGCTCTGATACCAAATTGTCACACCCCAATTCCAGACTAACCAGAATAGTGTAATGAACGATAAATAAACCAACAGTTCAACCAGGATCTCCGTTAGGTAGTACCTACCACATCAACCATACACACCTTCCACAGTAATAATCAGAGATAATAAACAGATAAACGAAAGTCTTTATAATTAATGAACTGAGTATCTAACAGTGTTAAATAAATAGTTAATCCAGTTATCTCCAAGTAACTTAAGACATAAAATAAAATAATCAATTACATGTCCATTAACCAAAATATAACTAAACTAATCAAAGATGCATTGATTGCACTCGGATAAAGGATCATGCGTCTCTTCCATTAATTCTCCGTCCATCGCCGCCATGTGTCCGTATGTCAACGCATTCACATACTCTTCTACATCTACATCATCAACTAAAAATATTCAACATCGAAAGGGGTAAGCATACATCATGACTCAGTGAGCAAACAAAACAATGCAACAAACATATGCATGTATTTAATTCATATCTTTGGTCTGATTTTTAAGTTTGCAATATACTATAGAAAGGATTGAAGGCCACCGCACCTCTATACATGAGTGTGTAAATCCACCCAATGGATCAAACACCATTGCCGTCCCACATGCACCCACCATGGAATAGAGATAAAGCTAAAGTGTCCAGATTAAACACCGCCAACACTTCCCCTGATGCCCTACCCATACCAACACGTAAGCCCCTATTGGCGAGGGCTTGTAAACTGGGCTCGCAACTAACCAATCCTAAATGTCATCCAATATATCCAAGACCTCACCCCAGCATCCCTCAATACGTCCATAGAGATAGAGCTAAGACCCTCCGATAGAGTTAGAGACCACACGGTCTGAGACCACCTCCCCTGATGCCCTACGACATAATAGTTCTGCTAAGGTAATGGCAATACGATGATGTCAGTGGGCAATACTTGAGTAGAGATAGAGCTAGAGTCTGGTGACCAGATCAGAGACCACAATGCCACGTCCTCCCCCTGATGGTCCACTCACTTCCAACATACTAACCACACATATACAGTCACATGTCTATTCCTAGCATCACCAATCAACATGGTAGCAAATAGACAAAAGTAAATATGCATGAGTAGTAATAACAGTAATATTGGATGACATGTGAGATGCACATTACAAGCATAGAAGCATAGAATCAATAATGGCATTGGACTCAATAAAATAACAGTTTATTATTATCCAATTAGTTTAGGTCTTGCTCCCTCACCTGTTAGCAAAATTTAATCTCCTTCCAAGCCTTGTAATTCTCTTTGAAATTTAATGACCTAAAAATTGTATAAATTCAAGTTAGGATTCATGTGTAATGTGTTACAGTAGTTAAAAATCAAAACAGATCACTGATAGGCCCTATGGTCGCATGCTGTGTCGACTTTACTACGTACGGTCGATACCCTACGGTTGTACTATATACGACCATACCCTGCGACTGTATGTTTCCTGAATTTTTGCTGAATAGCTATGGTTGATGGTATGGTCACCGTATGGTCGATCTATGGTCGACCGTAGCTGCGACCATAAGCTTGTCTGATCCGAAAACCATTTTCAATCCCAATTCTTCCTCTTGGTTCCTCAGTAGGGTCCTTCCTAATGATCATTCTAACATCCATTCTCTTAGTTTAATCAACTGATTACTCCAATTCATTCTCTATGGTCTACCCTTTGAGATTTGCTCAGAAAATCCCATAGCTGATTCCTTGCATTGGGTTTGGTATTACAATATACATTAGAAATTCTTACTTTTGATGTTCTAAGGCTTTAGAGACAAGGTTCATACCTTACTTGTTGTAGGGAATCAGTAGAACTCTTCTCTCAAAGTTCTCCTTAGCATTTTCTCTTTCTCTTTTTTTTCCTTTTGTTCCTCTAGTGTTTGCTAATGTTCCAAAAGAGTGAAAAAGGGTTGAGGGATGTCCTTTATCTGGAGAAAAACTCTCCATATAGAGTTCTCTAACAATAGGAAAGAGATCCTCCTAAATTTAGGAAAGTTTCCAAGTTTGGAGTCTAATTTGGAAATGGTTGATGGCCTACGGTCGCAAAACCCATCGACCGTAGGGTCGAAAACATCGACCCTACTATCAATGGTCTGTGATCTTTGTTTCTTACCATATGGTCGACCATACCTACCCAGGTATTCGACCATATATATACTTTTTAGAGTGTTGGGTCGATTTTCATACCTGGTTTGTGATCTTACTTCACACGATCGGTCCACTTGGTCCAAAAATGATGGGAAGACCTGGCACGACACTGTTAAACCGGGTTAGTAGAGTGCAGGTCTTACAATACCGATAAAAAAGCGCCTAGGCGACCGACAGCACATCCAGTTCTGGTCCTTCTCGAAACCTGCGATAGTCAGTCAGGGTAAGCGGAGATCCAACCCTAAGTCTCATGGGAGATCTAGTAGTCAGTTTTTTGTGGCTAGCCCCCCACCAAAAAATCGACCTCACACATCTATGGGACTGTTAATTCCTAGGGACGGCGAAGTGTATGCAATTACTAGAGGGCCCAAAGCGAAAGGGAAGACCACCTCACCATTATAGGGGGACCCGCGATAGGAAACATTTAAGACCTGCACTCCACTAACCAAGTTTTACCATGTCGTATCAGGTCTTCCTATCATGGTCAGATCAAGCGGATCAAGTACGTGAAGGAACCACAAGGTTAGGTGTGTAAATCGAACCAAAATCAGTAGTTAGGGGTGTGTGGTCGCATACCTAAGCAAGTATGGTTGACCACAACTCAGAAAAATGAGACCACTCCATTCTGGAACGTGTGGTCATATATTTGGGACGTGTGGTGGATGGATTCTATGACCACATGTGTGACCCCACGAAGTCATGACCGACTCCGAGTGTTAGAAACTTTCCAAAATCTTGGAATTTCTTTCCTAATTAAAGTGGGACTCTATATGGAAGTTTTCCTCTATATAAAGGACGTCCCTTAGCCTCTTTTACTCTTTTAGAACCCAAATTTAAAGGAAGAGAGAAAGAGAAAAGTAGGAAGAGAAGGAGATTTAGAAGAGAAAGGCTAAGAGGAGGCATTGCAGAGAAAGCTCTGATTCTCCAACAAGTTTAAGGTATGGAACCATTCTCTATACCAGTAGGATGTCTAGAATAGGTCATAATTGAGATGTTGAGTCAAGGTAGGATCTCAACCATGAGATCCATGGATAAAACTCAAGAGGGATCTATGAAGAGTAGGTTAGGGTGAATGATTATGTAAAATATGAATTGAAGATCGTAGATCAATCATAGGAAGGACCCTAATGATAAGCCTAGGAATCAAAACATGAAGGGAAGGGATTGAGAGTGAAAGTCGACCAAAAACTCGTGTAGTCGTAGCTAGGGTCGACCACACAAGGCACACATGATTGATTACACGCTTTCGGGAAGGTTCCAGAGAGGGTATGGTCGCATGTGTGGTCTCATGATATGCGACTACACTTATCGACCCCATACCCTGTGGTTGCAAAAATTGAGACTACAGGTGCAGCCACACCTGCAACCACTCGATCTGTTTGATCCCAGATGGGACTTCTGACAACTATAACTTGGTGAACTTGAATCCTAACTTAAATACATTTATTGTTTAGGTTCTCAATGGATTCAAAGTGATTTCCAAAGCTTAAGAGAGGAATAGAAGTCGATCAAAGGTGAGCGGACAAGACCTAAATTAATTGGATAATAATAAACTATTTATTTATTGAGTCCAATGCCATGAGTGATTCTATGCTTGTATGCTTGTAATGTGCATCTCACATGTCATTCAATATTCCTGCTATTACTGCTCATGCATATTTATTTCTGTCTATTATAACATGATGATGATGATGATGCTAGGAATAGGCATGTGACTGTGTGTATGTGTGGTTAGTGTGGTGGATATGAGTGGAGCATTAGGGGGAGAACGTGTATAAGACCTGCACTCCACTAACCCGGTCTAACCGTGTTGTGCTAGGTCTTCCCATCATTGCTGGATCAAGTGGACAGACTGTGTGAAGTAGGATCACAAACTAGGTATGAAAAATTGACTCGACACTCTCAGAACTATGTGTATGGTTAAATACCTGGGAATTATGGTCGACCATACGGTAAGAAACTAAGATCACAGACCAATGACCCTACGATCGATGTTTTTGACTCTATGATCAATGGATTCTGCCACCATATATCCTACCGTAGGACCCCAAATTAGACACCGAATTTGGAAACTTTCCTAATTTGAGGAGGATCTCTTTCCTATTATTAAAGAACTTTATATGGAGAGTTTTTCTCTATATAAAGGACTTCCCTCAACCTTTTTCACTTTTTAGAACATTAGTAAACCCTAGAGGAAGAGAAGGAAGAAAAGGAGAAGGAGAGAAGGCTAAGGAGAAGGTTTCACTGAGAAGATTTTAGCTCTCTACCATAGGCAAAGGTATGAACCTAATCTCTGAAGATGTAAATTCCATGGAATAAGGCTTCTATGGGGGATTGGAGATGTCAAACTATTATGATCCATGTGATTCCTTGAGTAAATCCCAAGGCTAACCATGAGGGGTGAGTTTGGTGATAATGGTTGACGAGAAACTACTAATAATGACCATATGATAACCTTAGTATGAATCCAAGAGAAAAGCCGAGGAGTCGACCCGAGAAGAACTCGGATTGAATGTAGTTTGTAACTAGAAATTGTAAGGTCGCAGCTACGGTCGACCATAGCATGACCATAGCATGATTGAAGTATCGATCGTAGGCATTTGAGAAGAATTCAGAAACCATATGGTTGCCGAGTATGGTGGCATATAGTGTGATTGTAGGGTATCAACTGTACGTAGTAAGGTCGACACAGCATGTGACCATAGGGCCTATCAGACACCTATCAGTGATCTGTTTTGATCGGAACCATTCATTCCTCCCAGGATGGGCTCTCGTGTGTCCGGGGTCCGATCAGATCAACCAGCGACCGGTTTACGGAACAAGGAGTGTTGCAAGGGCCAGGAGATTGATGGAAGAACCTGGCCGAAGTCAGTGTTCAACTCCGCGGGTTGGCTGGTTGTCCCTTGATTCACGATCCTTGCAGCTGAATGTTTCCCCATGTGTCAGGACCTGAACCATGGTGCTCTTCTACAACTTCTTCTACATAGGCTCCTCAACTTCTGGAATTGAGAAAGACACCGAGTTCACCCGGCGGGTTCGCCTAGATGCCTAGTGGAGAACGAGCTGGTGGGAAAGAGTTGGAGATCATGAAAAGCATTTCCACACAAGGAGGCAGGCGGCTGGGAAGCTTCGCTTCTAGAAGGCTGACGTCTACTCGCGATAACTCAGCAATGATCTTCCTCCAGTCAACAACATTCATGTTGCTCTGGGCGACGGCCCTCTTCAGCCTGCCGTACTTGTCAATACCAAAGAACTTGATTGGGCCCAGGATTCAAAGAGATACCGTACTGGTCTGGCTTTTTTCGATTGTTCCTGATCAATCGAATAGAGTAATATGTTTCCCGGGAGCACATAAATTTCTTTATGTTATTTTACGATACGAAATTGACTTCAAATAGTTAGCCCGACAGAGTACTTTTATGATATGATTTTTCCTATCCTTTCTTCTAGCTCCCGGACCATACAAGCCTGTTACATGAAATGCGCCAAACCCGAAGCAAGCCACTCCGGAGAGAAATAAATGAATTCCAATGATCTTGGGCAAATCCAAAGAGGGTTTTCCTGTACGCTCATCACAAAATATTCCTAGATCCCAATACACCCAATGCCAAATAGCTGCCAAGAAGCACAAGCCAGAAAACACAATATGTGCCCCCGCCACGCCTTCGTAACTCCAGATACCCGGATTCATTATAGTCCCTCCTATGATACTCCAACCCCCCATGAATTGGTTACGGGGGGCCGGGAGCGACGCCTCCCATTATAGGGGGAAGACCGAGTCGTAATTCTAAGTCTAAAGCGGTCGAGCTACATTTTTCGACTACTGTAACACATTACACATGAATCCTAACTTAAATTTATACAACTTTTAGGTCGTTAAATTGATTCAAAGAGAATTTCAAGCCTTGGAAGGAGATCAAGTTTTGCTAACAGGTGAGGGAACAAGACCTAAACTAATTGGGATAATAATAAATGGTTCTATTTTATTGAGTCTAATACCATGATTGATTCTATGCTTGTATGCTTGTAATGTGCATCTTACATGTCATCCAATATTTCTGTAATTACTGCTCATGCATATTTATTTCTGTCTATTATAACATGATGATGATGATGATGCTAGGAATAGGCATGTGATTGTATGTGTGTGTGGTTAGTGTGCTTGATGCGAGTGGGGCATCAGGGGGAGGATGTGACATTGTGGTCTCCGACCTGGTCTCCAGACTGTAGCTTTATCTCTAGTCAAGTCTTGCCCACTGACATCGTCGTATCGCCGTTACCTTAGCAGAACTATTACGTCGTAGGGCATCAAGGGAGGTGTCAAGGGAGGTGGTCTCGGACCGTGTGGTCTTTGACTCTGTCGGGGGGCCTTAGCTCTATCTCTATGGACGTATTGAGGGATGCTGGGGTGGGGCCTTGGATACACTGGATGACATTTAGGATTGGTTAGTTGCGAGCCCAGTTTACAAGCCCTCGCCAATAGGGGTTTACGTGTTGGTATGAGTAGGACATCAGGGGAAGTGTTTGTGATGTTTGATCCAGACACTTTAGCTCTATCTCTATTCGATGGTGGGTGCATGTGGGATGGCAATGGTGTTTGATACATTGGGCGGATTCACACACTCGTGTATAGAGGTGCGATGGCCGCCAATCTTTTCTATAGCATATTGCAAACTTTAAAATCAGACTAAAGATATGAATTCAATGCATGCATATGTTTGTTGCATTATTTTGTTCACTCACTGAGCTCAAGTTGAAGAGCTGACCCTTACGCACACAATTATTTTTAGTTTCCGATGTTGCAGGTGTTACTATTGAAGACTACATAGATACGCCAATGTATGGACATGTAGCAGCTATGGATGTGCAAGCTGTGGAGGACGAGCAAGATTCGTCAAACGAGTGTTTCCACTGTGATTACGCTTAGTGTTTAACTTTTGTATTTTGATACTTGTAATATGTATTAATTATGTTTTGGTTAATTAGAAATAATTAGATTATTTAATTATTTATCATGTAGACCTCAGTTCATTATTAATAAGACTTCTGCTATTTATTTTATTATCTCTGATTATTACTATGGAATGTGTTTTGGTTTAACATGGTTAGCATAGCCTATACGAGATCCTGGTTTGAACCTTTGGTATTCATGATGGTTCATCACACTACTGGTTAGTTCAGAATTCAGGTGTGATAATGTGACATTGTGGTTCATCCTGGTCACCAACTCTAGCTCTATCTCTACTCAAGTCTTGCGCACTGATATCGTCATATTGTCATTACCTTAGCAGAACTATTACATCATAGGGCATCAAGGGTGGTGGTCTTGAACCATGTGGTCTTTGACTTTACCGAGGGGCCTTAGCTCTATCTATGTGGAGTATTGAGGGATGCTAGGGTGAGGCCTTGGATACATTGGATGACATTTAGGATTGGTTTGTCGCGAGCCTAGTTTGTAAGCCCTCGCCAATAGGGGCTTACGTGTTGGTATGGGTAGGGCATCAGGGGAAGTGTTGGTAGTGTGTGATCCGAATACTTTAGCTCTATCTCTATTCCGTGGTGGGTTGGATGTGGGCGACAATGGTGTTTGATCGATTGGGTGGGCTTACACACCTGTCTATAAAGGTGCGGTGGCCGCCAAACCTTTTTATAGCACATTGCAAACTTAAAAATCAGACCAAAGATATGAATTGAATGCATGCATATGTTTGTTGCATTGTTTTGTTTTGCTCACTGAGCTGTGATGTGTATTCACCCTTTTGACGTCAAATATTTTTGGTTGATAATGGAGGCCCTACTATTGAAGATTATGTGAATGCGCCGACGTATGGACACATAGCGGCGATGGGCGGGGAACTAATGGAGGAGGCTCATGATCTTTCAAGCGAGTGCAATCAATGTGTCTTTGATTAGTTTAGTTATATTTTTGGTTACCAGACATATAATTGATTATTTTATTTTTCTGTCTTGAGTTACTTGCAAACAACTGGATTAAATATTGTATTCACCCTTTCGACGTCAAATATTTTTGGTTGATAATGGAGCCCCTACTATTAAAGATTATGTGAATGCACCGACGTATGGACACATAACGGCGATGGGCGGGGAACTAATGGAGGAGGCTCATTATCATTCAAGCGAGTGCAATCAATGTGTCTTTGATTAGTTTAGTTATATTTTTGGTTACCAAACATGTAATTGATTATTTTATTTTTCTGTCTTGAGTTACTTGTAAACAACTGGATTAAATATTTAATTATCACTGTTAGATACTCAGTTCATTAATTATATTTGCTTATTTGTTTATTGTCTCTAATTATTACCATGGAATGTGTGTGTGGTTTGATACGGTGGGTACTACCTATACGAGATCTTGGTTGAACCATTGGTTTATTCACGGTTCATCACACTACTCTGGCTAGTCTAGAATTGGGGTGTGACAAAACACCTCTAACAGGTCAGCAAAGGCTTACTCCCTCCTAGTGACCAAGATTGAGTGGCCATCCAAGAAGGCGTGGACCGGAGAGATTATCACCTTCAGTGATGAGGACCTCGTCAATGTGGCGGTACCCCATGAGGATGCCATAGTCTTCACAACAGGGATCGGGCACTACGACATGGCAAAGTGCCTTGTAGACACGGGTAGCTCCATGGACATTATCTTTTACCACGTATATCAAAGGATGTTGATAGGGGATGAACAGCTGCAACCTATAACATTCGACCTCATCAGCTTTTTGGGAGATCCAGTAACGGTAAAAGGAGGCTTACAATTGTCAGTGCTCCTTGACCAAAAGCTTAAGCAATAGAGAGTGCTAGTGGAATTATGGTGGTGGACCGACCTTCAAATCATAACGTAATACTCGGCCGCTCATAATTGAACAAGTTAAAGGCTTGCATGTCCATTTACTACCTGGTGATGAAGTTTCCCACAGAGAACGGAGTGGGTGAGTGTAGAGCCTACCAGGTAATGTCAAGGAGGTGGTACGCCAGAAAGCTGAGGAATAGTTAAAGGGCATTGAAGTCGGCTCCCATCCAGACAGTGGATATTGAGGATGTCAGGGACATCAACTGCCCGGAGAAAGGGACCCTAGCAAAAGAACTACAGCTGATCCTTGTGTCAGCCGACTACTTAGAGAAAAGGTTTCAGGTCCTCTCCTTGTTGTCTGAGAACAAGAAGGCCAAGTTGACCAAGTTCCTAAGGTGAAACCTCGGCGTATTCGCCTGGTCAGCCTCAGAGATGCTAGGAATCCCCCGAGAAGTCATTGAGAGTCACTTTGCAGTCACTCCTCAACATCGACCAGTCAAGCAGGAGAAGAGGAGTTTCACGCCGGCCCACCAATCGGCCATCGATGAGGAAGTCTAGAAACTATTGAAAGCCGGCTTCATCCGTGAGGTAACTTGTAAGACCCATATCGTACTAACCCTGTCTTACCACCTTATATCAAGTCTTCCTATCATGGTCGGACCAAGTGGACCAAGTGTGTAAAGAAACCACAAGGCTAGGTATGGAATTGAACCCAAAATCATATAATTCGGACCGTGTGGTCGCATACCTAAATAGGTGGGGTTGACCACACCTCAGAATACTGAGACCACTGGAGTCTGGGATGTGTGGTCACAGTTTTTGGACGTGTGGTCTACGGGTTCTGTGACCCTACGTGTGACCACACGATATTATAACTAATTCCGTGATTAGGAAACCTTCCTAATCTGAAGGGGGTTCTTTCCTAATCAAAGTAGGACCCTATATGGAGGGTTTTTCTCTATATAGAGGAGGTCCCTTAGCCTCTTTCATTCTTTTAGAACTCAAACTGAAAAAGAGAGAAAGAGAGGAGGAAGAGAAGGAGAATTGAAGAGCAAGACTAAGAGAAGGAATTTCAGAGGGAGCTCTGATTCTTTAGCAAATTTAAGGTATGGAATCGTCCCTACATTAGTTGAATGCCTAGAATAGACTATGGAGGAAGTATTGATTCAAAGTAGGATCTCAACCATGAGACCCATAGACGAAAACTCAAAGGAAATCCATGAAGAGTAGGTTAGAGTAGATAATTGTGAAAAATATGAAATTAAGGCCATAGATCAATCTTAAGAAGGACCCTAGTGATAGTTGAAGGAAATAAATCATGAAGGGGTTAGACTGAGAATGAAAGTCGACCAAACACTTGTGTGGTCGCAGCTATGGTCCACCACACGAGGCATATGTGTTGACCACATGCTCTCGGGAAGTTTCCAGGGAGGGTGTGGCCACATGTGTGTAGTCGCATGATATGTGATTACACGTATCGACTACATACCCTGTGGTCGCAGAAACTGAGACCACAGGTGCAACCACTTCCAGATGGGACAATTAAACACTGTAATTAATGAATATGAACTCTAACTTAGAATCCATAAATTTATTCGGTTTCCAAGTGGTTCAAAAGTGATTTACAAAGCTGGGAAGAGGAACAACTATCGATCAAAGGTGAGGGAACAAGACCTAAACTAAATGGATAATAATAAACTGTTTACTTTATTGAGTCCAATGCCATGATTGAATATATGCTTATATGTTTGTAATGTGCATCTCACATGTCATCCAATATTCCTGCTATTACTGTTCATCCATATTTAATTCTGTTTATTTATAACATGATGATGATGCTAGGAATAGGCATGTGAATGTATGTGTGTGGTTGGTGTGTTGGATGTGAATGGGGCATCAGGGGGAGGACATGGCATGGTGGTCTTTGACCTCGTCACCAGACTCTAGCTCTATCTCTACTCAAGTCTTGCCCACTAACATCGTCGTATCGCCATTACCTTAGCAGAATTATTACGTCGTAGGGCATCAGGGGAGGTGGTTTTGGATCGTGTGGTCTCTGACTCTGCCGGGGGACTTAGCTCTATCTCTATGGACGTATTGAGGGATGCCAGGGTGAGGCCTTGGATACACTGTATGGCATTAGGATTGGTTAGTTACGAGCCAAGTTTGCAAGCCCTCGCCAGCAGGGGCTTACGTGTTGGTATGGGTAGGGCATCAGGGGAAGTGTTGGCGGTGTTTGATCCGGACACTTTAGCTCTATCTCTATTCCATGGTGGGTACATGTGGGATGGCAATAGTGTTTGATCCATTGGGCGGATTCACACACTCGTGTATAGAGGTGCAGTGGCCACCAAACCTTTCTATAGCACATTGCAAACTTAAAAACCGGACCAAAGATATGAATTAAATGCATGCATATATTTGTTGTATTATTTTGTTTGCTCACTAAGCCGTGATGTGTGCTCACCCTTTCAACGTTGAATATTTTTAGTTCTTGATGCAGGTCCTACTGTTGAAGAATATATGAATGAGCCGACGTATGGACACGTTGCTGCGATGGACATAGAAGCTGAAGAAGATGCGCATGATTCGTCATGCGAGTGTAACTCATGTATTTTTTATTAGCTTAGTTGTTTAGTTATGGGAACATGTAATTGATTATTTTACTTAATTTTATGTCTTGAGGAGTATTGGAGATAATTGGATACTTAATTATGCTATCACTGTTAGATACTCAATTCATTAGTATTAAAGACTTCCGTTATTGTTTATTTACTCTGATTTTGCTTGTAGAATGTATCTTGTTTAATTGAATGGGCACGGCCTATATGAGATCTTGGTTGAACCATTGGTCTATGGACGGTTCATCACACCATTCTAGTTGGTTCAGAATTGAGGTGTAACATAACTTATCTTGATTGACTAGCTAATGTAGTCATGGTTCCCAAGGCAGACGGGAAGTGAAGGATTTGTATCTACTTCACAGACCTCAATAAAGTCTGTCCTAAATACAGCTCTCCGTTGCCACAGATAAACTAGCTCATAGACGACACAACCGGGCATGAGCCGCTAAGCTTTCTAGATGCTTACTCAGGGTGCAACCAGATAAAAATGTACAAGCCCGACGAAGAGTGTACCTCTTTCATCACCAACCAGTGGCTCTTCTTCTATACGGCCATGCCTTTTGGACTAAAAAATTCGAGAGCCACCTATCAGAGGTTGGTGAATATGGATGAACGCTGGCGGCATGCTTAACACATGCAAGTCAGAAAGTCTTCAGAGATCAACTTGGCCACAACATAGAGGTGTACATCAATGACTTCCTGGTAAAGAGCAAGAAGGCCGACCAGCACCTAGTTGACCTGGATGAAGCTTTTCAAGTCCTCCACAAGTATAGAATGAATTTGAATCCAACAAAGTGCACTTTCGGAGTAGCATCGGGCAAATTCCTAAGCTTCATGGTGTCATCAAGGGGCATAGAGGCCAACCCCTCAAAGATAACAGCCATACTCAACATGACTGCGCTGACCAGGCCAAAGCAAGTTTACGAGCTGAATGGTCGACTGAAAGATGCCTGTCCTTCTTTAAGACATTGAAAGGCGCATGGAAGTTTTAATGGACGAAAGAGTGTCAGAAGGCCTTCAAGGACCTTAAGACTTACTTGTCTTCACCCCTACTACTGATCGAACCTAATCCAGGGGACCAACTGCAACTATATTTGGGGGTATCAAAACTGGCCGTCAGCACCGTTCTGCTGAAAGAAGAAGATAAAGTCTAGTGCCCCATATACTATGCTAGCAAGGTGCTCTTGGACGCGGAGACTCGATACAAACCTATCGAGAAGCTGGCGCTATCCCTAGTAGCTGCGACGCGGAAGCTTCAACCATACTTCCAAGTATACCCTATCTCTGTACTAACAAATACACCTCTGAATAAGGTATTAGCAAAGCCGGGTGCCTCTGGACTAATGATAAACAAAGCAGTAAAGTTCGGCGAGTTCAAGCTCAGATATGTGCCTAGGACTGCCATCAAGGTGCAGGCCTTAGCAAACTTCATAGTTGAGAGCACACTGCCAGAAGGAGAAATAGTGGTGCCAGAGTAAGAAGACAAACCTTCACTGGTGGATGAGCCATGGGTTTTGTAAGTTGATGGGTCCTCCATGGACGAAAAATCAGGTGTAGGTGTGATACTCAACAGTCCAGAGAAGTTCAAAATTAGGTCGCCCATCAGATTTGGATTCAACACAGTAAACAATGAGGTGGAGTACGAAGCTTTATTGGCTGGCCTCCGACTAGCCAAGTGTCTGATGGTAAAACAGCTCATAGTTTGCAGCGACTCACAGCTCGTAATCTGCCAGGTGCAGGGCAACTATGAAGCCAGGCAACCAGGGATGCAAAAGTATCTGGAGAAGGTGAATTCGGCCATAACAGCCTTCCGGAGTGTTGAACTACAGTATGTGGGCCGAGAAGAGAACATTGAAGTAGACAAGCTGTCTAGATTGTCCCTAGCAAACATCTCTGAGATGGACACTATGATATATGTTGAGCTACTAAAGCACGCGAGCACCACTGTTGAAGAAGTAGCACCGATTGACATAGCCCATAGCTGGTATAATTCCATCTACAGCTACCTTCGAATGGGCGCACTCTCGGAGGATAGAAAGGAAGCCTGATGCATCCAGGCCAAGTCGCGTCCATGTCGTTGCTTCGATGCCTTAGGTTGGAAGAAGCTGAGAAGATGATGAAACAAGTTCATGAGGGGATCTGCAGTTGGCATCAAGCGACCAATCATTGTTTCAAAAGATCCTCCAACAAGGCTACCACTGGCCGGGGACGCATGATGACTGCATCGCACTTATACGTAAATGTGAAAAGTGTTAATTCTACGCCCCCGTATCTCATGCTCCAGCCACTCCTCTGCAATCTATTACCAGCCCCCTTTGTCACACCCCAATTCTGGACTAACCAATGGTGTGATGAACCGTCATGAAAACCAATGGTTCAAACTAGGATCTCGTATAGACTATGCCAATCATGTTAAACCAATACACATTTCACAGTAATAATCAAAGATATTTGAGTAAATAACGGAATCTTATTAATAATGAACTAAGGTCTACATGATAAATAATTAAATAATCCAGTTATCTCCAATTAACCAAAACATAATTAATACATATTACAAGTATCAAAATACAAAAGTTAAACACTAAGCGTAACCACGGTGGAAACACTCGCTTGACGAGTCTTGCTCGTCCTCCACAGCTTGCACATCAATAGTCGCTACATGTCCATACGTTGGCGTATCCATGTAG
The DNA here is from genome assembly GCA_028583415.1 of Protea cynaroides. NCBI lineage: Eukaryota > Viridiplantae > Streptophyta > Magnoliopsida > Proteales > Proteaceae > Protea > Protea cynaroides. The sequence continues at coordinate 16,352,199 of CM053267.1, read as the reverse complement.
TCTTCAACAGTAACACCTGCAACATCAGAAACTAAAAAGAATTACGCGAGCGAGGGTCAACCCTCTAACTTGAGCTCAGTGAGTAAACAAAACAATGCAACAAACATATGCATGCATTCAATTCATATCTTTGGTTTTATTTTTAAGTTTGCAATATGCTATAGAAAGGATTAGCGGCCACCGCATCTCTATACACGAGTGTGTGAATCTGGCCAATGGATCAAACACCATTGCCATCCCACATGCACCCACTATGGAATAGAGATAGAGCTAAAGTGTCCGTATTAAACACCGTCAACACTTCCCCTGATGCCCTACCCATACCAACACGTAAGCCCCTATTGGCGAGGGCTTGTAAACTGGGCTCGCAACTAACCAATCATAAATGTCATCCAGTGTATCCAAGGCTTCACCCCAGCATCCCTCAATACGTCCATAGAGATAGAGCTAAGGCCCTCTGACAGAGTCAGAGACCACACGGTCCAAGACCACCTCCCATGATGCCCTACGACGTAATAGTTCTACTAAGGTAATGATGATACGACGATATTAGTGGCAAGACTTGAGTAGAGATAGAGCTAGAGTCTGGTGACCAGGTCAAAGACCACAATGCCACATCTTCCCCCTGATGCTCCACTCGCATCCAACATACTAACCACACACACACAGTCACATGCCTACTCCTAGGATCACCAATCAACATGGTAGTAAATAGACAAAAGTAAATATACATGAGCATAAATAGAAATGATATTAGATGACATGTGAGATGCACATTACAAGCATACAAGCATAGAAGCATTTGTTGCATTGGAAAAAATAAAATAAAATAGTTTGTTATTATCCAATTAGTTTAGGTTTTGTTCCCTCACCTTTGATCAATGTTTGTTCATCTCCTAAGCTTTGGAAGTCACTTTGAATCTCTTAGGAACCTAAACAATTAACGTATTTAAGTTAGGGTTCAAGTTTACCAAGTTACAGTAGTCAAAAACCTTGTTTCATCTCAAAATATACTTGCTATTATCCTATGGTCGATCCTATGGTCTCAATATATGGTACCATAGGACGTACGGTCGATACCCTATGGTCACATTATATGCGACTGTACCTGCGACTGTATGTTTTTTGAATTCTTCCCGGATGGCTGTGGTCGACTCTTTTCTCATCCCATGGTCGACCATAGCTGTGACCATAAAGGTTTAATGTAATTTCTTACTTCCAATAGGGCTTCTTCCTCTTGGATCATCAATGGGGTCCTCCCTAATGATCATTCTAACACCAATATTCTTAGTTTACTACATTAATACTCTAACCCATTCTCTAGGATCCCTGTTTGAGATCTACTCAGAAAATTCCATAGTTGAATCCTTACTTTGGGTTTGGTATCTCAATTTTACATTAGAACTCTTACTCTTAGTGTTCTAAGGCTACAGAGACAAGGTTCATACCTTAAGCTTGTTGTAGAGAGATATAACTCTTCTCTGCAAAACCTTCCTCTCAACCTCTTCTCTAAATCTCTTTCTCCTTCTCTTCCTCTTTCTCTTTTTCTCTTAGGTTTAGAGTTTTCAATTTGGATTCTAAAAGAGTGAGAGAGACTAAGGAACGTCTCTTATATAGAAGAAAACATCCATATAGAGTCCTCTTTCAATTAGGAAAGAACCCCCCCTTAAATTAAGAAAGTTTTCTAAACACAGAGTCAGTTTTGGGTTCGTACGGTTAATCATACGGTTTATCCATACAACTAAAACATGTGACCATAGGTTATACGGTCTCAATACAGTCGACCATAGGTGCGATCGTAGCCCTCAAAACTGCCATCATACGTCCAAAATTTATTGGTTTTTTATTTTTGACTGTTGCTTCCACATAATCTTAAACAATCAACCACAACAACTAAATTTGACTTGTGGGTTACCTCATCTTGTGGTTTCTTCATACACTTGGTTCACTTGAGTCGATTATGATGGGAAGACCGGTCATGACAAGAGAACATAAGGTTGGACCGGGTTCTTGGCATGCTGGTCTTACACCCTCCCCTTCCCCATATGGGGGATGGATATCATGGGGGCCTTCCCCAGAGCCACGTACCAGTAGAAGTATGTCAAGTAGCCATCGATTACTTCACCAAGTGGATCAAGGTCAAAGCAATTGCAAAGATCAACTTGTCCAAAGTGGAATAGTTCTTCAAACACTCGATCGTCTACAAGTTCCGGGTTCCCTGAGTACTAGTGACCAACGGCACACAGTTCACTAGTGCATCATTCGCAATGTTCTGCGTTGAGTTCTAGATGGACCACCGCTTCAGATCGATTGGCCACCCAACTAGTGGACAGATGGAAGCAACAAACAAGACCATACTAGTAAGACTCAAGAAGAGAGTAACCGATGAGAAGGAGAAATGGGTCAACGAATTATCGAGTATTATTTGGTCATGCAGGACCACCAGTAAGACCCCCATAGGGGAAACTCCCTTCATGCTTGCCTTTGGCATGGAGGCAGTTGTCCCCGTAGAGGTATTCCACCCCACTTACAGAATCCTGAACTTCAACGAGGAAACCAACTCTGACGACTTGCGCATAAACTTGGACAATTTGGAGGACGTTAGGGACTCGGCAGCACTCAGGGCAGTCGAATATCAACAGGCCATGGTCAGGCACTACGACAAGAATGTGCAACCAAAAATATTCAGGGTTAGAGGACCTGGTCCTCAGGAAGACGTCTATTTCAGAGCTGACCAACCAAGGAAAGATGGGCAAGAATTGGGAAGGGTGTTACAAAGTAATCAAGACAGGTCAACCTGGATCATACACCTTGGCTACCCTGGCCGGTGAAGAGATACTTCGTACTTGGCATGCCACAAACCTGCGCAAGTACTACCAGTGAGCCTCCTTCGACACTGGCCTAGTTCACCGTTCCTTACATAGTCTTTAATTTTAATAGGTTTTATTCCAGTCGAGTTGGCTGACTAGTCCAGGCCACTTATGTAAACTTTCCTTTCACAACATGTCATTTCCAGTTATATGCCGAGCCCGCTAGGGGCACCAGCTCATTACCAGTTCTAATTAACAAAGTCTATTTATGTCCCAGAGGTTGTCAACTCACTGTGTCAAACACCCCCCTGTCGTTCCTTTCAGCTCTGTCTGCCTACTCAGATCCATAAGCAGATCTAAGTAGCATGCAGATCATACTAACTTTGCCTACTCGGATCCACAAGCAAATCTGAGTAGCATGCAGACCATACTGACTCTGCCTACTCGGATCCACAAGAAAATTTGAGTAGCACGTAGACCATATTGACTCTGCCTACTAAGATCCACAAGCAAACCTAAGTAGCACGCAGATCGTACCGACTCTGCCTACTCAGATCCATAAGCAGATCTGAGTAGCAAGTAGACCATACTGACTCCATCTACTCGGATCCACACGCCGACCTGGGTAGCCAAATGGAACCAAGGTGCGGCCAGTAGGCCACAATCAATTAGTCATTTCCACATCCCCAATCAATTAATCGTACTCGGCCTAGTCTACCGCAAGGCCAACTACACTTCGGGGGTAATACGGAATAATACAACTATAACTACCAAAAACAAGCATACTAAAGGCAATATGAAGAAAAAAATCCTTCACATAAAAGCCCGCAAGGGGCGACATAAGACCCACCAGGGGAAAAAAAACAAGAGAAGAAATTTTGGTGGCCACGCAAGGCCAGGGGCAAGAACAGTTATAGAGGAGGGTTTCCTTGATTATCGACAGAGCCGTCCTCAGCAACAGGGTCGATAGCTAGGTCAGCAAGGGGGACGTCTTCCTATAGCAGGACATTTAGAAGATTAACGATCGGCGTCTACGACACCTCATATAGTGGTAAATTGCAAGACCCGCACTCCACTAACTTGGTTTAACTGTATCATGCCAGGTCTTCCCATCATTCCTGGACCAAGTGGACCGAGCATGTGAAGATAGATCACAAACCAGGTATAAAAATTGACTCAACACCCAAAACTGTATACATAAGGTCGCATACCTGGGTAGGTATGGTCGATCATATGGTAAGAGTGAAGATCACAAATCCAGGACCCCACGGTCGATGACTTCGACCCTACGGTCGACGGGTTCTACGACCGTAGCCATCGACCGTGAGACCCCAGATTAGACTCCGAGTTTTGAAAACTTTTCTAAACTAAGGGATTGCTTTCCTAATTGAAAGAGGACTTTATATGGAGAGTTTTTCTCTATATAAAGGAGGTCCCTTAGCCCTTTTTCACTCTTTTAGAACATTATTAAACCCTAGAGAAAGGGAAGGAAGAGAAGGAGAAGAAGAAAAGGCTAAGGAGAGGATTTGCTGAGAAGAGATTGGCTCTATCATAGGCAAAGGTATGAACCTAATCTCTAAAGATGTTAATTCTATGGACTAAGGATTCTATGGAGGATTGGGGATGTCAACCTATCATGATCCATGTGATTCCTTGAGTAATTTCCAAGGATAACCATGGGGGATGAGTTTGATGGTTAGGGTTGATAATAAACTACTAATGATGGCCATAGGATGACCCTAAGACAAACCCAATTGAAGAATAGAGAAATTGACCTAGGAAGAACTCAAATTGCATGTAGTCTGTGACCAGAAATCTCAAGGTCGCAGCTACATTAGACCATAGCATGATCAGCTTGATCAGAGGATCGACCATAGCCATTCAGGAAGATTCAGGAACCATATGGTCGCAGCTACGGTCTCACCATACGCGACCGTAGGGGATCGACCATAGGCAGTAAGGTCGATACAATATGAAACCATAGGACCAATCAGACACCTATCAGTGCTCTGTTTTGATTTCCTACTACTATAACGTGTTACATATGAACCCTAACTTAAATTCATATAACTTTTAGGTTGTTAAATCAATTCAAAGAGAATTTCAAGGCTTGAAAGGAGATCGAGAATTACTAACAGGTGAGGGAAGAAGACCTAAACTAATTGGCTAATAACAAGCTGTCTTACTTATTGAGTCCAATGTCATGATTGATTCTATGCTTGTATGCTTGTAATGTGCATCTCACATGTCATTCAATATTCCTGCTATTACTGTTTGTGCATATTTAATTTTATTTATTTATAACATGATGATAATGATGATGCTAGGAATAGGCATGTGAATGTACGTGTGTGGTTGGTGTGTTGGATGCGAGTGGAGCATCAGGGGGAGGACATGGCATGGTGGTCTTTGACCTGGTCACCAGACTCTAGCTCTATCTCTACTCAAGTCTTGTTCTCTGACATCGCTGTATCGCCATTACCTTAGCAGAACTATTACGTTGTAGGGCATCAAGGGAGGTAGTCTCGAACCTTGTAGTCTTCGACTCTGTCGGGGGGCCTTAGCTCTATCTCTATGGACGTATTGAGGGATGCTGGGATGAGGCCTTGGATACACTATTTGGCATTAGGATTGGTTAGTCGCGAGCCCAATTGACAAGCCCTCGCCAATAGGGGCTTACGTATTGGTATGGGTAGGGCATCAGGGGAAGTGTTGAGGGTGTTTGATCCGGACACTTTAGCTCTATCTCAATTCCATGGTGGGTGCATGTGGGACGGTAATGGTGGTTGATCCATTGGGTGGATTCACACACTCGTGTATAGAGGTGCGGGGACTACCAAACCTTTCTATAGCACATTGCAAACTTAAAAACCAGACCAAAGATATGAATTGAATGCATGCATATGTTTGTTGCATTTTTTGTTTACTCATTGAGCCGTGATGTGTGCTCACACTTTCGACGTCGAATATTTTTAGTTAATGATGCAAGTCCTACTGTTGAAGAATATATGAATGCGACGACATATGGACACATTGCTGCGATGGACGTAAAAGCTGAAGAAAATGTGCATGATTCATCATGCGAGTGTAACCAATGTGGTTTTGCTTAAGTTTAGTTATAATTTGAACATCAGTTATGTAATTGATTATTTATTTTTATGTCTTGTGGTTTGGAGATAATTGGATTAAATACTTATTTATCACTGTTAGACTCTCAGTTCATTATCTGTAAGACTTCCGCTTATTTGTTTATTATCTCTGATTATTACTGTGGAATGTGTGTGTGGTTTGATATGGTAGGTACGACCTATATGAGATCCTGATTGAACCGTTGGTTTATTGGCGGTTCATCATACTAATCTGGTTAGACTAGAAGAGGGATGTGACATAGATCATCCTCTAACTTATTTCCCTCTATTCGGTCCGCTCCTTCCCTCTCGGTCATCTGGCCTTTGCCTTGGCCAGCTAAGAGGGGAAGGTCGAAGTAGTCGACACCAATCCCCTTCCCCTCAATATACTGTTGGAGGTATAGAACTCCCTTGTGGAAGAACCCACTGGCTGCCTCCTCCAGATCGTCAAAATATTGGGCTGACCTCCGGTAGTCTGTTATAGCCTGCTCCCGCACTTCAACATGGAGCTTTTGCACCTTCTCCAGGCCCTCCTTAGTAGAGGTGGCCTCAGCCTCGGCCACCAGCCTCGCGTCCTCGGCCGCCCAGAGCTTTACCTAGGCCTGGTGCACCCTCTTGTGGTCGTCGGCTGGGAACTTCTCCACCTTGTCCAAAGACATCTTCAGGCTTGCCTTCTCGGCAGCGAGGCTGGTAGCTTTGGAGGTCTTCTCATGGAGCTCACCCCTAACTTTTGTCAGTGCCTCTTGGGCCACCTCTTCAATGGTCCGCGCCTCCTCAAGCTTGGTGTACAGAGACGCTGCCTTCTGGTACAACTCGTCCACGAGATTGCTGCCCTGGCAACAAGTTAAGGGATCAGTTAGCAAGAGGTACAGGCGTGGAAACTAAAAGGATAGGACCGTGAGGCCCTTACCTGGGCATTGTTGAGGTACGCCCGTTTTAGCAATTCCCCGACCAACAGAGACGCCACGAATGCAACGTCCTCAGGCAGCCTGCCTTGCAATACCATTATTCGCACAGCTTGGTACTTTTGAACACCGAGTCGGCAGTTGTCAACTTGAGCTCTAGGACGAAAGGAGTTGGATCCTTCTGCCCGGTGGCCTCCTCCCTTTCCAAAGCAAACTGGTAGGTGATAGCTTTCTTTTGATCGGTCAGCTGGGTCAAATCGACCATCTCAATGGGTTGAGGGGGACGAGCGTCCTTCGCTCCCGCAAACTCCCGTTGGTCTCCCTCTTGCGGAGCCATCTTTAGAGTGTTTCTAGTTTTGTAGATGTCGTCCGGTAAGTCTTGGGCCAACTTTATCATTTTCTTGGGCCCCTCCATCGGAGCCAATCTCTTCCCCTTGGCATCATCATGGATCGTTGGGTCCAGCTCACCACACCCCCTCCGATAGGGACATCCTTCGAAGGGGCTGCCTTACCTGCCCCGGCACATAGTCCACCTTGGGCTGCCAGTTTGAACATCAGTCGGGCCACCAACTGTTCATCGATGAAGTCCACTACAGTCATAACGAAATACATGAAATAGTTAGTAACAGTCAGCGAGGTCAGGTCGGAGGAAAATGGCATGCCAGATAACTCACCTAGCAGGCTATGCTCGGCTAGGGTTTTTAGGCTCATCAGGTTGGCATAGGGGATGGTCTTGCCCTCCTTCGCCTTCTAGTATGTGTAATTTTCTTCCTGAGTCAATTTTGGGCATTTTTTTGAATCCTGAAGCTTCGACTACGAGCCAAACGTTTGATAAAGGAAGTGGTGAGCCATCCGGCAGAGGGCTCATGAAGAAGTACTTCTCCTTCTACCCATGGATAAAAGAAGGTTTTTGGGAGATGAAGGAAGTTTCTCCGCATCCCATTAGCTGAAGTAGTACTAGCCCCTAAGAGAGTTCTTTTCCATCAGGTTACTAAACTTGAACAATGACCTAAATAGATTTATGATCAGAGTCTTGCTGAGGCGACAGATGAAGATGATAAATGATAAATGCATCGCCACCCGTTCGGAGTTAGTTGGGAGGGGGCGATGCGGTAGACATTCAGGATGTCGACCACTAGAGGGTGAAGGGGGAATCTATAAGACCCATATCAAACTAACCGGTCTTACCACCTTGTATCAGGTCTACCTATCATGATCGAGCCAAGTGGACCAAGTGCGTGAAGAAACCACAAGACCAGGTATGAAATCAACCCAAAAACAGTCAATTATGAGTGTGTGGTTTCATACCTAAATAGGTATGACCGACCACACCTCAAAATAGTGTAACCACACAAATTTTTGTCATGTGGTCGCACATTTTAGAAGGTGTGGTCGATGGATTCTACGACCACACCCTCCAACCACACGAACCCAGTCAGAAACCGAAATTAGGAAACCTTCCTAATTCGAAGGGGGTTCTTTCCTAAACTCATTAAGACATATTATAGAGGGCCTTCCTCTATAAATAGGATGTCCCTTAGCCTCTTTCACTCTTTTAGAACTCAAACTGAAAGTGAGAGAAAGGGAAGAGAATGAAGAGAAGGAAAATTAAATAAGAAGACTAAGGAGGAGGAAAATTTAGAGAAAACTCTGAATCTTCAACAAGCTTAAGGTATGAACATATTTTCCATGTTAAATTGAGAGCCTAGAATATTTCATGAAGAAGATAGGACTTAGGAGAAACCCAAATCATCAATCCATGGACAAATTTCAAGAGAATCCATGGAGGAAATTATGTGGATAATGGATTGTGTATAAATAATAGTTCTGAGCCATAGAACAATCATAGGAAGGACCATGATGATAAGACAAGGGATCCAAACTTAAAGGAATGGTATTGAGAGTGAAAGGTCGACCATCACACGTGTGGTTGCACGTGTGTTCGCATGATATGCGACCACACAAGACACACATATCCGACCACACACCCTCAGGAAAACCAGGAAGGGTGTGGTCGCATGTGTGGTTGCAGGATATGCCACCACACCTTGTAACCACAACCCTCAGGAAGCTTCCAGGGAGGGTGTGGTCGCATGTGTGGTTGCAGGATATGCGACCAAACCCTACGACCACACACCCTGTGGTAGCAGAAACTGAGACCACAGGTGCTGCTACACCTGCGACCCCTCAGTTTCTGTTAGTCTAAATTCATGAGAATTATTCTAATTTAAAATCTATAAATTTGTTAGGTTTCCATGTGGTCTAAGAGTGAGTTACAAAGCTTGAATAAGAATCTATTATCGACCAAAGGTGAGGGAACAAGACCTAAACTAATTGGCAAATAATAAACTATTTTTATTTATTAAGTCCAATGCCATGAATGATTCTATGCTTGTATGTGTGTATTGTGTATTTCACATGTCATCCAATATTCTTGTTATTATTGTTCATGCATATTTAATTCAATTTATTTATAACATGATGATGATGATGATGCTAGGAATAGGCATGTGAATGTATGTGTGTGGTTAGTGTGCTTGATGCCAGTGGGGCATCAGGGGGAGGACGTGACACTGTGGTTCGTCCTGGTCACCAGACTATAGCTCTATCTCTACTCAAGTCTTGTCCATTAACATCGTCATATCGTCATTACCTTAGCAGAGCTATTACGTCGTAGGGGCATCAAGGGAGGTGGTCTCGGACCGTGTAGTCTCTGACTCTGTCGGGGGGCCTTAGCTCTATTTCTATGGACGTATTGAGGGATGCTAGGGTGAGGCCTTGGATACACTATTTGACATTAGGACTGGTTAGTTGCGAGCCCAGTTTACAAGCCCTCGCCAATAAGGGCTTACGTGTTGGTATGGGTAGGGCATCAGGGGAAGTGTCATGCAGTGTTTGATCCAGGCACTTTAGCTCTATCTATATTCCATGATGGGTGCATGTGGGACGTCAATGGTGTTTGATCCATTGGGCGGCTTCACACACTCATGTATAGAGGTGCGGCGGCCACCAATCCTTTTTATTGCACATTGCAAACTTATGAACCAGACCAAAGATATGAATTGAATGCATGCATATGTTTGTTGCATTGTTTTGTTTGCTCACTAAGCCATGATGTGTGCTCACCCTTTCGATGTTAAATATTTTTAGTTGATAATGCAGGTCCTACTGTAGAAGACTATGTGAATGCTCCGATGTACGGACATGTTGCGACGATGGATGCAGAAGCTATGATGGAGTCGCATGATTCTTCGGGCGAGTGCAACTCATGCGTCTTTGATTAGATTTATTAGTTGGATTATTCAGAAGATGTAATTGATTAATTTATTTTATTTTATGTCTTAGTCTTTTGGAGATAATTGGAGACTTTATTTATGCTATCACTGTTAGATACTCAGTTCATTAATATTAAAGACTTCCGTAATTGTTTATTTACTCTAATTATAGTTGTGGATGTGTATGGTTTAAGCAAAAGGACACACCCTATTCGAGATCCTGATTGAACCGTTGGATCATAGACGGTTCATCACACCATTCTGGTTGGTGCAGAAATGGGGTGTGACAACTTGGTATCAGAGCTCTTGGGCCCTGTCTATTAGACCGGTATACTTTCATAAAAGTTTGTGAACTAAGTTGGGATGAAATTTAAAAGCTTTAATAAGAACACACTATAAGCACCTGTGTTGTATGAGATAAAAATTAAGAAAGAGAATAATGCACTATTAAGATGAGAAACAAGTTTCATATACACATCAAATAAAAACAATATATATATATATATATATATATATATATATATATATCCAAATCAGAGTACGGTCCACAATCCGGACAATTACTCTGTAGTATAAGGAAAAAAAAGAAAAAAAATAATATACATCATGGAGCTGGAGGTGTTGGAGGAGGAGGTGCCTCACATTCTCGGTCATAATCATCAACATACACCCTCGTAAGCCAGGCTACCTGAGTCTGGGTCACCTAGAGACTAGCTACCAGATCGGCCATCCGCTGATCAGACATGCGCTGGGCCTCCCGAATCTCACGCAGCAGCCCCATTACATCATCAAATGGTGGGTGTGAAGGACTAACTGAGTGTGAAGGAACCCAAGAAGGGCCAGCTCTAGTAGAATGCAGTGATGATGGAGGAGGTATGGCGTCCACATCCATGTACATAAGATCATCATCCTCAGCATCACCCCCATGGACTTCTGCTGCTGCCGCCTCAGCGTCTGCCATCTCGACCCGAGTACGGGGACGCACCATAGCGTTCCTCTCTTCGTCACTGACCTGTGCATCCTGCATCCCCATCTTGTAGATGGCCTCCCAGTCAAGATCAGACAAGAACGTGTTCTCATGGATCCTCTCATCAACCAAGTCGACATGCAGGCGAGTGAGCAGAGTAGTGATCAAACACCGTAGGGCAGTTTGCCCATCTGACCAAGCGTAGCAACACAGATCATCATTCAGAAGATGATGTATGGAAGGTAGACAGGCTGCCTAGTGCAGATGCAGTACAGGAGATACTGGGTCAACTAGGAAATCTTCTCATAGTGTCCACTCTGAGGAATCAGGTTGTGCTGAATAATCTTGCAGTACACCCGAAGTTTCGACCATAGGTTGATTGCCTTCATCTCCCAGCGATCATCCCTAAGAAGCTGGTGGTCAATCTCTGCATGCATCATCAAAGACAGGAACTGGGGTTCCTTGGGTGCACAGTATACTAAGGGGCCATCGTTTGATATGCCCAGAAGATCAGCCAACTCCTGGCAGTTAAAGGAGATCTCCACCCCATTAACATAACTGGTGATCCTGAGCTCCCTACCCTTGTCTATATCATTTGGATCACCCACTACCTGAAGGTTGCAATAAAACTGCTTCACCAGAGCAGGACAAGTGCAACGCTCGTATAATATCACGGGGAGCCAACCCATATCCCCAAAGGCACCCTCCACATTAAACAAGGCTAAATTAGCCAGGTTTACACAACAACCACCTTCCACCTTTTTACACTCATAACAAGCGTACTGAGCCTCTGCTTCATTAGATCGGAAGCGGATAGGATCATGAACTCTGGGAACTTTGGTGCTAGCCATGCTATCTGCAAAGACACAGACAAATAGACAAGATATTAGATATAGAGAAAAATTCAAAATTTTGGCATTATAACGGCATGATTTGGCCAAAAGCCTCACTTTTCACCCAAATAGTTGGGCAAGAGGACTTACATATGTTCCAAACCATCCTGCAAGGGTCATACAGTTGGAAATTTAAACTAGGAAGATTGAATTTGAAGAAATTTCAACAATTTGCAAAAAATCCTGAAAATTAGGTCAAAAGTGGAAAATTTCAAGTTTCTCAAAAACTAACCGATAAAACTCAAATTTTCTTGAGGGCTTTCGTTCATTGGGTAGCCAATAGCAAAAGCCCCCAATAAAAATCAAATTTTTATAGTTAAAAAAAATTTAATTTGAAGAAAACACTATAAATGGAGAAAAACCTAGTTTTAAAAGCTTGAAAATGAGGACCAGTAGAGAACATACCTGAAGGAATGGAGCGAAAGTCGTGAATGGAAGAAAGAAACACCAAACACGAGTGGTCGACACTGTAGCAACTCAGCGGAAGCAAGTTGAGTTGAATGGAAAGAGAAAGTGGGAAATAACTCCAAAAATCAGGTTTAAAAACCTGATTTGGGGTCGTGTGGTCGCAAAATTCGACTAAATATGTGACCACACGACCGACCACACGATCGACCATAGGCTCTCAATGAGCTAACAGACTTCGTGTGGTTGGACCCTGTGGTCGCAAATACTACGACCACATGATCGACCACAGGCTCTCATTGAGCTGACAGGGTTTTGTGTGGTCGCAACCCTGTGGTCGCATAGACTGCGACCACACCATCAACCACACGATGGAAAATACAATATTTTGACTATATGACTTGGAAAATTGGAATTTTACATTGATTAATTGGATTTTGACATGGGAATGATGTATATTATGATTGCCTCACATGTTCTATGATTTTTCAGACACTACCACCACCGGAACAAGAAATGGCTAGGCGAAGAGTAACCAGGCGAGGACGTAATCCAATTCCACCACCATCACCTGTGGAGGAAGATAGCCATGAAAATCCTGAAGGACAGGAGAATCAGAATGTGGTACCACCAGGAGCCAATGACCAGGCTAATCCTACAAACTTGCCAGCCCCACCTACAGAATTGGCTACTGCGGTAATGAACCTAGCACAACAGCTACAACAAATACAACAAGCACAAGCTAATATGCAAGCTGCTATGGGAATGGCTTTTCCAGCTGTACATACTACACCTATACCAGCCAGACAAGCTAGCACAGTACCAGGGGGTAGCAACACATTACCCCAAGCACCTCAAACGCCAGTTGTACAAGCTCCAGTACAAAACCCTGAGGTAGCCCAAGGCATTTACCAGTATCAACCACCAATGTATGGGACCTATGCTCAGTATCAGTTGGACAATTCTCGACTGATCGAGCGTTTCCGAAAATGAAGCCTAAAGAATATAATGGTAAGCCAGTGGATCCTTTGTGGCCAGCTCACTAGATCAATGAGATGGAGAGGAATTTCATGATGATGACTGTTAATGAGGAAGAAAATGTGTTATGTGCCACATTTATGCTGAAATGCAATGCACACCATTGGTGGAAGTCTACTCAGAGTTATTTGTTAACCAAGCACGCCTAATTGACCTGAACTATCTATAAAGAGGCATTCTTCGAAAAATACTTTCCCAGAAGTTTCAGAGATGCTATGGAAAGAGAGTTCCTGAGTTGGTATCAGGGACATATGACTGTGGATGCATATCAATAGCGTTATGAAGAGCTATTTTTCTTTGCACCCTCTAGCATGCAGGAGGAAAATACTAAAACCCGAAGGTTCATCATGGGACTTAGGGGAAGCATTCGTGAACATGTTCTGGGGCTAGAAAAGAAAGTTTACAATGAAGCAGTACAAATTTCTCGAGGACTAGAATCAAGCCAGAAGGAAAGCTACTTTGCTCAGAATAGAGGTATAAAAAGGCCTAATGGGAATTCATATAACGGAGGGAACACAAAGACCTTTAAACCCTTCCGTACTGAAGGCATTAATGCTGCAACCAAGACTACTCCAACAGTCCAACCTCAACAAAAGCAAAACAATGAAGGAGTAAAATGCTATAACTGCAATCAAATGGGACATTATTCAAAGGAGTGTCCTATGCCCAGGAAGCAGCTACAACAAGGAAAGATTTATGCAGTTACATCTAAGGATGCTGTCACATCACCTGATGTGATCACAGGTAAGACCTGAACCTTTCATTTTGTATTACTTTGTGTGAGCATGTAGACTAAATTAAAACAAATCACAAGTATCGTACCTATTAATGGCATACCCGCCATAGTACTCTTTGATTCTGGAGCTACTCATTCTTTTATATCTTTGTCATTTGGAAAGAAGCTAAATCTACCCCTCAGATCTTTAGACTACAAATTGTTTGTACGATTGCCTATGGGATTAGAAGTGGAATTAGAAAAAGGTTATGGACCATGTCCAGTTCTTACCGGCGAGAAGATTTTGGATGCAACCTTAATTCAACTCGAGATGGCAGACTTTGACGTTATCTTGGGAATGGATTGGTTAGCTCAGCATTCTGCAAACCTATTATGTGCAAAAAAGAAACTGACATTTAAAGACAAGAAATGAGCAGAGTTTAGTTTTGTAGGAACCAGACTACCCCGTAAAGGAAAACTCATCCTCTCTGCATTAAAGGCTAGAAAATGCCTCGAGAAAGGAGCAGTTGGGTATCTAGTATCCATGGTCGACCTCACTAAGGAAGCACCGCGAATGGAGGATATTGATGTTGTGCGTAACTTTTCAGATGTATTTCCTAAGGAACTACTAGGACTACCACCTGATCGAGCGACAGAGTTCGTTATAGATCTGATACCCGGAGCCGCACCAGTATCTAAAGCACCCTATCGAATGGCTCCTACTGAACTGAATGAACTAAAGGTACAGTTACGAGAATTCCCGGACAAGGGTTATATCAGACCCAGCATATCACCATGGGGAGCGCCAATATTGTTTGTGAAGAAGAAGGACGGTAGTGTTCGACTGTGTATAGACTATCGGGAATTGAATAAGCTTACAATCAAGAATCGGTACCCATTGCCTCGGATCGATGACTTGTTCGATCAGTTGCAAAATGCCAAGGTGTTCTCCAAGATTGATCTTCGATCAGGATACCATTAACTGAAGAATAAGGAAGGTGATATTCCAAAGACAGCATTCAGAACAAGATATGGACATTATGAATTTTTAGTCATGTCTTTTGGATTAACTAACGCACCCGTAACTTTTATGGAACTTATGAATTGGGTATTCCATGATATGTTGGATACGTCAGTCATTATGTTTATTGATGTTATATTGGTCTACTACAAGGACAAGGAAACTCATGTCATGAATCTAAGAGCCGCTCTACAGTGACTAAGAAAAGAGAAGCTTTACGCCAAATTTACAATGTGTGAGTTTTGGTTAAATGAGGTCGCTTTCTTAGGCCATATTGTATCCGCTGAAGGAATTAAAGTGTATCCTAGCAAGATTGAAGCCATTGTGAAATGGAAAGCACCTAAGAGTGTTGCAAAAATCAGAAGTTTCCTAGGTCTAGCTGGGTATTACCGACGATTCGTGGAAGATTACTCTAAAATTATCGTACCTCTTACCAGTTTGACTAAGAAAGGAGAAAAGTTTGTTTGGACCGACAAATGTGAAGAAGATTTTCAAACATTGAAAGCTAGATTGATATCTGCTCCCATCTTGACTATTCCTATTCCAGGACAACCATTCACCTTGTACACTTATGCGTCTGGGTTGGGTTTAGGATGCGTGCTTATGCAAGGAGAACAAATAGTTGCGTATGCCTCAAGACAACTGAAGACACATGAAAATAACTATCCCACTCATGACTTGGAATTAGCAGCAGTAATACATGCTGTCAAGATATGGAGACATTATTTGTATGGAGAGAAATTTTAGATTAAATCAGATCATAAGAGTCTCACTTATGTTTTTAATCAAAAGGAGTTGAACATAAGACAAAGAAGATGGCTGGAATTATTGAAAGATTATGATTGTGATATCCAGTATCATCTAGGGAAAGCTAATGTAGTTGTTGATGCGCTAAGCAGAAAAGAAATGATAAAATCTCAAGGAGAGGTTAACACGATTGCAGCAATGTGTGTTACAGGGAAAGTATTCAACCATGGTAATGAGCAGTTCGTGATAGATGCCCCAGGTGGATCAACTAACCAAGGATTTATTTCATCCGTTTTCAAATATGTTCGCAACATTGAAGATTGTACCTGATATATTAGATGAAGTGAATGCCGTTATTAAATCAGACCCTTATTTGAGAACGGTGCAAGAAGACATCGAAAAAGGTAGGACTATTCCTGAGTTCACCCTGGACGTTGAAAAGGTACTGAAGTATAAAGGAAGAGTATGTGTTCCTGAAAATAAAGACTTGAATATTAGACACAGACTAATGAAGGAAGCTCACACCACCGCTTATTCGGTACATCCTGGAAGTACGAAGATGTATCATGATCTGAAGAAATTATATTAGTGGAGAGGAATGAAAGCAGATGTAGCTAAATTTGTGTCTCAATGCCTAAATTGTCAGAGGGTAAAGGCTGAAAGGCAAAGACCTGCAGGATTGTTGCAACCACTGCCAGAACCAGCATGGGAATGGGACTGCATCACTATGGACTTCGTCACCGGATTACCATTGACTCCCCGAGTAGTTGACGCGGTCTGGGTGATTGTAGATAATCTGACTGAGACAACTCGCTTCATAGCTATACGACCTCAGTATACCCTAGAGAGGTTAGCCAAGCTATATGTGGTTAATATTATCAGATTACATGGTGTACCTGAAAGCATTGTGTCCGATAGAGACCCCCGCTTTACCTCAAAGTTTTGGGAAGGATTACAGAAGGCTATGGGTACAACATTGAAGTTTAGTACTGTATTCCATCCTCAGACAGACGGACAGTCGGAGCGTACCATTTAGATTTTAGAAGACATGCTTCGAGCCTGTGTTATTGATTTCAAGGGATCATGGGATGAAAAATTACCATTGATCGAGTTCGCCTAAAACAACAGCTATCAGGCTACTATACAGATATCACCCTATGAAGCACTGTATGGTAGGAAGTGTCGTACTCCTTTGTTTTGGAGTGAAGTTGGTGAACGGAGTATCGTTGGACCAGAATTTGTTGAAGAGACTTATCGAGTGGTCGACATTATCAAGGAAAGTGTTAGAACAGCTCAGAACCAGCAAAAATTGTCACACCCCAATTCCAGCTGAACCAGAAGTGTGAGTGAACCGTCTCTGAACTAACGGTTCACACCAGGATCTCAATAAGACCGTGTCCACTACTACAAACCATTGCACATAACCACAATCAGAATATAATAAATACAGCGGAAGTCTTAAATAAAATGACTGAGTAATCTATTGATAAATTTAAATAAAATATTCAGTTATTCAAATCCCCAAAACTTAAGTAAGTATCTTTACATCAATTGTATCTTCAACCAAAAATAATTAAAATAAATAAAATCAACTCCTAAAGGTACACGCAGAAAGGGCACTCGCATGAAGCGTCATGCTTATCCTCTCCTGCTTGCACTTCCAGGGCAGCAACACCTCCATACACCAGAGCGTTCATGTAATCCTCCACCGAATAACCTGCATCAACATCTAAAAATGGTGTGTACACAAGGGTGAGCTCACAACTTAGCTCAGTAAGACAATCAGACAATGCAACAAACAAATGCATGAGTAACATTTACATCATGGTTCGGTTTTAAGTTTGCAATGTACTATAGAAAGGATTGGCGGCCACCGCACCTCTATACACGAGTGTGTGAAGCCGCCCAATGGATCAAAAACCACTGTCGTCCCACATGCACCCTATCATGGAATAGAGATAGAGCTAAGGCGTCCGGATCAAACACCGCCAACACCTCCCCTGATACTCTACCCATACCAACACGTAAGCCCCTATTGGTGAGGGCTTGCAAACTGGGCTTAAAACTAACCAATCCTATATGTCATCACAGTAGGCCCTGTCCCAGCATAGCTTCCTACGGCATAGAGATAGAGTTAGAGTCTAGTGGCCAGGCCAGAGACCACAGTGCCACTTCCTCCCCTTGATACCCTACCCGCACCAAGCATGCTAAGACAGAACGATACGAAAGGTGCTAGTGTGAGGAATGATCCCAGACCTCCAGTCCTTCCCATTCCACACACCAACAAAAATAATCACATGCCTAACAGTCACAACCTAACATAGCAAGTATGCATGAACAATAATAATAACTGAAAGTAAAGGATGACATGCGAGAATGCACACACATCAATCCACATAATCATAATTATTAACAACGGTTTATTGTTATTAAATTATTAGAGTTTAGGTCCGATTCCCTTACTGACGCTTGTTTGATAGCTTGCTCCGCGTCATAGTATCCAAACTTGCTATCACAAGGTCCTACACAATGTTAGGATTATATTAGAATAGTTTTCTTAGGGTTTACGTTGGTCGGAAAACCAACTGGGTCAAAAACACTCTTGACAAAGCAGACCGATCACAAGTACTGGTCGCAGCACTATGGGGAAAACCTGTGACCGGTATGGTCGGCTGGTCCCCACAGACCAGTCCCCGGGAGGTACCGGTCGCAGTACCGGTCGCATAGGGTGCGACCGGTATGGTTGACCAGTATGTCTCCGGAAGACCATACACTTGGTTCTCGCCTTCCGTCGGTTACCCTCTATTGATCCTAGGATTTCTCCTACATATTATAGGTCTAAATACAGAGTTAGAGTTGTTTCCAACTCCATTCAAGTCCTAGCCTCGATGATCTTCGACTTAAAACTTGAATCTAGGGTTTACAATTGGTTTAGGGTTTGACAGCAAACAGGGTTTAGATCAATACCTTGCTTTGCATGGTATTGATCCAATTATAACTAACCATCCTAGAATACTTATTGCAGAGGAAGGTTTGAGTACTTATCGTTGACTTGGGGTAATGTGTTCTTCATCGAACGGCAATGGCGGCTCTTCCCTCTTCTTCCTAGCTTCTTCTCCTTCTTCAATCTCTTTCTCCTCTCTAGGGTTTGTGAGGATCAATAAAAGATATTTTAGGAGGTTTAAAGGTTCTTATATAGGCTAAGATTAGGTTTAGGAAGCCTCCTAACATTAGAAAAGTCCTTCGGTTTGAAATTTGGAAAGTGGGACCCGTAGAGATCCGTTTCTGGATCCATGCTACGTAGGCCATACCGGTTGACCATCGACCGGTACCATAGACCGGTACCATCAATCGGTATGAGGTTTTTCATACTTGAATTGGTCCAATTGGACCGATTTCATACCTGGTTGTCATCCGTTCGTCTCGTCTGGTCCAGTGATGATTGGAAGACCTGTTACGACATGAAACAAGATTTAGATCGGGTTTATGGAATGCGGGTCTTACAACTCCCCCACCCTTAAAAGAAATTTCGTCCCTGAAATTTGCATGTAGGTTTCACAACTCCCCAACCCTTAAAAAAAATTTGGCCTCAAAATTTGAACGTACCTTGGTCGTCGAAAAGATTAGGGTATTCCTTTCTCATTGCGTTCTCTTCTTCCCAAGTAATTTCTTCCACATCTTGGCTTTTCCAATGCACTTTCACATAGTGGATATCCTTGCTTCGGAGATGTTGTACTTTTTGGCTTGTGAACATCACAAGTACAACTTCAAAAGTCAAGTCCTCTGTCAAGTCTGGTGGGTCTTCTATCAAGATGTGCGATGGATCCCTGACATATTTCTTCAATAAAGACACATGGAACACATCATGAACGCTTGACATGGATGGTGGTAGAGCTAGTTGATATGCCACATTGCCACGTCTAGTTAAAATCTCATATGGTCCCACATACCTAGGGCATAGCTTCCCCTTCTTACCAAACCATTTTAGACCTCGCATAGGTGATATCTTCAAGAATACTTTGTCACCCACTTTAAACTCCAGATCTCGATGTCGGTTATCTACATAGTGCTTTTGCCAAACTTGAGTTGTCTTCACTCTTTCCTTAATTTGATCAATCACTCGACAAGTTTCTTCGACAAACTCCGGTCCTACAATCCTTCTCTCTCCCACCTCATTCCATAACAGAGGTGTATGACATTTCTTCCCATAGAGTGCCTCATATGGAGCCATCTGGATCGTATCCTGGTAACTGTTGTTATAAGCAAACTCGATGAGTGATAGCTTCTCGTCCCAAGCTCCTTTGAAATCTAGAGCACACGCTCTGAGCATATCTTCTAAGATTTGAATAGTTCTTTTTGACTGCCCGTCTGTCTGAGGATGAAAAGTTGTTCTAAACTTCAACTTGGTACCCATGCTTTTTGTAATCCTCCCTAGAACTTTGATGTAAAACGGGGATCTCTGTCAGATACTATACTTTCTAGGATATTATCCACATATAGCTTCGCCAGCTTCTCCATTTCTCCATGGTATACTGAGGTCTGATAGCGATGAATCGAGCTGTCTTGGTAAGTCGATCGACTATAACCCATACTGCATCCACTGACCTTGGTGTCAAGGGTAGGCCAGTGACGAAATCCATTGTGATACAATCCCACTTCCATGCTGGCTCCAGTAGTGGTTGTAGCAAACCTGCGGGTCTCTACCTTTCAGCTTTAACTTGCTGGCAATTCAAACATTGGAATACGAATCGAGCTACATCCGCTTTCATACCCCTCCATCAATATATTCTTCTTAAAGTCATGGTACATCTTGGTGCTTCCTGGATGTACCGAATATGGGGTGTAACGTGCTTCTATCATAACTCGAACTCTGATATTTGAGTTCTCACTATCAGGTATACATAATTGTCCACGATACCTGAGTACCTTGTCTGAATCCAAGGTAAATTCAGGATTGCTTTTATCCTTCTCTAGATCTTCTTGCACAGTCTTAAGGTGTGGATCCTGTAGGATTGCTACTTTGACCTCATCTATTAGATCCGATGAGATTTTCAAGGCTGCGAACATCAATGTAAACTTATGGATTAAGCCCTATTCCACTGGATCTCCTACAGTCTCTAATATAAACTCTTCGTCATTCTCTTTTGAGCTTGAGGCTGCAGCACACAATGTAGCATTTGTACTAGGTCCTACCTCAGGTTTCAATGCCCACTTTCTGCTTAAGGCATCGGCCACAACATTTGCCTTACCCGGATGGTACTGGATGTCACAATCATAATCTTTTAATAATTCCAGCCATCTCCTCTGTCTCATATTCAGGTCCTTCTAAGTGAAAAGGTAAGTTAAGCTCTTGTGATCCGATTTTATCTGAAACTTTTCACCGTAAAGGTAGTGTCTCTAAGTCTTGATTGCGTGAATAACTGCTGCTAATTCCAGATCATGCATAGGATAGTTCTTCTCATGCTCTTTCAACTGTCTTGATGCGTAGGCAATCACCTGTTCTCCTTGCATTAACACACATCCAAGACCTAACCCTGAGGCATCCGTATATAAGGTAAACGACAAGCCTAGTGCTGGGATGGTCAAGATAGGTGCAGAGACTAGTCTTGACTTCAAAGTCTGAAAGCACTTTTCACACTCATCCGTCCATATGAACTTTTCCCCTTTCTTGGTTAGTCTGGTAGGTGGAACAGTGATCCTTGAGTAGTCTTCCACGAACCTTCTATAGTAACTAGCCAATCCAAGGAAACTACAAATCCCGCAATTGATTTCGGTGCATCCCATCCTACTATAGTTGCGATCTTGCTTGCATCTACCTTGATACCATCTACAGATACTACGTGACCCAAGAAGGCCACTTCCTTCAGTCAAAATTCACATTTCTTGTACTTGGTGTAAAGCTTCTCTCTTCTCAGTCGTTGTAGGGCTGCTCTCAAATGTGTTGCATGAGTCTCCCTGTCTTGTGAGTAGACCAATATGTCATCAATGAATGTGATGACCGAAGTGTCCAACATGTCATGAAACACTCGGTTCATCAGTTCCATGAACGATGCTGGAGCGTTAGTCAACCCGAATGACATTATAAGGAACTCATAATGTCCATACCTTGTCCAGAAAGCAATCTTTTGGAATATCTGCGGCCTTGATCTTCAATTGGTGATACCCTGATCTAAGATCAATCTTTGAGAAAACCTTTGCACCCTGCAACTGATCAAACAGATCATCGATCCTAGGCAAAGGATATCGGTTCTTGATGGTTAACTTGTTTAACTCTCGGTAGTTGATACATAATCGTACACTACCGTCCTTCTTCTTGACGAACAATACAGGTGCTCCCCATGGCGATATGCTTGGTCGTATGAAACCCTTATCTAGTAGTTCTTGTAATTGGGTCTTCAACTCCTTTAATTCGGTAGAGGCCATCCTGTACGGTGCCTTAGACACCGGTGCCGACCCTGGCATAAGGTCTATCACGAACTCTGTAGCCCTGTCTGGAGGTAAACCTGGTAGATCTTCTGGAAATACATCTGGAAACTCTCGTCCACATCTAGATCTTCCATCTTTGGCACCTCAGTAGTTATGTTGACCACAGACACTAAATACCCCACTCCTCCCTTCTCTAAGCATCTCTTAGCCTTTAGGGCGGAGAAGATCAGTTTTTGCTTCCTAGGTAACTTGGTCCCAATGAAGCTAAACTCTTTCCCTTTCTCATCTTTAAGCACAAGTTTCCTTTCACCACATAATAAGCTAGCTGAATGATGGCCTAGCCAATCCATTCCCAAGATGACGTCAAAGTCTGTCATCTCGAGTTGAACCAGATTTGCTTCTAGGTTTCGGCCCTCAATACTAACTGTACACAGCCCATAGTATTCATTCAATGCCACTTCGACT
Source organism: Protea cynaroides (assembly GCA_028583415.1). Classification (NCBI taxonomy): domain Eukaryota; kingdom Viridiplantae; phylum Streptophyta; class Magnoliopsida; order Proteales; family Proteaceae; genus Protea; species Protea cynaroides. The sequence continues at coordinate 16,329,404 of CM053267.1, read as the reverse complement.
CCCAACGAAGAGCGAACTATCAAGCTTCGGTTTAAACACTTCACAGGTAATTCCATTCACTTTCCAAAAGAAATAGAAACAAAGGAGTGTGTGGCCCCAGAGTCAAAGAGTACTCTGGCAGGTATACCAGCTATATTTATAGTCCCTGAAATTTAATTATCCCTTAGTTCTATATGCTCAAACACAATAAATAGTAAGTCAAATAGGAAGGGATATAATCATACCAGTAACCACATCAGGTGATGTGGCTGCCTCTTCAGTGGTGACGGCGAATACCTTTCCTTGCTGCGGCAGTTTCTTCTTAGGTAGAGTACAGGTCTTCGCATAATGACCCAATTGTTGGCAGTTGAAACATTTAACATTTGGGTTCTATCCAGCAAACTGTGACGGTGGTGGTGCAATAGTGTTCCTTGCAGGCACCACAGCAGACTGAGCCCTGTATGGGCGGAATGATCTAGTATTGCCTCCACCTGAAGTCTCAGTAGCAGGCCTCTTCAGTCCCCTGTTTTGAGCAAAGAAGCTGTCTCTTTGACTGGATTCAATTACCCTGGCAATCTGCACAACCTCATTATATATCTTCTTTTCCAAACCCAAGACGTGCTCTCGGATACTTCCTCGTAATCCCATGGTGAACCTACGGGTCTTGGTTTCTTCTTCTTGCATGCTTGCTGGAGCGAAGAAGATCAGCTCTTCATATCTCTGCTGGTAAGCATCATCAGTCGACTGGGATTGCTGCAGGTTGAGTAATTCCTTCTCCATTTGATCTCTAAAGCTCTTCGTAAAGTATTTATCAAAGAAAGCTCCTTTGAATATTGCCCAATCGATCTGAGTGTGCTTTACCTCTAAGTATAACCAGGTAAAATTCCACCAGGCATTGGCATCTTCCTTGAGCATGTGCATAGCAAACAACACCTTCTCATCTTCCATACAAGTCATCAAACGGAAGTTCTTCTCTATTTTAGACACCCAGTGTGCAAGCCACAGTGGTTTCCCTGGTTAACCTATGAAAGTAGGGGGTTTCAGTTTCAAGAACCTATCTACCACTCAGCTTAGGTCATTCTGCCCTTGTGCATTCATTTCGTACCATGGTGGTGGGTACGGATAGATTCCTTGATAGGCAGATGACGATGGAAATTGATGTGGTGGTTGTAGATTCTGTGCTTGGCCCATCGGCCCAATACTACCATCCATTGGCAGTGTGGTGTTATTTCTTCCAGACTCAGGCGTACCTTCTGTAGGAATATATCCCGGTGGCCTGAACATCTTCAGCATCTCATTCAGGAATGTTTTCTACTGATCATCCATCTGAAATACCAGATTCGTCACAATTGTTTCAGAATTTGTGTGAGGGGGTCCTGGCAAATTTGTGGGTGCTCTGGGACTCTGCCTCTCTTCACCGTTTGGGTTTACATTTTGCTCATCAACAGTTTTTGTTTCCACATTGTCCTCATCTTGGCATACCCTGGAGTGGTGACACCTTCGTGAGCCTCTACGACCGTTTCTGCCTACCATCTCAGATAAATTTTCCTGCTTGGATCTAAGAAGAAGACATAACACATGAGGTATAATCGAATAGTCATAATAGTGTTAGTCTTTAACAAGTGCAAGGCGAAACTCGTAAGGAAACTTAAATCAAAATTTTACAATTTTTTTTCCAAAATTTTCTGGGTTTCCATTAGTTGTCCTGTCGCAACATATCGGTCGCAGCACTGTATAAGGTAGTGCGACCTGTATGTCTAGGCGGACAAACTTCTCGGATTCCCGAGGGGTACCAATCGATGTATCGGTCGCAACTCTGTGGAAAATGGAGCGACCGGTATAGTTCGACCGGTCCGAATTTTTCTCCTAATCGAGGGGTACTGGTTGACTTTATCAGGGGGTACCGGTCGATCGGTATGGGCAAAACCGTCGACCAGTATGCCAGAATCCTCTTTAAAAACGCAAAAAGTGAGATTTTTCTCACTTTTCCTTTCTTCTTCCTCTCCGGTGGCGATTCCTCTCTAGCTCTGTGAGTTGCTACAGTCCGACCGGTGGTCTTAGAAGCTATTTCCTTCCGATCCAGACCTAGAACATCGCCTCCAAGTAAGTTCCTTCCTTCCATTTACCATTTTACATCGTTTCTCCATGGTTCCAAGCCCAAAAGCTATGTTTTTCTTAGTTTAGAAGATTCTAACCGTAGGAACTCTTTTCCTTCGGCTTAGAAAGGGTTTAGGGACCTCTAGGAGCAAAAGCCTTCAACCAATTTGAGGTTCCACCGAATGGTTTTCAAAAAATTGAACTTTTTAGGTTTTTAACCTAGGTTTTGGTAAAAAATCGAATTTTTCTTGAAAATTCCTAAATTTCTTGTTTGTTTGATGGATGTTTGGTTTCCATGAGGTGTTTGGGGGTTATGTAAGTCCTTCTCCCCAGGTTTTGGGTGAGTTCGAGGCTTTTGCTTAATTTACTGTCGTTATGCTGCCGAAATTCCAAAAATTTCTAAGCCATTTCTCTTTGTTTTGTCTTTGTTTGTAGTTCAAAATGTCTCAACATAGAGGTGCAGGTAAACGTTCATACGGTATTGGCATGAATCGTCTGCATCCTCCTGTTCCACAACTCGATGAGCGGTGGTTTCGTTCCGAGGCAGCGCAAGCCCGCTTCCCTTGATTTGATGAGAAGAATATCGAGTCAGGGCGACGAGTGAACCTGGAGCAGCTTCATCGGTTTGATGTGGAGGCAGCTTTTGGTAGACTTGGGTGGTTGCCAGTTATTACGTACACTATGACCACCTGCCCTAACCTAGTCAAACTTTTCTATGCCAACTTGGAGATAGAGGGAAATGTCAATGACTTTAGCCAAGGCAGGGAACTCCGCCTTATCAGTCTCGTCAAGGGTGTCCGCATCTCCTTCAACACTCACCAGCTCGCCGACCTCCTAGGGATTCCCAATGATGGGGACTTGGTCTACTATGTCCCTAAGATGAAGGGCTTTCTCACTGAGGATCTACGCCAGGAGATTTCGGAGCAGCTACTTAACCCTAGAGCACCTATGAAGGCTACTAGCTTGAGCCCTGTGCCTCATGTATATTGTCGCATCATCCAACACAATATCGTGCCTCAGAGCGGTCATTACAGTGAGTTATCTCAGCTCACTCAGTATTTGACCTATTGTGTCTGCACTGGGGAGCGGGTCTGTCTCCCCTACATCATTATCAGGACCATGCGTCAGGCTACTCTGTCAGATCGGGCCAGTAACCTTCCATATGGCCGACTCATCACCACTCTTCTGCAGCGATTACGAGTGGACATGAGGGGTGAGACTGCCGTTGAGGATACTATGACCTTGGACATTGACTGGGATGTCATTCTCCGGATGCAGATGGATAGCCTACCGATCAGCGATGAAGAATTAGAGGCTCGTCCTCGCCCACTTAGGAGGGTAGCAGCCGCGGCAGCAGCAGTAGCAGCAGCCAATGCGGCTCATGCAGTAGAGGCAGGGGGTGATGATGAGGGTGACGATGATCAGATGGAGGATGTTCCAGCGCCAGCACCACAGCCTACACATGCAGCGGGACCATCTCACCCTCGTCCCGATACCGTGATGGGTATGTTTACGGAGATCCGAGATGCCCAGCAGGAGATGAGTCGTGATCTAGAGTGTCTTACTCGCAACCTCAGAGTCACCCAGGAGCAGGTGCACTGGCTCAGGGTAGCCTACGAGCGTGATTATGACATCGCTGACCCCATTCCTCCTAGGCCCCCAACCCCATGATAGACCTCTTATTTTCCTCTCTTTCACAGCATGGTTTATATATAACAGGGTAACTGTCTGGCTTGTGGACTGTACCCTGTAGCACAATCTATTTTTACTCTTTGGATGTTTATGTTTATTTTCACTCTTGATACAGTTTTTCTTTTCCATTTAATAGAAGTTTATGATTTTTCTCACCTGTCATCAAGGTTCCTATCTAGAGCAAGACTATTTATTAATTCCACCTTTAGTATAGTATATTATGCTCTTTCGAATTTAGTCTCAGACATCAAACAAGTGCTTAAGGTGGGTTTTTATTAAAGCTTTTAATTTTTCCTATCTCAGTTCATCGACTTAGTTAAGTGCAATATGGTCTGTTGGATAGAGCCTAAGAGCTCTGATACCAAGTTGTCACATCCCAATTCTGACTGAACCAGAAGTGTGAGTGAACCGTCTCTGAACCAACGGTTCACACCAAGATCTCAATAAGACCGTGTCCACTCATACAAACCATTGCACATAATATAATAAATACAGCGGAAGTCTTAAATAAAATGAACTGAGTAATCTATTGAAAAAATTTAAATAAAATATTCAGTTATTCAAATCTCCAAAACTTAAGTAAGTATCTTTACATTAATTGTATCTTCAACCAAAAATAATTAAAATAAATAAAATCAACTCCTAAAGGTACACGCAGAAAGGGCACTCACATGAAGCGTCAAGCTCGTCCTCTCCTGCTTGTACTTTCAGGGTAGCAATACCTCCATACGCCGGAGCGTTCATGTAATCCTCCACCGAATAACCTGCATCAACATCTAAAAATGGTATGTACAAAAGGGTGAGCTCACAACTTAGCTCAGTAAGACAATCAGACAATGCAACAAACATATGCATGGGTAACATTCATATCATGGTCTGATTTTAAGTTTGCAATGTGCTATAGAAAGGATTGGCGACCACCGCACCTCTATACACGAGTGTGTGAAGCCACCCAATGGATCAAACACCACTGTCGTCTCACATGCATCCTATCATGGAATAGAGATAGAGCTAAGGCATCCGGATCAAACACCGCCACCACCTCCCCTGATACTCTACCCATACCAATACGTAAGCCCCTACTGGCGAGGGCTTGTAAACTGGACTTGCAACTAACCAATCCTATATGTCATCACAGTAGGTCCTGTCCCAGCGTAGCTCCCTACGGCATAGAGATAGAGCTAGAGTCTAGTGGCCAGGCCGGAGACCACAGTGCCACTTCCTCCCCCTGATACCCTACCTGCACCAAGCATGCTAAGATAGAACGATACGAAAGGTGCTAGTGTGAGGAATGATCCCAGACCTCCAGTCCTTCCCATTGCACACACCAACGAAAACAATCACATGCCTAACAGTCACAACCTAACATAGCAAGTATGCATGAACAATAATAATAACTGAAAGTAAAGGATGACATGCGAAAATGCACAAACATAAATCCATAGAACCATAATTATAAACAACGGTTTACTGTTATTAAATTATTAGGGTTTAGGTCTGATTCCCTTACCTGACGCTTATTTGATAGCTTGTTCCACGTCACAGTATCCAAACTTGTTATCACAAGGTCCTACACACTGTTAGAGTTGTATTATAATAGTTTTCTTAGGGTTTACATTGGTCAGAAAACCAACTGGGTCAAAAACACTCTTGACAGAGTAGACCGGTCACAGGTATCGGTCGTAGCACTGTGGGGAAAACCTACGACCGGTCTCATAGGGTGCGACTGGTTTGGTTGATCGGTATGTCTCCGGAAGACCGTACACTTGGTTTTCGCCTTCTGTCGGTTAACCTCTATTGATCCTAGGGTTTCTCCTACATATTCTAGGTCTAAATACAGAGTTAGAGTTGTTTCCAACTCCATTCAAGTCCTAGCCTCGATGATCTTCGACTTAGAACTTGAATCTAGGGTTTACGACTGGTTTAGGGTTTGACGGCAAACAGGGTTTAGATCAATACCTTGCTTTGCATGGTATTGATCCAATTATAACTAACCATCCTAGAATACTTATTGCAGAGGAAGGTTTAAGCATTTACCGTTGACTCGGGGTAATGTGTTCTTCGTCGAACGGCAATGGCGGCTCTTCCCTCTTCTTCCTAGCTTCTTCTCCTTCTTCAATCTCTTTCTCCTCTCTAGGGTTTGTGAGGATCAATGAAAGAGATTTTAGGAGGTTTAGAGGTCCTTATATAGGCTATGATTAGGTTTAGGAAGCCTCTTAACATTAGGAAAGTCCTTCGTTTGAAATTTAGAAAGTAAGACCCGTAGAGATTCGTTTCCAGATCCATGCTGCGCAGGCCATACCGGTCGACCATCGATCGGTACCATAGACCGGTACCATCGACCAGTATGAGGTTTTTCATACTTGAATTGATCCGATTGGTCTTATTTAATACTTGGTTGTCATCCGCTCATCCCGTCTGGTCCAATGATGATTGGAAGACCTGTTACGATATGAAACAATGTTTAGATCGGGTTCATGGAATGCGGGTCTTACAGAAACAGTATGCAGATACTCGACATCGAGACCTTGAATTCGTTGTAGGTGATAAGGTATTCTTGAAAGTATCACCTAAGCGAGGCTTAAAATGATTCGGATAGAAAGGGAAACTAAGTCCAAGATATATCGGGCCATATGAGATTCTCGCTAAACATGGGAAAGTAGCGTATCAGTTAGCACTACCCCCATCTATGTCAAGTGTGCATGATGTATTTCATATCTCATTATTGAAGAAGTACGTCAGAGATCCAACACACGTTTTAACAGTGGATCCACCCGGTCTAACTGATGATTTGACATAGGAAGTAGCACCAACTGAAATCACCAGCCAAAAAGTTCAACGTCTACGCAACCGTGACATTTATTATGTTAAGGTTACTTGGAGGAGACAAGATATAGAAGGGATCACATGAAAAGAAGAGAATGCTATGCGAAAGCAATATCCTCACCTTTTTTACTCGGAAGGTATGTGCAAATTTCGAGGATGAAATTTCTAATAAGAGGGGGGGAGTTGTAAGACCCGTATCGAACTAACCGGTCTTACCACCTTGTACCAGGTCTACCCATCATGATCGAGCCAAGTGGACCAAGTGCGTGACGAAACCATAAGACCAGGTATGAAATCAACCCAAAAATAGTCAATTATGAATGTGTGGTCGCATACCTAAATAGGTATGACTGACCACACCTCAAAATAGTTCAACCACACAAATTTTGGTCGTGTGGTTGCACATTTCAGAAGGTGTGGTCGATGGATTCTGCGACCACCACACCCTCCGACCACACGAACCGAGTCAGAAATCGAAATTAGGAAACCTTCCTAATTCGAAGGGGGTTCTTTCCTAAACTCATTAGGGCATATTATGGAGGGTTTTCTCTATAAATAGGACGTCCCTTGGCCTCTTTCACTCTTTTTGAAGTCAAACTGAAAGTGAGAGAAAGAGAAGAGAAGGAAGAGAAGGAAAATTAAAGAGGAAGACTAAGGAGGAGGAAAATTCAGAGAAAACTCTGAATCTTCAGCAAGCTTAAGGTATGAACATATTTTCCATGTTAAATTGAGAGCCTAGAATAGTTCATGCAGAAAATAGGACTTAAGAGAAACCCAAATCAACAATCCATGGACAAATTTCAAGAGAATCCATGAAAGAAATTATGTGGACAATGGATTGTGTATAAATAATAGTTCTGAGCCATAGAATAATCATAGGAAGGACCATGAAGATAAGCCAAGGGATCCAAACATGAAGGAATGGAGTTGAGAGTGAAAGTCGACCATCACACATGTGGTTGCACGTGTGGTCGCATGATATGTGACCACACAAGACACACATATCCGACCACACACCTTGGGGAAGACCAGGAAGGGTGTGGTCGCATGTGTGGTCGCAGGATATGCGAGGTCGCAAGATATGCGACCACACCTTGCGACCACAGACCCTCGGGAACTTTCCAGGGAGGGTGTGGTCACATGTGTGGTCGCAGGATATGCGACCACACCCTGCGACCACACACCCTGTGGTCGCAGAAACTGAGACCACAGGTGCTGCCACACCTGCGACCCCTCAGTTTCTATTAGTCTAAATTCATGGGAATTATTTTAATTTAAAATCTATAAATTTGTTAGGTTTCCAAGTGGTCTAAGAGTGAGTTACAAAGCTTGAACGAGGATCTATTATCGGCCAAAGGTGAGGGAATAAGACCTAAACTAATTGGCTAATAATAAACTATTTTTATTTATTGAGTCCAATGCCATGAATGATTCTATGCTTGTATGCGTGTAATATGCATTTCACATGTTATCCAATATTCCTGTTATTATTGTTCATGCATATTTAATTCAGTTTATTTATAACATGATGATGATGATGATGCTAGGAATAGGCATGTGAATGTATGTGTGTGGTTAGTGTGCTTAATGGGAGTGGGGCATCAGGGGGAGGACGTGACACTGTGGTTCATCCTAGTTACCAGACTCTAGCTCTATCTCTACTCAATCTTGTCCACTGACATCATCGTATCACCATTACCTTAGTAAAACTATTACGTCGTAGGGCATCAGGGGAGGTAGTCTCGGACCGTATAGTCTCTGACTCTGTCGGGGGGCCTTAGCTCTATTTCTATGGACGTATTGTGGGATGCTGGGGTGAGGCCTTGGATACACTGTTTGACATTAGGACTGGTTAGTTACGAGCCTAGTTTGCAAGCCCTCGCCAATAGGGGCTTACTTGTTGGTATGGGTAGGGCATCAGTGGAAGTGTCATGCGGTATTTGATCTGGGCACTTTAGCTCTATCTCTATTCCATGATGGGTGCATGTGGGACGGAAATGGTGTTTGATCCATTGGGCGGCTTCACACACTCGTGTATAGAGGTGCGGCGGCCACCAATCCTTTCTATTGCACATTGCAAACTTATGAACCAGACCAAAGATATGAATTGAATGCATGCATATGTTTGTTGTATTATTTTATTTGCTCACTGAGCCATGATGTGTGCTCACCCTTTCGATGTCGAATATTTTTAGTTGATGATGCAGGTCCTACTGTAGAAGACTATGTGAATGCTCTGATGTGCGGACATGTTGCGGCGATGGATGCAAAAGCTATGATGGAGTCGCATGATTCATCGTGCGAGTGCAACTCATGCGTCTTTGATTAAATTTATTAGTTGGATTATTCAGAAGATGTAATTGATTAATTTATTTTATTTTATGTCTTAGTCTTTTGGAGATAATTAGATACTTTATTTATGTTATCACCGTTAGATACTCAGTTCATTAATATTAAAGACTTCCGCTATTATTTATTTACTCTGATTATGGTTGTGGATGTGTATGATTTAAGCAAAAGGACAGCCTATTCGAGATCCTGGTTGAACCGTTGGATCATAGACGGTTCATCACACCATTCTGGTTGGTGCAGAATTGGGGTGTGACAGAATCAGAGGCCTAACTTCAAGGCGTGTTAATACACGTAGATTTTGGAAGGGGTTAGGGTACAAGCCCTTTCCCCATGAGAGGGAGGCCGAACCACGACGGTCCTCATTAAAGCCTCAAGTTGGTATGTTTGGTAGATCTACGTCAAGGATGATTTAAAAGCAATCCTATTGGCGACTTTCAAAGAGAGAAGCTTATCTAAAGGAGGGATGGTTGGTTTGACACCTTTCTTACGGGTGACCTTACGAGCGGAAGTGCTGGTGTGAGGACAAAGATGGAAATCTTAGAAGTCGTCACCTAGAATAAGGTCTAGGACCTTAGAAATGTGAAATCTCACCCCAAGGTAAGATTTCGATTAACTCATAACCCTTAGATTAGATTTTTGGTCCATCAGAGATTGGGTAAGCCTCAGGTTACGATTATGGGAAGGGGTTAGGCACCCAAACCGTCCGATCGAAATCGGTCTCCTACACCTTTTCTATGCTAGACTCTATTTGTTAAACCAAACCAAACCAAGTGGTTTGATATCATTGAACCGAATCTATATCCATCAGATTGCCTACGTATCATGGAATTATTCTGAAAATCAGGTTCACCATCGTAGTTCAGGTGTGATTAAAGTTTATGGATGTGATTTATGCATGTACATGATTAAATTCTTTGTTCAAGTTGAAGTTTATACTTGAATGGATGAGAAACCCTATGGGTTAGGATCTGGATAGTCCAAGTGGACTGATAGATAATCCTAGTGGATCTAAGAATAACCCTATTTGGGTCAAAATATGGATAACCCATTCTAGATTGGAATGTGGATAACCCTATCTGAGTTGAAATGTGGATGGATATCCTAGTGGATCTATGGATAGTCCGACTGGACTAAGGTGTAGATCTAAATTTGGAATTCTCCCAAATGGCCTACGTATCCTAGGGTTTGACCTAGGAATCAGAATCTACGTAGTTCGAACTTGGGTTGAAATGGTTAGATATCCTAATGGATCTATGGATAGTCCAAGTGGACTAAGGTGTGGATCCGAATTTGGGGTTTTTTCCAAATAGCCTACATATCCTAGGGTTTGCCCTAAGAATCAGAATCTGCATAGTTTGAAATGATGGGTGGATATCCTAGTGGATCTATGGATAGTCTGAGTGGACTAAGGTGTGGATCCGAATTTAGGTTTCTCCCAAATGGCCTACGTATCTTAGGGTTTGCCCTAGGAATTAGAATCCACGTAGTTTGGGAATGATAACCTGTTCTAGGTTAAAATGATTGAGAACCTATTATAGGTTTAGGATTGAGAACCTATTCTAGGTTTAGGATTTAGAACCTATTCTAGGTTTAGGGTTGAGAACCTATTCTAGGTTTAGGGTTTAGAACCTATTCTAGGTTTAGGTTTACCGAGGGGAAAAATCGTCCTGAATTACCCTTTTCAACCTAAGCTCTAATTTTGAAAAGTTTGGCAAAGCATTTTCTTTCTTTATTAAGGTTTTTATTATTCCCATTATGCCCTTCCCAAGAATGTGGGTGCCTAAATGCACATCCCCACACCTAATATGTTTGTTAGGTGTACAAATATGGTAGTTCAACTAGAGTGCAACATAAATTAAATTATTACCAAAAAAAAAATATTCTAAGCATGGCATGTATGATATTTATGGTAACTATCACAACATATAATAAGATTATGAAAATCTCCCTAATATGACATGTATTGCAAATAAGGCAAGAACCTAATATGGTAAGATCTAAGCATGACAAGATCTAATATGGCAAGATCTAAGCATGGCAAGATCTAAGATGGCAAGATCTAATATGCTTCTATATATCAATATGGTAAGTACCAATCATAGAATGCATATAGGACATGAATTTTCAGAAAATGAAAAATCTTATATGCTATTTTCTAAGCATAATAAGACTTAAAAATAGTAATTATTAAGATTTTACTAAAATATGATAAAAATTTATCTATTCTATCAAAAATAGCAACACTGTAGACGCTTCAAATTTATCGAGAAAAAAAACTAAATTATTATTTTTTTAGCTCAAGGTAAAAATAATAATAAAATAAGTATGATAATAAAAAAATATAATAATAATAAAGTAAATAAAATCCCAATAAATAATCATAAATCATTAAATTAAATTTACTATTCAGATAATTTTTTTTATTAGTTAAGTTGCTTACTTTAATTTTAAATAAATTAAAAAATAATAATAATGATTATAATGAATAAATAATGAAATAAGAAAAAAAGGAGAATAAAAAGAATAAAAAAATTCAAAAATCAAAAAAATCAAATGTTGCCCACGTGGTTTGGAGAATGAAACTCCAAATCCACGTCAAAGAGGGTTTAAGTCAAGTTAAAAAAATGAAAAATAAAAGAAGTAAAATAATGATGTTCACGTGGTTGGAGAAGGAAACTCCAACCACGTCATCACAAAAAAAAAAAAAAAAAAAAAAAAAAAAAAAAAAAAAAATATATATATATATATATATATATATATATATATATATATATATATATATATATATATATATATATATATATATAAAGAAAGAAAGACACAGAGAGAAAATGCTTCTCTCTGCGTTCAGAACGAAAAAACAGAGAGGGGGCGAGGTTTTGAGAGAGTCGAGCAGAGGGACTTTTGAGGAGGAAGAAGACGACGGCGGACAGCGACCGGATATCAACGGCGGATGGCGACGGCGGCAGTGCGATGGATGATTTGAAACGACAAGAACGGCGGCGATAGGAGTTGTTTCGATCCAGTTTTTTAGAAACCAGATTTGAAACCTGGTTTTCTAGCCTTCTTCTTCTCTGTCGATCCTCTGAAAATTTTGAGGAACTCCTGAAGCTTAGTTCGGCGGCAATGGCAGCAGCGACCTACACTCGATAGCGGCAGATCTGAAGCTCGGTGGTGACGTAATCTGTGATGAATCTACAATAACTCTGAGTTCAGGTGAGTTAGATTAGTTTCTTTCTTAGCAAATGTGGTCTAATGTTCTTGATCTCAAGTTATTCTTTGAAAAAAAAAAAAAGAAGATTAAAGAATTTCATCGATTAATCAGTTTCTTGGATCTGGAAATCGTTCGGCAGATCCAAGTCTCTTTCAAAGATTCTTGGATTTGATAGCAGATTATTTTTCTTCTTTTCTTCTTGAAATCTGTTCAGTAAACTCATGTTTCTTGCCAAGATTTGTTGATAGATGCTTGAGTTTAGAAATTCCAGCTCTAACGCCAGGTTTAGTAGCAAATCTGTTCTGAGTTCTTGCTCCGACTATCTGGTTCAGATCTAGTTTGGTGTTCACGATCCGGCAATCTGGTTTGTTTTTCTCACCGGTGGTCTGTTCTTCTCTCGTGGTGGCGATAGTTTTTTTCTTCTTCTCCGGCGGCGATCTGATCCGACGAGGTTTGATTCTTTAACCTTTCCAATCGCCGGCATTATTTGGTTCTTGAAACTCATCAAACATCAGCACTATTTGATTCTTGAAATTCACCAGACACCGATGTGATTTGTTTCATTTCTTGTCCAAACAGTGATGAATTCCGATAATTTCTTAATCCGACTATGTATTTGTTTTGTTCTAGTAATTCAATTTGAATTTTCTTGATCAAGCTTCCTAAAATCATCACTGTTTGACATTTCTTAAATTAAACCTGTTTAAAATATTCTTGATCCATTTGTTTAATTTACATTCTTCTATTCTAAAAAGTCATCTCGAAATTTCTTGATCAAAAGATTAAATTCATCAATATTTTAAATCAAATTTAGTGTTTTTGAAGTCAGATTCGAAACTTAGTCTATGTCATCGATTTAGAGTCGCGTTTTCTATGCACTCATACATTCTTTATCGAGGTTTATATTTTTTTTAAGAATCTCAGTTTAACATTTCCATTGATATAGATATTTCAATCCGTCGGTCAGGATTAATCAAATTCGTTTGAAGTTTAATATCTTTTATTTTCCATAATCTATTTCCAATTCTTGAAAGTTATTGCAGTTTCTTTCTTGTGATGGCAGTCCGGTTCACCTACTTGTATATTCCCATTCGGGTTCAACAAATTGTGAAAATTATCCATTAGTTTAATAATTGTTTTACATAAAAATTTCCGTAGTTACAAATATTTCATTCCTTACTAATTCATTTCACATGTTGTTTCCATATCATGAATATTTAATCATGAGATGATGATGGTGAGGTGCCATTAAACATCCACGTATACACAAGTATGACATCAAAGACACGTGGGATTTTCTCTATTATTTTACAAATTTACATCTACTCTACAAGCAAGAGGGTATTTTAAAGAGGCAGATAAGATCATTTCTTCTCTTGGCGTCCACCTCTACTCACAGGCAGGTAACGCCCCTAACTCTATGTCTTTATTTTATGTGGTATATGGGTTCGGCCATTGTGCACCCATAATTATTCGATGCGGGTGGGTAACACGACATTCATGCGGCACTTGCCATCCCTAGCATAGTGACGGGCGGGATAGAGTAGAACGTCCCCTACGCCTTCAATGTATCCCACGAATGTGAAAGGAAATGTATTAATATTTTTTATTCCCGATCCCCACTTATGTATCCCATAGGAATTTCTTATAAATTTTGTAATTATTTCCGTGCAATGCGGACTCACGCGCTTGTGATGCGCAAATATAGACGTGTGGATGTATCTATGAACAAAGCGAGGCACCGATGCCTATTGTCTAATATCGAGAGTACCCTTTCATATGTTGACAAATAAAAATTGTTTTCATTTTTTATGCTTAGTTTATTCCGAACTACGTATGGACTTGATTCTCGAACTCCACCCCGAGATACGTAGGCTGCCTGGGAATCCATTACCCAAGCTCAGTCCAACTGCAATGAGGGTTGCAATAATACCCAAGTTGCATCATAATGCATTTTGTACATTGATTTAAAAATTATACTCTTTTCAAACTTATTATGTCAATCATCTTGCATAGTTTTAAAAATTCAAATTTCAAAGGAAAATTAAATCCAACTTGCATAATAAAATATTTTATATTATATTTAGCACACTGGCTTCAAAAACTTCAAAAATGGTGTTTTTTCTAGATTTTATTGTTCAATCATCAAGCATAATTTCAAAAATTCAAAATTCAAGAAAATTAAAATTTAATTCAATTTCAATTCCAATTTTATTCCAATTTCAGTGTCAATTTCTAATTCAAAGTCAAATTTCAAAAATTCAATTTCAATTCAATTTCAGTTTCAATTTCAATTTAAATTCCAAATCTATTTCCAATTTCAAATTCAATTCAATTTTATTTCAATTTCAATTTAAATTTCAAATCAATTTTCAATTTCAAACTCAATTTGATTTTTATTTCAATTTCAATTCAAATTCAATTCAATTTCAACTTCAATTCAATTTCTATTTCAATTTGAAGTTCCAATTCAAATTTCAATTTCAAATTCAATTCAAGTTTTAAAATTTCAAATTTCATTTCAATTATATATCTTCGCATGGAATTTTGGGCAAACATTCCATCATCGTATGGAAGTCCCTTTCAATCTTGGGCAAACATTCCATCATCGTATGGAAGTCCCTTTCAACCTTGGGCAAACATTCCATCATCGCATGGAAGTCCCTTTCAAATCCTACTTTATATAGACGGTCTACCAGCTTGACTAGTGGCTGTAGAAGTCTATTCGATGTGCTTTACATAGATGATCTACCAGCTTGACTAGTGGCTATAGAAGTCTATTCGATGTGTTTTACATAGACGGTCTATCAGCTTGACTAGTGGCTGTAGAAGTCTATTCGATTGTTTTACATAGACGGCCTACCAGTTTGACTAGTGACTGTAGGAGTCTATTCAATATCATAAACCTAGATGACCTATTAGCTTGACTAGTGGCTATAGGGATCTACCATCTTATCAACCCAAGCGGTTGAACTATGTTGGGCTTGATTCTCGGGTTTATCCTGAGATACGTAGGTAGCTTGAGTGTTTGTCATTCAAGTTCAGTCCTAAACTAATTTATTTTAATTTACTTCATTTCTTTCATTTTATCAAAAATCATTGCATTTGAATTTTGGACTACGCTTCAATAACTAAAAAAATGATCTTTATTTGTCAACATGTTGAGTGGTACGCTTGTTATCCAAAATTGGCTAATTGGTCCGTCATCCAATCATTTTATTTTGATCTCTATCACATTTTAATTTTTCTTACTGTTATATTGATGGCTTGCTCTTAGATTGAAATACATCTAAAACCTAGGTTTGGCGCCTATTTAAAAGTTGTTTAGCCATTGCTTGTAATTTAAATTAGGATAGGAAAGGATAGTATATGAACACTAATCTTTGGATTAGGCAATTTGGGTGCCTAACACCTTCCCAAATTGTAACATGACACTTACCCATTATTTCTTTGGTTTGACCATAAGCCTTAATCCATTACGTGAGTCATTAGTATTTCTCATATGAGAAATCATATATAGGTCCTAGACCTTATCTAGGTGGCGACTCCATTTCATTTTTTTTTTTTACATTTTTATCATTTCATGCAAATTACAAACCATCGTCCCTACAGTGGCGACTCCGCTGGGGATAATATGCCAGGCTTCAGATTTACTATCCTTTCCTAAAATCAGGCAATGAGCTATGTTTTCCTGTATGTTAGGTGCCATGTAATTATTGTTGACATGAACTGTTGTGTGCTATATATTGCAATCTCTTGGGGGTGTGTTACATAAATGAGTGGCTAGCGGTAACGGGTTCCCAGTTTATACTGGATGACCTGTCAAGCGAAACCACAACTTTAACCTCGTACCGTCGGGTATATTAAAAGGATGTAGAGTCAATGATTCGGTGTTTATATACCGTTAGACATTCTCGTCCTCGTCAAGATAACCCTTTGTCGAACCTATCATCTACACTACTAACATTTGTTGTGATCCGGTTCATTATCGAATAATTTGAGTAAGATTACGTTAATCAAGATATTCATGTCGATGTATTCAGAATCGCTCTACTCTCAACTTGATATATTGATTTTCTTAAATCTATTCATGATCTTACAACTCATATAATAGGCTTATCATAATCAATGACAAGGATGGGGGTGACTCGATTCTTTCTTATATCAACCCAAATATTTTGATTAAAGTGTCTGCTCACTTATTCATTTTGAACCAAAAATTTGTTGATATCTTTCATCGGAATTGGCATGCTAACGGATCTGTACCAAACTTTTCAAACTTAACAAGTCTGTGTAGTTGGTGATCATGTAATCCATCTAGGAATCGTATTTTTAGAAACCATCTATAAGGCTATTCAATTTAAGGAGTTTGGCAGGGATAGGTTAATTTGACTTCGCTTATGAAAGAACTAACCATGATATGGTCGAGTCATTGTATGTGTATGTGTACTCCTTCCAAAACCTTTGTCCTAAACCTTATTTCCTCCTGATTATTTCTTTTCTTTTATTTTTCTGTCTCAATTCAGTGATCATCCATTTCTTTAGCCATTTGGACTCGAGATCCCATCACTAGGAGACTTTTTAGAGCGTCTATCCAAAAATCCTTGTCTCTAGTCACAAGCAATTTAGCGAACATCATGAAAGATCAAGATCATCCGAAACAGCCCACCAATGTCAATGAAGATAGGGAGAGAATAATACAATTGGAGAGAACCGTTAATGCCCTAGTAGATCTGGTAAAGCAAAATCAATTCCACAAAGAGCAGAGCATGAAAGACCATGGGAAAACTAGAAAGAAAAGAGGTGAAGAGAAATCTGTTACTCCAAAAACCCAAGCCTCAAGCTCTAGAGGGCTTTCTCTACAAGATCTTGGGTCTGATGGTGAAGAGGATGAAGAAGAGATCCTATATGAAACACCTAAATCCACCAAGAATCCTCATCCCAAGATTGATAAGAGGATGGATAATGTAGAACAGCTGCTTAGAGGTCTGAAAGGAGTGGAGAGTCAAATAATCGACTCGGAAGGTCTATGCTTCTTTCCAAATGCCAAATTACCATCAAAATTTAAGTGGACTACAGAGAAATTCGATGGAACAGGTGATCCAAAGACACATCTAAGATCTTTCACTGGATTACTCAGACAAGGTAGAGGGTTTTCTGATAAACAACTAGGACAAGCCTTCTAATTTTCACTTACTGGCGGTGCCCATAGGTGGTTGATGAATCTAAGACCTTCTCAAATTCATTCGTGGGGAGATATCACTAGAGCATTCAGTGAACAATACTCCTATAATACAGAGATTGAGACCAACAGGAGACAATTAGAAACCATGACTCAATTGCCCAATGAAGGATTCACCTCTTACTTGACCCAATTCAGATCAGTGGCTGCACAAATGTGGGATAGACCTTCAGAAAGAGATCAAGTAGCATTGATAATGAAGGGTTTGAATAAAGTGTACAAAGGTTATTTGTTTGCCCAAGGGATTTTGTCTTTTGAAGTGTTGATGGCTGCTGGACAACAAGTGGAGGATAGCATCAATCATGGAGATGAGTTACCAATTAAGATAGATGCAACCCCAATGAGAAAGTCTTACCCGTCTAAGCCAATAACAACTACAATACCCCCGGCTGTGGAAAGTGTAGCTTCTACCCATACAGAACCGTTGGTCATTGAAAGTAGTAGCTCTGGTTATTCTACTTCATCTCAGGGAAACAGAAGGCAGTTTACTGAGTTAGGTTTACCTCGAGCTGTTATTTTGGATAAGCTTGTAAGTGCTGGAAAACTCAAAATCCTTGATCCTAGACCTCTCCCAAATCCTTTACCAGCAAGTTTTCAACCAAATAGTTTCTATAAATACCACAACCAGAATGGACATGAAACTGAATACTGTTTTAAACTGAAGCATGTCATTCAAGATATGTTAGAAAATGGATCATTTAGGATCGAAAATAAGCCAGCTTCAGTAACCAATAAACCTTTCCCGCACCATTCTACCAATGTCATAGAAATTTTTGAAGAAAGCTTTGATCCTACTTGCCTTATCACTTTTGAATTTGATCCCATTGCCATACCTTCTCATACTATGTATTCCTTTTGAAACTTTACCTGAGTTCATGAAATCTGATAGTCAAGTTAATATGCTTCAAGAAGTTGGACACCATTTAGATGTATATTTTCCAGAAGATCTAGAGTATGCCAATGCTGAAATTTGTGTAAATAAGCCTTCGACAATTTACATGACAGGTCATGAGACAAAGGTAGCTCAAGTAAGCAAAAGTTTTGAAAATCTAGAAATATACTTCCCGAAAGATGAGGAATTTACAGTGAGTGAAACAAGGAGTGGTCAATCATTCAAACCAGCAGCTTTGTCAGTGGATAATCCGGCACAACTTGTGAGAGAAAAAGAGCGAGGTCAAATTAGTCAACCAGAGCCTCAGAATCCAGTTTTAAAGCAACTACAGAAGACACAAGCAAACGTGTCAATCTGGGGTTTGTTAATGGCTTCTAAAACCCATAGAGATGCAGTTCTGAAGTCATTGGCAAGTATTCAGGTACCAGTCTCTACTGACAGCACAGAGTTGGCTAATCTGGTGGGTGGTATATATTCCATGAATGCTCTAACTGTTGGAGATGCTGATCTAACCCAAGATGGGAAAAATAATACCAAAGCCCTACACATCACAATTTGTTGCCGAGGAAATTCTATACCTCAAGTCTTGGTTGATAATGGGTCTGCTCTTAATGTGTTCCCATTCAGAACATTCAAGCATCTGGGATTCAGGGAAGAAGAATTACGTCCATTTGACTTGAGTATCCGTGCCTATGATAACACCCGGAGGACTATCTTGGGAGAAATTTTCATTCCGATCAGGGTAGGATGTGCTGAATTCAAATACGGAATTTCAAGTGATCGATATCCCAGCGTCTTTTAATATGCTTTTGGGAAGACCTTGGTTACACCAGGCAGGGGCTGTAGCATCATCTCTCCACCAAAAGATCAAATTTTATTCATGATGGGGTAACCATAACTGTTTTGGCTAACTCAGAGCTGGTAAGTGCTTTGGTCGTAGACAGTACTGGATCTGACAGTGCTTCAACCACCTCTCCTGAGATCCGCCTGGGTGGATTTCAAATCAGCTCGATCCAAGCTACCAGCAACCCAGAACCATCAGGTAAAAATCTTGTATTTCCGTTATTTCAATTGCTTAACATGGCTTATTTTCCAGGCATGGGTCTTGGTTTGCATCAACAAGGCAACGTGAATATAATCTCTATCTTGGTGAATGAGTACAGATTCGAAATAGGGTACACCCCAATAAAGGAAGAGTTGAATAGAATAAAAGAAAAACAAAAAATAGCCGATGACAAATTCTCGAGGCTAGAAAAAAGAAAGTACAAGAATAATGGACAGTTCAGAGAAGATGTGAGAATAAAGAGGAAGACATGGAAGCAACAAAGATCCGATGAAGTAATCAATCAAGTCCATTTCGAAGGGTTACATGAAGAAGAAAATACATACTTCAAGACATTGAATGGGTACTTCATTCGTGAAGGAGAAAGTTTTCCCTACTGTGGGTTCCCAGAGCCTTGGTTTGATGTACATTTTCCTGTTCGAGTACCTGGATTTGAAATTTTCTTTGATTGTAATATTGATTGGATGGAATTAGAACAAATGAATATTCAGAATCAAAAACAAGATAAGTCAAGGCCAGAAGCAGAAGTGTTCGATGTCGGCAACTTATTTGACAACAACCAAGTGATGACTCTCGTTGAAGAGGTCGAGAATAAAAATCTGGATCCTCAACAGTTCATCCTTCCGATCAATGGGCTAGTTCCAAATTGGATTTGTTTAAGTCATTTCATTCTCCCTTCTGAGTTGTCATGTCAACCTGATAGTACGACCATGTCTGGGTCAAAGGTTATTGAGTCTTTAGATAAGATAGAGTCTTTTCCTAGTGTTGAATTTGTTCCACTTGGAACCACCTCTTCTGAAAATTTGCATGATATAAATAAAGTTCAACATTTTGACTATACTATTTCTATATCTTCTGATTCTGTTTTTAACCCTAACTCTAACTCTGATAATGATGATGATGATGAACCATAGTCTGAAATATTAGAATCTATAAAATCTTCAGAAGAGATGAAAGTTCAACCAGTTGGTGAAGAGTTCAAGATGATTAATTTGGGCACAGAGGAGCAACCTAAGGAAATTAAGATTGGAGTCACTCTGAATGATGAAGAGACTACTAAAATGTTAGACCTATTGATTGAATTTCAAGAAGTGTTTGCCTGGTCCTATGATGATATGCCTGGAGTAGATACTACTGTGGTGCAACATAAAATCCCTCTACTCCCTGGATTCAAGCCTCATAAGCAAAAGTTGAGGAGATTAAAGCCAGAATGGGCATTAAAAGTAAAGGAGGATATTATGAAGCAATTAAATGTTGGTTTCTTGGAAGTAGCTACCTATCCTGATTGGTTGGCAAATATAGTGGTTGTGCCCAAGAAAAATGGAAGGCTGAGGGTTTGCGTAGATTACAGAAACTTGAATAAAGCAAGCCCAAAGGATGATTTTTCGCTACCCAAGATAGATATTTTGGTCAATAACACTGCCAAACATGCTTTATTATCCTTCATGGATGGATTTTCTGGATATAATCAAATCAAGATGGCCCCTGAGGATAAAGACAAAACTTCTTTTATAACAGATTGGGGTATATACTATTATACTGTGATGCCATTTGGATTAAAGAATGCTGGAGCTACATATCAATGAATGGCTATAACGGTACTCCATGACATGATCCATAAAGAAGTAGAAGTATATGTTGATGACATGATCATAAAATCAATCAATAGAGAAAATCATTTTATAGCTTTGAGACTTTTCTTTGAGAGAATCAAGCTTTACAAGTTGAGATTAAATCCTCAGAAATATACATTTGGAGTCACAGCCGGCAAAATATTGGGGTTCATGGTCAGTAATAGTGGAATTGAGATAGATCTATCAAAGATAAAAGCTATATCTAAAATGTCACCTCCCACAACAGAAAAAGAAATAAGAGGTTTCTTGGGAAGAGTTCAGTACATAAACAGATTTATAGCTCACCTGACAGCAATCTGTGAGCCAATATTCAAACTATTAAAGAAAGATCAGCCAAAAACTTGGAATCCTCAATGTCAATTGGCTTTTGACAAAATCAAAACATATCTAATGAAGCCACCAGTGCTGGTTCCTCCAGTCCCAGGAAAGCCTTTGTTGCTATACTTATCTATTTTGGATGGTTCAATGGGGTCTATGATAGCTCAACATGATATTGATGATCATACAGAAAGGGCCATTTATTATTTGAGCAAAAAGTTTACTGGATATGAAGCCAAGTATACACCTCTAGAAAAAACATGTACAACATTAGTGTGGGTCACAAGAAGGTTGAGACACTATATGCTTTCATACCCAATCATCCTAATCTCTCGAATGGATCCTCTGAAATATTTGTTTGAAAAACCGGCATTGACAGGAAGGCTGGCACGTTGGTTATTGCTTCTATCAGAATTTGACATCACTTATACCACTCAGAAGGCTATAAAGGGAAGTGTGATTGCTGAACATTTATCTGCACATCCAGTGGAAGATAATACAAGACAATTGGAGGATGTGTTCTCGGATGAAGAAATAGATAACATTCAGCAAGAAGAAAGAGGTGATAGTTGGATAATGTTCTTTGATGGAGCAGCAAACCATCGTGGTTGTGGAGCTGGGATATTGCTCATTGATCCAGAAGGAACGTTTACTCCTTTGTCATTTCGGTTGGATTTTGAATGTATCAATAACATAGCTGAATATGAAGCTTGTATCTTGGGTCTCAGAGCAGCAATGGCCATTGGGATTCAGAGTTTGAAAGTTTATGGAGATTCATCTGTAGTCATTTATCAAATCAGAGAAGATTGGAAAACCAGAGATGAGAAGCTCATACCCTATAAGCAATATGCTTTAGCACTAGCTCAATATTTTCAAGAAATTGAATTTGACTATTCTCCAAGGGAAACAAACAAGTATGCTAATGCTTTGGCGATGCTAGCTTCAATGGTTAGTTGTGGATTAGATGAACAAACAAAGCCATTGATAATTGAGAAGAGAACACAGTCTGCATACCTAGAAGAAATAAATGCTTTGACAGTTGATGGCCGACCATGGTTTGCACAAATAGTGGATTTTATCAAAGAAGGGAAGTACCCAACTGATGGATCCTCCGACGATAAAAGAGCTTTACAACGACATGCTACACAATTGTGTTGTGTGAAGATATTCTATACAAGAGGTCCTATGATGGTGTACAATTGGTGTGTGTTGACGAAGAACAGGCACAAAATATCATAAAGCAAATCCATCAAGGAATTTGTGGTCCACACATGAATGCCAGAATGCTAGCAAAGAAAATTCTTCGGCTGGGGTATTTCTAGAACACCATGGAAGCTGATTGTGTTGAATTTGTGAAGCATTGTCATAAGTGTCAGATTTTTGCCAATTTGATACATGTTCCACCTACAGAGTTGCATATCCTCAGTTCTCCACGGCCTTTCTCAACCTGGGGTATAGATGTAATAGGGAAAATCCATCCCAAAGCTTCAAATGGACATGAGTTTATTCTAGTGGCCATAGATTATTTTACAAAATGGATAGAAGCTCAATCTTATGCCAAGTTGACTGCAAACAAGGTTGCTAAGTTTTTACAAGAATTCATCATCTGTCGACATGGGATGCCTCATAGCATTATTTCGGATCAAGGGCAACATTTCAGAGGAAAAGTACAAGAATTGTGTGACAAATTTCACATCCAGAGGCACAAATCTTCTCCTTATCGCCTACAGACAAACGGAGCAGTAGAAGCAGCTAACAAAAATGTCAAAGTTATTCTTCAGAAGATGGCTAAAAATCATTCAGACTGGGCTGATAAACTGTCATATGCACTCTGGGCGTATCGAACATCTATTCGGACCTCTACTAGCGCCACTCTATATTCATTGGTTTACGGCATGGAAGTTGTGCTCCATGTCGAGATAGAAGTGCCCTCATTGAGAGTCCTCATGGAATGTAGGATTCCAGAAGCTGACTAGATGCAAAACAGATATGATGAACTAAATTTCATTGATGAGCAAAGAATGAGATCCATAGATAACGTTAAAAAGTATCAACAAAGGATTGCTACTGCTTTCAATAAGAAAGTCAAGGTTCGTCATCTAGCAGTTGGAGATTTAGTATTGAAAGAACAAAGAGCTCCAGTCTTTGATCCAAGAGGAAAATTCCGCCCAAATTGGGTTGGACCTTATACAGTCAAAGAAATTCTGCCAGGGAAAGCTATTCGCCTGACAGACCTTGATGGAAATGAGTTGCAATATTTGACAAATTTGGATCAAGTGAAAAAATATTATGTGTAGTCTCCACATCTACTCAAAGAAATAGAATCAAGGCCTTCAAAAAAAAAAAAAGAAAAAAAGAAGAAGAAAGAACTATACAAAAGAAAAGATGTTGGATGACGCATAGTAAGGAGCGGAGTAGCATGTCGACATTGAAACTACTGTTTGGTTGATCTGAACTCTTGGATGAAGCTATCATAACCATCCAATTCACAAGTGGCTTATCATCTCATCATTATTTGGGAAAGTATCCTGTTTTCTGACAGAACTCTTCTAACCGCTCATTAATTTGATGGTTGTTCTAGGAGTTCAATTTTTGTCCTCCTATAATATGCAGACATTTGTCTCTTGGCTATGTCAATCTTTTAAGCTTCCTCACATAAATCTGACTGGGAATTTATCTGCCGTACAATACTTCAACGGTGTCCAAAATTCCCATAGTCCATTTTCATATGCCAAAATGATATCTCCTTAGTGGGATCGATAATTCTACAAAAATATATATAAATGTATTAATACATATAATATATCCATAAGATATATATATATACAATAATATATTATACATTATACATATATAAAAGAACATAACTTGGTCTGGATTGGTCTGAACTGGGCCGAACTAAGTTAGACTAAGCTGGATTAAGCTGGTTTGGACTAAGGTTGACATTTCATAGTCCATTTCTGTCACCCTTCCATATGGAATTTTCCGATAGCATTTATTCCAAATTTTCTACGTTCACTTTGTAGAACATTAAAAATGAGGAATATTAGAACTTGAATCATCTCATTTGGAAATGAAATGGCCAACTTATGAATTTCTGAAGTTTAAGTAGACCAATTATTGATAATTTGGCTGACCATTCTGCATGGGATTCTTCAAAGACTTCTACCCGAGATCTTTTTTACATCTACTTTGTAGAATACTAAAAATAGAACATAATGAAGCTGAAATTACTTGATTTGGATATGGGGTGACCAAAATTTGAATTTTCGAAGATTAAATGACCATTTTCATGTGTAATTTTGCATGGGATCCTTCGGAGACTTCTACCCGAGATTTTTTTTTCGTCCACTTTGTAGAACATTACAAATGAAGAATAATGGCCTTGGAATCATCTGAATCCAATGTAGAACAACAAAGATATGAAGCTTTGAAGTTCTAACGATAATTTTGCATAAAAGCTTGCATGGGGCCCACTGGTGACTTCTACCTGGGATTTTTCATGTCCACTTTGAAGAGGACTGAAAATAAGGAATATTGGCCTTTGAATCATCTGATTCCGATATCAGATGACCAAGATATGATGTCTTGAAGTTTAAATAATAATGCATGCATCATACGATAATTACGTAAATGCCCTTGCACTTTCAAACTACGATATCTTCCTTGTTTGAAGTCAGAATTTGATGATTCTGGTCTTATTTCGAAGATAATTTCACAACCTATTCATCCAAGTAGATAATAGCCCATGACCCTACTATGCGGTTCAGTAGAGAATCACAAATTTTTGGGTTAAAGGCCAAAAACCTGCCATATTGGTTCACTTATGCAGAGGGTGGCAAAATAGGGTGCTTATAGATGCCCCTCTTTAGCCGAGATTGTTACGAATTGAAGGCTGAAGATAAAAGAACCACATTTTTGGGATATGAGTGAGATTGTTTATTGGGCTGCACTTGGGGTAATTCTTCCTAAACTGCCTACGTATTCTAAGGGTGTCCTAGAAACCAAGCCCAGAACATAGTTCGACTGGTAAGAAGGTTTGCTCTTCTTGGAAAGTTAATGATTGTTCTTCTTGTATGAAGCTAGGCTGTGAATACAAGGCTCATTTGTAGGCTGGGAACCTCTTAACCTCTTCTTGCTGAGGTGGGACTCATGATGCAAGGTACGTGCGGGCTTGAACCCGGCTTGATCCATTTGTAGGCTGATAAACCTCTTCTTGTATGAAGCTAGGCTGTGAATATAAGGCTCATTTGTAGGTTGGGAACTTCTTCTTGCTGAGGTGGAACTCATGATGTATGGTACTCCCGGGCTTTAACCTGGCTTGATCCATTTGTAGGCTGATAAACCTCTTCTTGTATGAAGCTAGGCTGTGAATACAAGGCTCATTTGTAGGCTGGGAACCTCTTCTTGCTGAGGTGGAACTCATGATGCAAGGTACTCACGGGCTTGAACCCGGCTTGATCCATTTATAGGCTGATAAACCTCTTCTTGTACGAAGCTAAGTTGTGAATACAAGGCTCATTTGTAGGCTGGGAACCTCTTCTTACTGAGGTAGAACTCATGATGCAAGGTATTCGCGGGCTTGAACCCGGCTTGATCCATTCGTAGGCTGATGAACCTCTTCTTGTGATTTGTAGGCTTGGAACCTCTTCTTGTATGATGCTAGGCTGTAAATACAAGGCTGGTTCCATGAGCTTGAGCTTGGCTTTGATTTGTTTGGATGGAGGACTTGCTGTCTTTTCTTTGATTAAACTGAGGCTCTTCTGATTGAGATTCTAAGATTGATTTTCTTGAATAAGCTAGGGCTCTGCATTTGATTCACTTATAGGCTGAGATTGACTTGATCTTTGAATGAGCTAGGGCTCTGCATTTGATTCACTTATAAATTGAGATTGATTTGATCTTTATATGAGCTAGGGCTCTGCATTCACTTATAGGCTGAGATTGACTTGATCTTTGAATGAGCTAGGACTCTGCATTTGATTCACTTATAATCTGAGATTGATTTGATCTTTGGATGAGCTAGGGCTCTGCATTCACTTTATAGGCTGAGATTGACTTGATCTTTAAATGAGCTAGGGCTCTACATTTGATTCACTAAGAGATTGATTTGATCTTTGGACGAGCTAGGGCTCTGCATTCACTTATAGGCTGAGATTGACTTGATCTTTGGATGAGCTAGGACTCTGCATTTGATTTACTTATAGACTGAGATTGATTTGAACTTTAGATGAGCTAGGACACTGCATATGATTTACTTAGACTGAGATTGATTTGAACTTTGGATGAGCTAGAGCTCTACATTCAATTCATTTATAGACTGAGATTGATTTAAACTTTGGATGAGCTAGGGCTCTACATTCGATTCATTTATAGACTAAGATTGATTTGAACTTTGGATGAGCTAGGGCTCCGCATTTGATTCTGAAATGAGCAAGAACACAGAAGGTCACTTATAGGGTGATACTGAATGACTTATCTTTGAAGTTCCTACCAACTTTGGACCTTCGGGGTTGAAAATTGGAATATCCTTCTTGGAAGCTTTATGGCTATGAACCTTCGGGAATGGAAACTAGAATCTCTTAAGTAGCTTGTTGCTGTGAACCTTTAGGATGCTCGAAAGTGACCTACACAGAAAGTCTTTGTTGACTTTGAAGCTTTATGGTTGAAATCTGACCCATCTTGGAAGTCTCTTGACTTTGAACCTATAGAGTGCTAGACATATCTGAAATGATGGTGAAATCCTTGGCAGTTTTCCAAGGTTTTTTTGCCCCTGCTTTTTTGGTGAAGGCATAAAACATGGCATCAATGGAAATGGTGTCATGGACTTTGCTGGCATGGTACCTAGATTTAAAATTTGCTCCCTTGGAAAGGTTCCATGTAATTTAAAAGTGATGATTTTCTTCAGCCAACATTGGTATTGTTGGATTTTGGATTGAAAGAGACTCTAGCGAGGTGTAAGCACCCCATTTTTGCCACCCTCGGCATAAATGAACCAATATGGCAGGTTTCTGACCTTTAACCCAAAGATTTGTGATCTTTCACTAATCCCCACAGCAGGGTCATGGGCTATTATCTGCATGGATGCATAGGTCATAGAATTATCTTCGAAACGAGACCAGAATTGCTCAATTCCGATATCAAATGAGGAAGATATGACCATTTTAGTCGGATGATACATATAAGGGAGGTTTCTGAAATTATTATAAATAATCTCAGGGGCCTTCATGCAAATTATCCTAAGTCGGATCGTTTGAATTTCAAATCATCATATCTTGATCATCCGACATCGGATTCAGATGATTCCAAGACCATTATTCTTCATTCATGATGTTCTACAAAGTGGACGTAAAAAAATCCCAGGTAAAAGTCACCAGTGGGTCCCATGCAAGCTTGCATGCAAAATTATCGTCAAAACTTCAAAGCTGCATATCTTTTCCGTTCTACATCGGATTCAGGTGATTCCAGTCTCATTATGTTCTATTTTTAGTGCTCTACAAAGTGGACGTAAAATATTTCCGGTAAAAGCCTCCGAAGGATCTCATGCAGAATGGTCAGCCAAATTATCGATAATTGGTCCGCTTAAACTTCAAAAATTCATAAGTTGACCATTTTACTTCCAAATGAGGTGATTCAAGTTCCTATATTCCTCATTTTTAATGTTCTACAAAATGAACGCAAAAAATTTGGAATAGAGGCCATCAAAAAATTCCGTGTGGGATAACAGCGGAAATGACCCGTGAAATGATAGAGAGAGAACCCAGTAAATTCCAGTTAATCCAGTCAACTCAACTCAACCCAAGCTAGTCTTGGCCCCAGTCAATCCTTGTCAATCCAGGCCAATTCATGGTGGCACATATGCATATATTTCTTTTATATATTATTATGTAATGTATAATATATTATAATATATCATATAAAATATACATATGTCTTATATGTATTTTATATTATATATATTAATATATTAATATATTATATAATTATATATATATATGTTTTATATATGGAAAAATAGGAAAGGAGGAAGGACCGAAAGAGGAAAGAGAGAGAGAGCGGTGAAGAATAAAAAAATATATAAAATAAAAATAGAAAAGGAAAAAACCGAGGAAAGGATCGAGAAGATTAGAGGAAAGAAGGGAGAAGATCGAGAAGATTGAGGGGAGAGAGAGAAGAATAAAAAATAAAAAAATAAATAAAAACCGAAAAGGAAAAGAATCGAGTAGAGAGGAGAAGATCGAGAAGATTTGAAGAGGGAGGAGAATAAATTGAGATGGAGAAGATTGGAGAGAGAAAGAGAGAGAGTCGAGAAGATAAGGAGAAAGAGAGAAGGGTGGTGGATTTTAAAAAAAGAAAGAGACAAAAAATGAGAAAAAAGATGAAGGAATCCGAGAAGATTAGAGAGGGCGGTGAGAAAAAAGGAATAGAAAAAGGAAAAAAAAAACAAAATCGAATAGGAGGGGAGAGCAGTGAGAAAAGAGATAAAAAAAAAAGAAAAAAAAAACAGAATGGAAGAGGAGGAGAGATCCCGAAGAGAGAGGAGGGATCCGAAAAGAAACAAATCAGGGGAGAGCGGTGAGAAAAAAAGATAAAAAAAAAAGAAGAAGAAAAAAAACAGAAGGGAAGAGGAGGAGAGATCCCGAAGAGAGAGGAGGGATCTGAAAAGAAACAAATCGGGGGAAACCGAGAAAGAAAAAAAAAAGAGAAGAGAAGAAGAGGGAGAGAAAGACAAGTGGGGGAGAGGAAAAAGATAAGCAGGAGCTGGAGGGGAGAAGAAAAGTGAGGGGCTGGAAAAAACCGAGAAGAGAGAGAAAAAGGAGGAGGGAGAAGAAGAAGTGAGAGGATAAAAAAAAATATAAAAAAATAGGAGTCTGAACAGGAGGAAGGGGAAGAAACCGAAGAAAAAAAATTAATGAAATAGGAAGCTGCAGGAGAGAAGGAAGGAGGGACGAAGAAGAAAGCTGAGAGAAGAGAGGGAGAAGAGTTGAAGGAGAGCCCCTACGACTCAGGTAAAGTGCCAATCCCTGCCTATTTTTTTGTTTTTTTCCTTTTTCTTCTTTGTTTCTCTGGCTTCACCCCACCACCGATTACCTGTTCCATCACCAATTCTTCGACACCTAAGCACCTCCATTAGCCTCCATTACAACCTGAAGCATCGATTCACTCACCCACTCCCGCAAGCCATCCTCTGCACCTGTAGCAATCCATCATCCCTGAAGCCTTCCCACATCATGATAGAACAGTACCTACTCGTCAACTTCCACCACACCTCATGACCAGGCCTACAACCTTGCTGTAAACCCAATACGGTAAGCCACCAGTACCTCTTACCAGATCAACATCAACCCCACTTGATCAGTAGCCCTCATCCAACCATCTAATCGGCATTCCTTATCTTACCCCTAATCTTTCCATCAAATATGGGCCATTGATCGAACCTAGGATCATGATATGCTTGAATGAAATCTGAATTCTTTATCATGTTGCTATGATGCCCATTCAAAATCTGATCCATTGAATGTGAAATTTGTTTTGATCATGTGATGAAAATTTGTCCATTGATAATGAATTAATGTTTGAATGAATGAATTTGGCTAATTGATGTGAATTTAATCAGAATCGTTAATCTTTAAGATCTAATCATGTGAATGGATGATTAATTAATCTGAATCATTGATTTTAATTTGATGATGATTTTAATGATGGATTAATTTGAGCCATTAAAGTCTGATTAACTGATGTTATATGATCTGAACTGTTAATTTAAGATCTTGAATTAATTTCAATCGTTGATCAAATGTGATTTTGGTCACATTGTTGATGATCGATGCATTGAATCTAGACCGTAGATCTGAAGATATGTTTTGATTGATTGATTCTCACATGCTTATTGCCATATTTGTCTGCCATAGGATTATTGCCATATTGGATGATTACTGCCATGTTTGGATGCATACTTACCATGTTTGTATTGATTCACATGCTCACTTGCCATCTTTGACTGATTTGTTGCTAAATTTGAATATATTCCCAACATGCAATATTTGGA
Source organism: Protea cynaroides (assembly GCA_028583415.1). NCBI lineage: Eukaryota > Viridiplantae > Streptophyta > Magnoliopsida > Proteales > Proteaceae > Protea > Protea cynaroides. Next base: position 16,299,046 of record CM053267.1, on the reverse strand, counting down.
TGCTTATATGCACACACTGCCACAATTGAAATAATCACACTGCCATGATTGGAATGATCATACTCACATGCTATATTAAATGCTTATTGACACAATTAGGGTAGAAAACCCTAAAATAGAAAGAAAATAACAATTAGGGTAGAAAATCCTAAAAAATGGAAAGAAAATAACAATTAGGGTATAAAATCCTAAAAAATAGAAAGAAAATAATAATTAGGGTAGAAAAACCTAAAATGGAAAGAAAGTAACATTTAGGTAGAAAACCCTAAGATGGAAAAAAAAAATAATTAGGGTAGAAAACCCTAAAATGGAAAGAAAATAACATTTATGGTAGAAAACCCTAAGATGGAAAGAAAATAATAATTAGGGTAGAAAACCCTAAAATGGAAAGAAAGTAATAGTTAGGGTAGAAAACCCTAAAAAAATGGAAATAAAATAATAATTAGGGTAGAAAACCCTAAAATGGAAAGAATGTAACAATTAGGGTAAAAAATCCTAAAAAATAGAAATAAAATAACAATTAGGGTAGAATACCCTAAAATGGAAAGAAAATAACAATTAGGGTAGAAAACCCTAAAAAATGGAAATAAAATAATAATTAGGGTAGAAAACCCTAAAATGGAAAGAAAGTAACAATTAGGGTAGAAAACCCTAAAATGAAAAGAAAATAACAATTAGGGTAGAAAATCCTAAAATGGAAAGAAAATAGTAATTAGGGTAGAAAACCCTAAAATGGAAAGAAAGTAACAATTAGGGTAGAAAACCCTAAATATGGAAAGAAAACAGCAATTAAGGTCTTGCCATGCTTAGAATTAGCATATTAGATCTTACCATATAGGCTCTTGCCTTCTTTGCGTGCATGCCATATTAGGAAGATTTTTAAACAATCTCTTGTATGTGAATTTCTTGCCATAAATGTTTTATGTGCCATATTTAGATAGAATATTTTATTTTTTGGTAATAACTTATTTTATGCAACACCCTAGTCAAACCGCCATATCTCGCACACTTCTAGAAGACAATCTAGGCGTGGGGAGGTGCATTTTGGGAAGGGCATAATGGGAATAATAAAACCTTAATAAAGAAAGAGAATTCTTTGCCAAACCTTCCCAAATTATAATTTAGAATAAAAGGGCAATTTAGACCCTAGGCAACCCTAAACCTAGAATAGGTTCTAAACCCTAAACCTAGAATAGGTTCTCAATTTTAACCTAGACCAGGTTATCCATCCCGAACTACGCGGATTCGATTCCTAGGGCAAGGGAGAAACTTTATTCCATTTGGGAGAGACTATCCACTTAGACTATCCATAGATCCACTAGGATATTATCCACATTCCAACCCAAATAGGGTTATTCTTAGATCCACTAAGACTATCTATCAGTCCACATGGACTATCCAAATCATAATCCATAGGATTTCTCAACCTTTCAAGCATAAATTTCAACTTAAACAAAGAACTTAATCATGCACAAGCATAAATCACATCCATAAACTTTAATCACACCTGAACTACGATGGTGAACCTGATTTTTGGAATAAATCCAGAATACGTAGGCAATCTGATGGATACAGATTCGGTTCAATGATATCAAACCCCTTGGTTTGGTTTGGCTTAGCAAATAGAGTCTAGCATAGGAAAGGTATAGAAGACCGATTTCGATCGGGCGGTTTGGGTGCCTAATCCCTTCCCGTAACCGTAACCTGACACTTACCCAATCTCTGATGGACCAGAAATCCAATCTAAGGGTCATGAGTCAATCGAAGTCTTACCTTGGGGTGAGATTTCACATTTCTAAGGTCCTAGACCTAAATCTAGGTGGCGACTTCTAAAGATTTCCATCTTTGTCCTCACAGTGGCGACTTCACTACGGATATAAATGTCAAACTCCTAAATGAAAACTTTCCTTGTATGAATTGGATGCTAGATTTTAGGATACTATATTTATGCTTATATATTATTGCTTTGGGGGGAATGGGTTCAGTCACACATTCGTGCGAGTAGCTGAACCAGGTCCCATGCATATGGGGCAGCCCGCTATGCGAAACACACAGCCTTGGCCTGTACTTTGTGAGACCACGACCGGTGAGCAGCCTCTAACGAGCGTTTCTTGGGTCCGCCTGGGAATGCGTTATGCTACTCCACGTCGCTTGGATCCTTGCAATATAGTATATAAAGGGATTGGGGGCCCATTATTCATCGAGCATCCGGTGATAGGTTACCCCATCCTCGTCAAGGTGGCCTTTTCTGTCCTAACCTAGATTGTAGCCCAATGCTTGTTATTTTTTTGTTCATCCCTGAACCGACCCAGTAAAATCGGCTTAACCATGACATCCATGTTTGAGACGTCAAAGTTCTGCCCGTTTTTGTCCTCGATTGGTCAACATGTTAGATTCTACACGATGAGCATCTTGAACTCTCACCCATTGGGAGTATGAGGTATGTATACACCTGTTCTACATCATAGTAGACGGTCACTATACACCCTCCATTAAGTAAGCTCGATGTGTCGAATCTCTCATTGTTAACACGTCGATTTCAAAAAACAAACAGAAAATCCCTGTCAAGACATAGATACCATGGTCAAGAAGAAATTTACTAGTTTGTTCATCTATGAACCGCTTTTGCTAACCATCCCTAATAAGGACAACGGATTAATATATCCATTTCAATTTTATCGAATTCGGTAATCCAATTGGCCAGACCTTGGTACCACTGATTATCCATTTTAGAATCATGAGGTCCCAAGACTGAACACATGGCTTAATCAAATTCAATTAAATTGACTTGGATAATGTTTACCCAATTGCCCTTATGAGGGATCTAACTCTTGTTTGGTTGAGTCATCCTTGATTGTGCATGTGACTTCTTCCACTCCCCTAGATGTCTAGAATCTCAATATTCCTCCATTGAATTTCAATGCCTTTGGAAAAGAGAATCAAACTGCAACCATATCCACCCTTTTAGGGTGAGAGACCCCTACAATTAGGGAATTATCTTGATCCCCCATCTTGAGATCCATTCATATTATCTTTCTAAATGAATCAATGGAAGTCATGAATCTAGATCTTGATTGAACATCAAATTTTATAAGAAATAAGGAAAGATTCAGCCCTTAGGAAAATCCAATCATAGTTCTCGATTCACCTCAGAATTAAGAAAAGATTCAGCCCCTAGGCAAATCCAATCACCGTTCTCGATTCATCTCTGAATTAAGGAGAGATCCAGCCCCTATCCAATCATTATTCCCTATTCACCTTTGAATTAAGGAAAGATTCAGCCCCTAGGCAAATCCAATCATTGTTCCCTATTCACCTTTGAATTAAGGAAAGGTTCAGCCCCTAGGCAGGTCCAATCATCATTTCGGTTCATCGAGAATTAAGGAAAGATTCAGCCCCTAGGCAGATTCAATCACATTCAGTTCATCTCAAGTATCAAAGAAATATTCAGCCCGCGATTCAATCACCATTTCTGGTTCATCTCGGAACCGAAGAAAGGTTCAGCCCCTAGGCAGGTTCAATCATCATTTTGGTTCTTCCAAAATTAAGGAAAGATTCAGCCCCTAGGCGGATTCAATTACATCCGGGTTCATCTCGGAATCAAAAAAATATTCAGCCCCTAGGCAGGTCCAACCACCATTTCTGGTTCATCTCAGAACTGATGGAAAGATTCAGCCCCTAGGCAAGTCAAATCATCATTTCGGTTCATCCAGAATTAAGGAAAGATTCAGCCCCTAGGAAGATTCAATCACATTCAGTTCATCTCGGATCAAAGAAATATTCGGCCCCATTCAATCACCATTTCGGTTCATCTCGAGCCAAGAAAGGTTCAGCCCCTAGGTCATGGTTCATCCAGGAGCTAGGAAGATTCAATTACATCCCATCTCGTAATCAAAAAAATATTCAGCCCCTAGGTGGGTCCAACCACCATTTCGGTTCATCTCGGTAACCGAAGGAAAGATTCAGCCCCAGCAGCCAACACATTTCGGTTCATCCGAATAAGGAAAGATTCAGCCTCTAGGCGGATTCAATCACATCCAGCTTCATCTCGAAATCAAAGAAATATTCCCCAAATTCAACCACCATTTGGTTCATCTCGGAATAAATAAGGGTAACCTTTGGGGTTCAACATCACCCCACATGCTAAAATGAAGAAGGCATTCTTAGGCTTTTCACCCTTCACCTCCTATTTAGGTCCGATTCATGCGGAACTAGGAAAAATCCATTCAGATCATTAGCCACTAGGCTTATCCAACCATCAACTTTGGTTAGGGTTCCGATTCATGTCAAAACTAGAGAAAAGTCCCATTTATCCGAATTTATTTAGCCCCTAGGCTTGTCCAACCATCAATTTTGGTTAGAGTTCTGATTCATGTTAGAATTAAGAAGAGTCTCATTCATCTGATTTCATTTAACCACTAGGCTTATCCAACCATCAACTGTGGTTCAAATTCTGATTCATGTTGGAACTAAGAAAAGTTCTATTCATTTGAATTTAATTAGCCCCTGGGCTTGTCCAACCGTTAACTCCAGTTCAGGTTCTGATTCATGTCGGAACTAAGAAAGGTTCCATTCATATGAACTCAATGTGAGCATGAGTTAGCCTCTAGGCCTGTTCAATCATTACCTTTGGTCCATGTTCCACTTCATAAAGGAATCAAAGAGAATTTCAGTCAATCCATCATCTCTAGCAATTAGAGTCCAATCCATGATTGTCTTCCTTGGCCTCTATCAATCGGAGCCCAACTCAAGCAATCCTTGCCTCTAGCAACTAGAGCCCAGTCCACGATTGTCAATCTTGATCTCTATCAATCAAAGACCAATTCAAAATCAATCTTGATCTCTATCAATCAGAGACCAATTCAAAATCAATCTTGATCTCTATCAATCAGAGACCAATTCAAAATCAATCTTGATCTCTATCAATGAGAGACCAATTCAAAATCAATCTCGATCTCTATCAATCAGAGACCAATTCAAAATCAATCTCGATCTCTATCAATCAAAGACCAATTCAAAATCAATCTTGATCTCTATCAATCAGAGACCAATTCAAAATCAATCTTGATCTCTATTAATCAGAGTCATATTCAAAATCAATCTTGATCTCTATCAATCAGAGACCAATTCAAAATCAATCTTGATCTCTATCAATCAGAGACCAATTCAAAATCAATCTTGATCTCTATCAATCAGAGACCAATTCAAAATCAATCTTGATCTCTATCAATCAAAGATCAATTCAAAATCAATCTTGATCTCTATCAATCAGAGACCAATTCAATGTCAACTCTGTCTCTATCAATCAGAGACCAATTCAAAGTCAATCTTGTCTCTATCAATCGGAGACTGATTCAAAATCAATCTATGGCTCAATCAATTAGAGCCTGATCCATGTCTATCATAACCCAGTGCTACAAGTTAGGATCACTCATTAAGAATGGCGAACGAGGAGGATTTCCCATTGCTTGTCAATAAAGATCAATTCTAGATTTTGGAGTCATCAGGAAATCATGAACCTTCAGCTATGATAGTGCTATCCCATTGGCCAGGAAAATGCTAGAATCCAAAGAGTTGCCCTCATATTTCTTATTATTCAAAGAGAGGAATGGAATTTTCCCAAGCAGTAGGGTAGACCAAAGATGAGATCCAATATGCCCCAAGCAAGGATAAGAACCAGAATGGTCCAATGATGAAACCCTTAACCCATAAACTGGGGCATGAACCAGATTGAACTTAGACCCAAATTGAGTGCGATCTGATGAGGAAAGCCAATGACCCCAAACTGGGGCATGAACCGGATTGACCTTGGGCCTGAATTGGGTATGGTTCAATGAAGAAAGTCATGAGCCCTAAGCTGGTCATAAACCAGATTGATTTTGGACCCAAATTGAATGCGGTCTAATGAGGAAAGCCATTATGCCCTAAACTGGGGCATGGACCAAATTGACCTTAGACCCAAATTGAGAGTGCTCTAACAAAGAAATCCATTAAACCCCCCAAGCCAAGGTATAAATTAGTCCAATCTTGGATTCAAAATGGTGTAGTGCAATGGTGATACCCCTTGCTCCATAAGCTGGGGCATAAGCTAGAATGATTTTGAACTCAACTAGAAGTGGTCCATTGATGAATCCATCAAACCCCAAACTAAGGCATGAACCAGAGTAACCTTGAGCTTAAAAAGCAATAGTCCGGTTTTGAATGGATCCCAAACTGAAAAAAAAAGATGGAAAAGGTAGGTATCTTGCACCTATTGATAGAGGGGCATGATGAGTCCTGCTAATAGAGATCTAAAGGAAGACTTATTCCCGCAACGACTGAAGGTGGTCGTTGAAGGCGTTATGCCCAACTGGAGCCGCTTGGACGAACTAGTTGTTTCAACTTTCTATTATTGGTATTCGAAAGGTCATCCATGTTTGGGTTCAAGATTGATATGCTTGTTGACAAGTCCAGTCCAATCTACCCTGTAAGTAAAAGAAAATCACCCCGTTTGGGATTTCAAACTCTGTGCCTTGTCTCTTCCATACATTTCCTCCCAGTTTCATACATCCTCCTATTCTACGTGCGCAGTCAATTCTGACTCTGAAGATGATTGAAATGATGAGCCATCCTCCTGAACTTCTATGCCACCCGGCCTCTTGAGAAAGAAAGGTCCAACCCGTCTGGGAAAGCTTTAAATGATCAATCGGGAGACAAAAGAGTAGTCTCAAGAAACATGTATTGGAGAAGCTGCCATTTGTTCTATCTGTGAAAAGATTCCAAGGAAAGCATTACAGATCTTATCAACAGGTCAGCCAATCAGTACAAATGAGTGAAGGACAGATGTGCCACCAAGAAGATGGAAATACCAAAGTTCTTACAAAGTACATCATCTGCAAGCAAGAGATACATGATGAATGATCAATCTCAAAATCAAAGAATGAGGTCATTGGGATACCCAAAAAAAAAAAAATTCAAGCCTATGTTTTATCTATATCAATAATGGGAAGGCAGTCACATCAGATAGAAGGTGATGATTAACTTCTAGAGGATAGCATACGGATTCACCATTCAGATAAAATCAGATACTATATGAGCAGTCACAAATGCTCATAAAGTTTATAGAAGATCGGAGTGCTAGTTGGGGCAAAGACGTTTTATCTGATTGGAAATGTTTGGAAGAAGAAGATTCAAATCCAATATTGAAAGTCAGGATTCAATTTCGCGATCAAGCGAAGCACTGCATTATGTGGCCTTCACATCCAAAAAAAAAAAAAAAAAAAAAAAAAAAAAAAAAAAAAGAGAAGAAAAGAAAATAGCAAGATGTTGAATGGCATTGGAGCTCGACAGTAGGCCAATTGTCCCTCTCACTTGAAGAAGATTGGTAATTTCAATTAAAGCCTGATAGCAAGTTCGATCGTTCTTCAAGATTCACAGCATGTTGGACCGGACTTTTGATTTTGGCCAATTACATCCCGCCTTTGCAAGAGACGATCTCATCACTTCTTCATCATCAGAGAATGATTTCTCATCGGCATTAGACTCTCTCTCCCGTCCATCAATCCGACGGCCTTCCAAGGAGTCTCTATCACAAGCCCTTCTTTTGATTATCATTTTTTATAGCATTGTATCTCGTGATCATGTCATCATTTTATGTACAAATTCATGAATCTGGCTGGAACTCTCATCTGTCGTTCATTACATCCGACGGCTTCCCAAGGTTCCTATAAGCCCTTCATTTCTCAAGCCAATAAAATGGGATCTTCTCGGTAAGATAAACCCATTCTACATAAACAACCAAACACTCTCCCAATGGTAGACCCATGTGGACAGTTTCACATCCGTCCTCTTGGACCTTCAACATCAATACTTGTCAACAAACCTAAAGGTTTCAGCCCTAGATATGATCGTGATTGATTCAGAATCTCGATATAGCTTGTTGGGACACGTGTTCCATCTAAAAATCTCCAAGAAAGGAAAACATAATTTGGCACCATTTTTAATTTTGGTGTGGGACTGCATTTCCCTAAGATCGCTTTTAGTGATGATTCAAATAGCTGCCCGTCTATCAATACGTGTAGGTGTCAACTTAAACAGTGGGGCAAGGCTACCCATTTGTCATGAAAGTCATGCCGTTCAGATTTCCCCTAAGGGTTTCAGACCATTGGATAAGACCATAATTTTGGCAATATCCTCACCATATCAGGACTCTTTATTCAACCCAAGATGGGGTTTGCAAAAAGAAGAAAATGAAAAAAAAATAAAGGGAAGAAAAGAAACCTCGCCAGGGAAAGGCAACCCGAGAAACCTCAATGGGCAACCCATAATACCTCAGTGGGGATAGGCGACCTGATGCAGCCCTAAAGCATTGCCCTCATTGGCCCTTCAAAGAAAAAATTCAGTGGTTCATGTAGACAAGTGTCATACCAGTCTACCCTCCATAAGGAAACGAACCCCTCTTGCTCCCCAGTGAATCATACTTGAGGAGTTGAACAAACCATCATCTGTTAGGCTCCATAGCATTGCCTTTCAACAGAATTCTATCTTCAAATCCTTTGGTCATGTTAGGGAGAGAGCAAATTCTCATGGCCTGGTTACGGATGTAGCCAAATTCATCAAATCATCAGCTCCCTCATTTTTCAAGATTCAACAAGGGTTTATCTAAGAAATCATTTTCTGCAATCAATTTGTCAATCTTCCCTTGACCTCAGAAGCATGGTCAAATTCTAAATGCAATCCAGATTCAACCTTGTTCTAACTCTGTTAGATTTCCCATTTCCTTCTACAGTAGCGGTCTATCACAACATGCAGACACTGGGGCATAGATATACCCTATGTAGAGGAATCGAATTTGATCATGAGCATTACATCAAGGATCCATTGTTTAGTCTGAAGTCACTACTTTCATAGTCAACAGAAGTAGGTCCATCCAAGTTGGTTTTTGCTAATTTCTCAGTTCTCCCAATCCTGTTGATGAAGAAAATCCAATGTGGTCGATCACTTGTTAGGATTTGGTCACCAAATTCTCTAAAGGAACACTTCGAATCCTTTGCTCCTCGTGCCTACTTTGGGGCCATGGTTCATTCATCTTTCAAAATTGGCACAACAATGTTGCAATGCCCTGAGCTTTTCATGAGCCTAGATTGAGGGCCAAAACCATGTCACATTTCATCGCCGCTTGGCTATTCTACCAATTTGTTCTACCATAATGCACATCTAAAGAACTTAGTTGACCAGATGTCCCTTGACAGTTTAACATTATGGTCAATCAATAAAGTCACTTTGGTTAAAGACTGTCAATGTACCCTCATTCTTGTCCGAAATCCTCGCTAGATTTTCTTTCAATCCAAAATCCAACAATACCAATGTTGGCTGAAGAAAATCATCACCTTTAAATTACATGGAACCCTTCAAAGGAAGTAACCAAGTCATCTCTACCGTGCTGAAATTGAGTCAAACTTTCAGTACCTGGTCATAAATGGCAAATTTTAAATCTAGGTATCATGCCAGCAAAGTCCATGACACCACTTCCAATGATGTCATGTTTTGTGCCTTCACCAATAAAGCAGGAGCAAAAAACTCAGAAAACTGCCAAGGAATTCACCATCATTTCAAATATGTCCAGCACTCTATAGGTTCAAAGTCAATAGACTTCCAAGATGGGTCAGATTCCAACCCTAACGGTTCAAAGTCAACAAAGCCTTCCTATATGGGTCACTTTCAAGCATCCTAAATGTTCAAAGCCATAGAGCTTCCAAGAAGGATATTCCTATTTTCAATCCCGAAGGTCCAAAGCCGGTAGGAACTGCCAAGATGAGTCATTCATCAGTATCACCCTATAAGTCGCCTTCCCCGAGTTCTTACTCATTTCGAACAAATGTGGAGCCCAGCCACCAAAGTTCAAATCAATCTCGGTTATAAATAAATCAAATGTAGAGCCCTAGCTCATCCAATGATCAAATCAATCTCGGATTATTAGTGAATCAAATGTAGAGCCCTAGCTCATTCAAAGATCAATTCAATCTCAGCATATAAGTGAATCAAATGCAGAGCCCTAGCTTATTCAGAAAATCAATCTCAAAATCTCAATCAAATGAGCCTCATCTCAATCAAAGGAAAGACATCAAAGCCGAACCCAAGCTCATACAATCAGCCTTGTATTCACAGCCTAGCTTCATACAAGAAGAGGTTTATCAGCCTACAAATGGATCAAGCCGGGTCCAAGCCCGCACATACCTTGCATCATGAGTCACCCGCGAAGAAGAGGTTCTCAGCCCTACAAATGAGCCTTGTATTTACAGCCTAGCTCGTACAAGAAGAGGTTTATCAGCCTATAAATGGATCAAGCCGGGTTCAAGCCCGCAAGTACCTTGCATCATGAGTCACCTCAGCAAGAAGAGGTTCCCAGCCTACAAATGAGCCTTGTATTCACAGCCTAGCTTCATACAAGAAGAGCATTCATCAATTCTCCAAGAAGAGCAAACCTTCTTGCCAGTCGAACTACGTTCTGGGCTTGATTTCTAGGACACCCTTAGAATACGTAGGCAGTTTAGGAAGAATTACCCTAAGTGCAGCCCAATAAACAATATCACTCATACCCCAAAAATGTGGTTCTTCTATCTTTAGCCTTCAACTGATAACAATCTCGGCTAAAGAGGGGCATCTGTAAGCACCCCATTTTTGCCACCCTCGGCATAAATGAACCAATATGGCAGGTTTCTGATCTTTAACCCAAGGATTTGTGATCTTTCACTAATCCCCACAGCAGGGTCATGGGCTATTATCTACCTAGATGCATAGGTCATAGAATTATCTTCAAAATGAGACCAGAATTGCTCAATTCCGATATCAAATGAGGAAGATATGACCATTTTAGTCGGATGATACATATAAGGGAGGTTTTTGAAATTATTATAAATAATCCCAGGGGCCTTCATGCAAATTATCCTAAGTCGGATCGTTTGAATTTCAAATCATCATATCTTGATCATCCAACATCGGATTCAGATGATTCCAAGACCATTATTCTTCATTCATGATGTTCTACAAAGTGGACGTAAAAAATCCCAGGTAGAAGTCACCAGTGGGTCCCATGCAAACTTGCATGCAAAATGATCGTTAGAACTTCAAAGCTTCATATCTTTCTCGTTCTACATCGGATTCAGATGATTCCAAGACCATTATTCTTCATTCATGATGTTCTACAAAGTGGACGTAAAAAATCCCAGGTAGAAGTCACCAGTGGGTCCCATGCAAGCTTGCATGCAAAATTATCGTCAGAACTTCAAAGCTGCATATCTTTTCCGTTCTACATCGGATTCAGGTGATTCCAGTCTCATTATGTTCCATTTTCAGTGCTCTACAAAGTGGACATAAAATATTTCCGATAAAAGCCTCTGAAGGATCTCATGCAGAATGGTCAGCCAAATTATCGATAATTGGTCCGCTTAAACTTCAAAAATTCATAAGTTGACCATTTTACTTCCAAATGAGGTGATTCAAGTTCCTATATTCCTCATTTTTAATGTTCTACAAAATGAATGCAAAAAATTTGGAATAGAGGCCATCGAAAAATTTCGTGCGGGATAACAGCGAAAATGACCCGTGAAATGATAGAGAGAGAACCCAGTGAATTCCAGTTAATCCAGTCAACTCAACTCAACCCAAGCTAGTCTTGGCCCAACCCAGTCAATCCTTGTCAATCCAGACCAATTCATGGTGGCACATATGCATATATTTCTTTTATATATTATTATGTAATGTATAATATATTATAATATATCATATAATATATACATATGTCTTATATGTATATTATATTATATATATATATTAATATATTAATATATCATATAATTATATATATATATATATATATGTTTTATATATGGAAAAATAGGAAAGGAGGAAGGACCGAAAGAGGAAAGAGAGAGAGAGAGCGGTGAAGAATAAAAAAATATATAAAATAAAAACAGAAAAGGAGAAAACCGAGGAAAGGATCGAGAAGATTAGAGGAAAAAAGGGAGAAGATCGAGAAGATTGAGGGGAGAGAGAGAAGAATAAAAAATAAAAAAATAAATAAAAACCGAAAAGGAAAAGAATCGAGGAGAGAGGAGAAGATCGAGAAGATTTGAAGAGGGAGGAGAATAAATTGAGATGGAGAAGATTGGAGAGAGAAAGAGAGAGAGTCGAGAAGATAAGGAGAAAGAGAGAAGGGCGGTGGATTTTAAAAAAAAGAAAGAGACAAAAAATGAGAAAAAAAGAGGAAGGAATCCGAGAAGATTAGAGAGGGCGGTGAGAAAAAGGAATAGCAAAAAGAAAAAAACAGAATCGAAGAGGAGGGAAGAGCGGTGAGAAAAGAGATAAAAAAAATAAAAAAAAAAAAAAAAAAACAGAATGGAAGAGGAGTTTAGATCCCGAAGAGAGAGGAGGGATCCGAAAAGAAACAAATCAGGGGAGAGCAGTGAGAAAAAAAGATAAAAAAAAAAAGAAGAAAAACAGAAGGGAAGAGGAGGAGAGATCCCGAAGAGAGTGGAGGGATCCGAAAAGAAACAAATCGGGGGAAACCGAGAAAGAAAAAAAAAAAAAGAGAAGAGAAGAAGAGGGAGAGAAAGACAAGTGGGGGAGAGGAAAAAGATAAGCAGGAGCTGGAGGGGAGAAGAAAAGTGAGGGGCTGGAAAAAACCGAGAAGAGAGAGAAAAAGGAGGAGGGAGAAGAAGAAGTGAGAGGATAAAAAAAATATAAAAAAATAGGAGTCCAAACAGGAGGAAGGGGAAGAAACCGAAGAAAAAAAATTAATGAAATAGGAAGCTGCAGGAGAGAAGGAAGGAGGGACGAAGAAGAAAGCTGAGAGAAGAGAGGGAGAAGAGTTGAAGGAGAGCCCCTACGACTCAGGTAAAGTGCCAATCCCTGCCTATTTTTTTGTTTTTTTCCTTTTTCTTCTTTGTTTCTCTGGCTTCACCCCACCACCGATTACCTGTTCCATCACCAATTCTTCGACACCTAAGCACCTCCATTAGCCTCCATTACAACCTGAAGCATCGATTCACTCACCCACTCCCGCAAGCCATCCTCCGCACTCCGCAGCAATCCATCATCCCCGAAGCCTTCCCACATCATGATAGAACAGTACCTACTCGTCAACTTCCACCACACCTCATGACCAGGCCTACAACCTTGCTGTAAACCCAATACGGTAAGCCACCAGTACCTCTCACCAGATCAACATCAACCCCACTTAATCAGTAGCCCTCATCCAACCATCTAATCGGCATTCCTTATCTTACCCCTAATCTTTCCATCAAATATGGGCCATTGATCGAACCTAGGATCATGATATGCTTGAATGAAATCTGAATTCTTTATCATGTTGCCATGATGCCCATTCAAAATCTGATCCATTAAATGTGAAATTTGTTTTGATCATGTGATGAAAATTTGTCCATTGATAATGAATTAATGTTTGAATGAATGAATTTGGCTAACTGATGTGAATTTAATCAGAATCGTTAATCTTTAAGATCTAATCATGTGAATGGATGATTAATTAATCTGAATCATTGATTTTAATTTGATGATGATTTTAATGATGGATTAATTTGAGCCATTAAAGTCCGATTAACTGATGTTATATGATCTAAACTGTTAATTTAAGATCTTGAATTAATTTCAATCGTTGATCAAATGTGATTTTGGTCGCATTGTTGATGATCGATGCATTGAATCTAGACCGTAGATCTGAAGATATGTTTTGATTGATTGATTCTCACATGCTTATTGCCATATTTGTCTGCCACAGGTTTTTTGCCATATTGGATGATTACTGCCATGTTTGGATGCATACTTACCATGTTTGTAATGATTCACATGCTCACTTGCCATCTTTGACTGATTTGTTGCTAAATTTGAATATATTCCCAACATGCTATATTTGGATGCTTATATGCACACACTACCACAATTGAAATAATCACACTGCCATGATTGGAATGATCATACTCACATGCTATATTAAATGCTTATTGACACAATTAGGGTAGAAAACCTTAAAATAGAAAGAAAATAACAATTAGGGTAGAAAATCCTAAAAAATGGAAAGAAAATAACAATTAAGGTATAAAATCCTAAAAAATAGAAAAAAAATAATATTTAGGGTAGAAAACCCTAAAATGGAAAGCAAGTAACATTTAGGGTAGAAAACCCTAAGATGGAAAGAAAATAATAATTAGGGTAGAAAACCCTAAAATGGAAAGAAAGTAACATTTAGGGTAGAAAACCCTAAGATGGAAAGAAAATAATAATTAGGGTAGAAAATCCTAAAATGGAAAGAAAGTAACAGTTAGGGTAGAAAACCCTAAAAAAATGGAAATAAAATAATAATTAGGGTTGAAAACCCTAAAATGGAAAGAATGTAACAATTAGGGTAGAAAATCCTAAAAAATGGAAATAAAATAACAATTAGGGTAGAATACCCTAAAATGGAAAGAAAATAACAATTAGGGTAGAAAACCCTAAAAAATAGAAATAAAATAATAATTAGGGTAGAAAACCCTAAAATGGAAAGAAAGTAACAATTAGGGTAGAAAACCCTAAAATGAAAATAAAATAACAATTAGGGTAGAAAATCCTAAAATGGAAAGAAAATAGTAATTAGGGTAGAAAACCCTAAAATGGAAAGAAAGTAACAATTAGGGTAGAAAACCCTAAATATGGAAAGAAAACAGCAATTAAGGTCTTGCCATGCTTAGAATTAGCATATTAGATCTTACCATATAGGCTCTTGCCTTCTTTGCAGTGCATGCCATATTAGGAAGATTTTTAAACAATCTTACTGTATGTGAATTTCTTGCCATAAATGTTTTATGTGCCATATTTAGATAGAATATTCTATTTTTTGGCAATAACTTATTTTATGCAACACCCTAGTCAAACTGCCATATCTACACACTTCTAGAAGACAATCTAGACGTGGGGAGGTGCATTTAGGCACCCACATTCTTGGGAAGGGCATAATGGGAATAATAAAACCTTAATAAAGAAAGAGAATTCTTTGCCAAACCTTCTAAAATTAGAATTAAGAATGAAAAGGGTAATTTAGGACGATTTGCCCCTCGGCAAACCCTAAACCTAGAATAGGTTCTAAACCCTAAACCTAGAATAGGTTCTCAATTTTTAACCTAGAACAGGTTATCCATCCCGAACTACGCGGATTCTGATTCCTAGGGCAAACCCTAGGATACGTAGGCCATTTGGGAGAAACCCAAATTCGGATCCACAATTTAGTCCACTTGGACTATCCATAGATCCACTAGGATATTATCCACATTCCAACCCAAATAGGGTTATTCTTAGATCCACTAGGACTATCTATCAGTCCACATGGACTATCCAAATCCTAATCCATAGGATTTCTCAACCTTTCAAGCATAAATTTCAACTTGAACAAAGAACTTAATCATCCACAAGCATAAATCACATCCATAAACTTTAATCACACCTGAACTACGATGGTGAACCTGATTTTTGGAATAAATCCGTAATACGTAGGCAATCTGATGGATACAGATTCGGTTCAATGATATCAAACCCCTTGGTTTGGTTTGGCTTAGCAAATAGAGTCTAGCATAGGAAAGGTATAGGAGATCGATTTCGATCGGGCAGTTTGGGTGCCTAATCCCTTCCCATAACCGTAACCTGACACTTACCCAATCTCTGATGGACCAGAAATCCAATCTAAGGGTCATGAGCCAATCGAAGTCTTACCTTGGGGTGAGATTTCACATTTCTAAGGTCCTAGACCTAAATCTAGGTGGCGACTTCTAAAGATTTCCATCTTTGTCCTCACACGAGGATTTTGGACAAGAATGAGGGGAGCTTGGCAGTTTCTAACCAAAGTGATTTTATTGATTGACTGTAAGACCCGTGTCAATCTAACCCGGTCTTACCACCTTGAACCAGGTTTACCCATCATGGTCGAGTCAAATGGACCAAGGGCGTGAAGAAGATCGAGATCCCAGGTATCAAATCTGTCACACCCCAATTCTGCACTGTTCAGAATGGTGTGATGAACCGCTAGCAAACCAACGGTTCAACCAGGATCTCGAGTAGGCTATCCCCGTTTTATCTAAACTTCCACACATCCATAATCACAATCAGAGTAAATACACAATAGCGGAAATTTCATAATAAAATGAACTGAGGATCTATAGTGATATAAATATTGAATAGCAAATTATTCTATATCAACTGAGACATAAATAATTATCAAATACATGTCTTTATTAAATTCAAATAAAGAAACCTAAGAAAATTATCTAATCGAATACACACGAGTTGCACTCGCAAGAGGAGTCGTGTGTATCCACTTCAGCTCCAGCTTCCATGGCTGCCACATTCCTGTACGCAGACGCATTCACATAATCTTCAATGGTATAACCTGCATCATCAACTAAAAATATTCGACGTCGAGGGGTGAGCACACATCACGGCTCAGTGAGTAGACAAAAGAATGCAACAGTACATATACATGCAATCAATTTATATCTTTGGTCTGGTTTAAAATTTGCAGTATGCAATAGAAAGGTTTAGGTAGTCAAAGGTCACGTTTATTGACCCCGCCTTTATACACAAGTGTGTGACGTCACCCGAAGATCACGTTTATCGTCGACTCACATGCACCCAACCATGAACATTATATAACAAAGGTTAACGTTTATTGCTATATATTGCCATACCAACACGTAAGCCCCTGTTGGCGAGGGCTACAAACTGGGCTCGCAACTAACCAATCCTAATGCCAAAAGTGTATCCAAGGCCTCACCCCAGCATCCCTCAGAATATCCATAGAGATAGAGCTAAGGCCCCCCGGTAGAGTCAGAGACTACAAGGACCGAGACCACCTCCCCTGATACTCTACGACATAATAGTTCTGCTAAAGTAATGGCGATACGACGATGCTAATGCACAAGACTTGAGTTAGATATAGAGCTAAAGTGTTGAGATCCGCCAAAAGTTAACGTTTATTGACGTTCTCATCACACCTCCCCTGATACTCGCTCGCATCAAGTACACTAACCACACACATACAATCACATGCCTATTCCTATCATCATCATCATCATCATGTTATAAACTATAAAATAAATATGCATGAACAAATAATAGAAATATTGGATGACATGTTGTATGCATATTACAAACATCTTCGCATAGAATCAAGCATGGCATAGGACTCAAGAAAATAGAAAACAGTTTTGTTATTAACCAATTAGTTTGGAGTTCTGGTTCCTCACCTTAGCTTGCTAATAGATACTCTTCCAATCTTTAGAATCACCTTACAATGTTATTATATTTCTAGAAGACCTAACAAAGTCAATAGACTTTAATTAGAATTAATTCTGAATTTAAAAACCACTCTGTTAACTGAGGGTCGAAGGTAGGGTCGGAGTCCTGATCGACCCTCGGTGCGACCCTCCCCAAACTCTGAACTTCCCAAACACTGAGGGTCGATGGTCAAAATCACCTAGGGTCGGATGGTCATCGACCCTCGGTGAGACCCTCGGTGCACTTTGGTCCAGTACCCTCTTTTAATCCATTCTTCGTGCTTGGGATCCTATGGCTTGCTCCTACATTCCATTCTACATTCATTCCATGGTCTGAAACCATGTATAACCCACCTAGATAGCTTTCATGCATTCTCCTATGGTTTTCCATGAAAACCTAACCATAGATTGATGGTTTGGGTTTCTCCGATATCACACTCTCAACAATAACTAACCTAAGGTCTGTAGAAACTCATGGAATTAGTATCCATACCTAAGAAGAATAATCTTTCTCTGCAACTCTTCTCTTTTGGCTTAATTTTATTCCTTGTTTCTCTTCTTCTTCTTTTCCTTTTCTTCTCTTTCTCTCAACTCAATTAGGGTTGTGAAAGGAGTGAAAGTGGCTTAGGGACATCCTTTAAATAGAGTAGGAACATCCTAAAATAAGTGCCTTTGAGATTAGGAAAGAATCCCCATCGAAAATTAGGAAATTTCCTAATTCTATTTCCTATGGTAACCGAGGGTCGATGATCCCGTCGACCCTAGGGTTCTAAGCTGTCCGACCCTCCCTTCAAAACTGAGGGTCTGACTTTCTGCTTTGGGAGGTCCGACCCTGCTTAGCTGGGTATGCGACCCTCCTGTGAGGACAAAGATGGAAATCTTTAGAAGTCGCCACCTAGATTTAGGTCTAGGACCTTAGAAATGTGAAATCTCACCCCAAGGCAAGACTTCGATTGACTCATGACCCTTAGATTGGAATTCTGGTCCATCAGAGATTGGGTAAGTGTCAGGTTACGGTTATGGGAAGGGGTTAGGCACCCAAACCGCCCGATCGAAATCGGTCTCCTATACCTTTCCTATGCTAGACTTTATTTGTTAAGCCAAACCAAACCAAGTGGTTTGATATCATTGAACCAAATCTGTATCCATCAGATTGCCTACGTATTACGGATTTATTCCAAAAATCAGGTTCACCATCGTAGTTCAGGTGTGATTAAAGTTTATGGCTGTGATTTATGCTAGTGCATGATTAAGTTCTTTGTTCAAGTTGAAATTTATGCTTGAAAGGTTGAGAAATCCTATGGGTTAGGATCTGGATAGTCCATGTGGACTGATAGATAGTCCTAGTGGATCTAAGGATAACCCTATTTGGGTTGGAATGTGGATAATATCCTAGTGGATATATGGATAGTCCAAGTGGACTAAGATGTGGATAAATATCCTAGTGGATCTATGAATAGTCCAAGTGGACTAAATGTGTGGATAACCCTATTTGGGTTAAAATATGGGGGATATCCTAGTGGATCTATGGATAGTCCAAGTTGACTAAATTGTGGATCCGAATTTGGGTTTCTCCCAAATGGCCTACGTATCCTAGGGTTTGACCTAGGAATCAGAATCCGCGTAGTTCGAGCATGGATTGTAATGGTTGGGTATCCTAGTGGATCTATGGATAGTCCGAGTGGACTGAGGTTGGATAAATATATCCTAGTGGATCTATGGATAGTCCGAGTGGACTAAATTGTGGATCTAAATTTGGGTTTCTCCCAAATGGCCTACGTATCCTAGGGTTTGCCCTAGGAATCAGAATCCGCGTAGTTCGGGATGGATGACCCTATTCTAGGTTAATGATCGAGAACCTATTCTAGGTTTAGAGTTTAGAACCTATTCTAGGTTTAGGATTGAGAATCTATTCTAGGTTTAGGGTTTAGAACCTATTCTAGGTTTAGGGTTTGCCAAGAGGCAAAATCGTCTTAAATCACCCTTTTCATGCAAATAAGGCAAGAGTCTATATGGCATGATCAAGTATGCTATCTTCTAAGCATGGCAAGACCTAATATGACCATATTTAGGGTTTTTCCCTAATTGCTATTTTCTTTCCATATTTAGGGTTTTCTACCCTAATTGCTATTTTCTTTCCATTTTAGGGTTTCTACCCTAATTGTTACTTTCTTTCCATTTTAGGGTTTTCTACCCTAATTGTTATATTTTTTTTTCCATTTAGGATTTTCTACCCTTATTATTACTTTCTTTCCATTTTAGGGTTTTCTACCTTAATTGTTATTTTCTTTCCATTTTAGGGTTTTCTACCCTAATTGTTATTTTCTTTCCATTTTTTAGGGTTTTCTACCCTAATTGTTATTTTCTTTCCATTTTAGGGTTTTCTACCCTAATTGTTACTTTCTTTCCATTTTAGGGTTTTCTACCCTAATTGTTACTTTCTTTCTATTTTAGGGTTTTCTACCCTAATTGTTATTTTCTTTCTATTTTTTAGGGTTTTCTACCCTAATTGTTATTTTCTTTCTATTTTAGGGTTTTCTACCCTAATTGTTACTTTCTTTTCATTTTAGGGTTTTCTACCCTAATTGTTACTTTCTTTCTATTTTAGGGTTTTCTACCCTAATTGTTATTTTCTTTCTATTTTTAGGGTTTTCTACCCTAACTGTTATTTTCTTTCTATTTTAGGGTTTTCTACCCTAATTGTTATTTTCTTTTCATTTTTTAGGATTTTCTACCCTAATTGTGACAATAAGCATTTAATATAGCATGTGAGCAAGTGTAACTGATAAATATGGCAATAAACATGTGTAGCATTCCAATCATGGCAATGTGATTATTCCAATTATGGCAGTGTGATCATTCCAATTATGGCAGTGTATGCATACGAGCATCTGAACATAGCATGTGAACAAATATAGCATCAAATATGGCATGTGAGAAACAACCAAAGCATATGAGAATCAATCAAAACATGATGGAACACGCAGCAAGATGACAGCTTTGTCAGGCTGGACCAAAATGGGCACATAGGGCACTGTACTTACTCAAAAAATTCTTACAAGATATCCTCAGAAAGAGGACTCAGAGGCCAACATTTTGTTTCAAGGAAGCTAATCCTAAAAGAGACCGTAGGCAGGTCGAAAACATTCCCCAAGTACCGGAAAATACACTGGTCAGATCTGTTCTAGATTCTGGCCAGTGGTACTATAAAATCAATATAAAATCATATAGCTATGAAAATAAAATCCAAATATATGGTCAGAAAGAAGACCCAGAGGCCAACATTTTGTCACAAGGAAGCTAATCCTAAAAAAGATCATAGGTAGGTCGAAAACATTCCCCAAGTATAGGCAAATACACTGGTCAGGTCTGTTCCAGATTTGGGCCAATGGTACTACAAAATCAATATAAAATCATATAGCTCATGAAAATAAAATCTGAATACATGGTCAGAAAGAGGACTCAGAGGCCAACACTTTGTCTCAAGGAACCTAATGCAAACAGAGGCATCTTCCTAATGCTAGACACCAATCTCAGACATGCATTTGCAGTATACTTTGACTTTGAAAAAAATAACTGACAGAAAGGATGGGTCTCCTACCTCAGGCTTCTTCACTCTGCTTTTCTCCTTTGCATCTTCTCATCATCCTCCTTGCTGCTTCTCTGATCCTTCTCTCTTTTTCCTCTAGATCTTCTCTTCTTAACACCTCTCTCTCTCTCTCTCTCTCTCTCTCTCTCTCTCTCTCTCTCCTTCTCTCTTTCTCTATTTTCTTCTTCTTCTCTTTTCTTCTGATTGTTTTTCTTTTCTCTCTCTCACTCACATTTTTCTCTCCCTCACCCACGTTCTCCTCTCTCTATGGTCTGGAAAAAGAGCCTCTCCTCTCTCTTCTCTTACCTATTTATAATTTTTCTCTCCTTTTCTAGAAGATCCTTCTTTCCTTTCTTCTTTTTTCTAGAAAAATCTTTTTTTCTTCCTTTTTCTTCTTTCCTTTCTTCTTTTCCTTCCTTTTTCTCTTCTCCTTCTCCATTCCACACGTTCTCTATCTCTCCCTCTTCTAGAAAATCCTCTCCTCCTCTTTCCTTCTCTCTTTTATTTCCTTTTTCTCAAAATCGAGATCTTTTGGATTTCTTTTTTTCTCTCCTCTTGGACGTCCCTTCCTCACTTTGGATTCCTTTTTTTTTTTCTTTTGGATTATATGCCTTAACAAAATCTTTTGAATCCAAAAGATTTTTTTTCTCTTTTCTTTCCTTTTCTCAAAATAAAATCTTTTGGATTCTCCCTTTTCTATTTCTTTTTTTTCTCTCTCCACCTTGGACGTCTCTTCCCTTCCCATCTTTGGATTCTTTTTTTTTCTTTTGGATTATATGCCCTAACAAAAATCTTTTGAATCCAAAAGATTTTTTTTCTCTCTTTTCTTTCCTTTTCTCAAAACAAAATCTTTTGAATTCTCCCTAAATTTCCCTCTCTCTCACGTTTCCTTCTCTTTGGATTCTTTGTTTTCTATATATAAAACATATATATAATTATATAATATCAATATATTGATATATATAATATAATATACATATAAGATATATGTATATATTATATGATATATTACAATATATTATACATTATATAATAATATATAAAAGAAATACATGTATATAAGCCACCATGAATTGATCCGGATTGAGTGGGTTGGGCCAAAACTACCTTGGGTTGAGCTGAGTTGACTGGATTGACTGAAATTAACTGGGTTTTCACTCTCTGTCATTTCATGGGTCATTTCCACTGTCATTCTATACAGAATTTTCCGATAGCCTTTATTCTACATTTTTTGTGTCCACTTTGTAGAACATTAAAAATGAAGAATATTGGAGCTTGAATCAACTCATTTGGAAATAAAATGGCCAACCTATGAATTTTTAAAGTTTAAGCGGGCCAATTATCGATAATTTGGTTAACCATTTTGCATGAGACTCTTCGGAGACTTCTGTCTGAAATCCTTTACGTCCACTTTGTAAAACATCATGAATGAAGAATAGTGGCCTTGGAATCATCTGAATCCGATGTAGAACGGAAAAGATATGAAGCTTTGAAGTTCTAACGATAATTTTGCATGAAAGCTTACATGGGACCCACTGGTGACTTCTACCCAAGATTTTTTACGTCCACTTTGTAGAACATCATGAATGAAGAATAATGGCCTTGGAATCATCTGAATCCGATGTCCGATGATCAAGATATGATGATTTGAAATTCAAACAATCCGACTTACGATAATTTGCATGAAGGCCCCTGGGATTATTTATAATAATTTTAGAAACCTCCCTTATATGTATCATCAGACTAAAATGGTCATATCTTCTTCATTTGATATCATAATTAAGCAATTCTGGTCTCATTTCGAAGATAATTTATGACCTATGCATTCATGCAGATAATAGCCCATGACCCTGCTGTGGGATTCAGTGAAAAATCATAAATCTTTGGATTAAAGGCCAGAAACCTACCATATTGGTTCACTTACACAGAGGGTAGAAAAAATGGGGTGCTTACAGATGCCCCTCTTTAGCCGAGAATGTTATCAGTTGAAGGCTAAAGATAAAAGAACCACATTTTTGGAGTATGAGTGATATTGTTTATTGGGCTGCACTTAGGGTAATTCTTCCTAAACTGCCTACGTATTCTAAGGGTGTCCTAGAAATCAAGCCCAAAACGTAGTTCGATTGGCAAGAAGGTTTGTTCTTCTTGGAAAATTGATGAGTGTTCTTCTTGTATGAAGCGAGGCTGTGAATACAAGGCTCATTTGTAGGTTGGGAACCTCTTCTTGCTGAGGTAGAACTAATGATGCAAGGTATGTGCGGGCTTGGACCCGGCTTGATCCATTTGTAGGCTGATAAACCTCTTCTTGTACGAAGCTAGGCTGTGAATACAAGGCTCATTCGTAGGCTGAGAACCTCTTCTTGCTGAGGTGACTCATGATGCAAGGTATGTGCGGGCTTGGACCCGGCTTGATCCATTTGTAGGCTGATAAACCTCTTCTTGTATGGAGCTAGGCTGTGAATACAAGGCTCATTTGTAGGCTGGGAACCTCTTCTTACTGAGGTGGAACTCAATGCAAGGTATGTACGGGCTTGGACCCGGCTTGATCCATTTATAGGCTGATAAACCTCTTCTTGTATGAAGCTATGCTGTGAATACAAGGCTCATTTATAGGCTGGGGAGCTCTTCTTGCTGAGGTGGAACTCATGATGCAAGGTATGTACGGGCTTGGACCCGGCTTGATCCATTTGTAGGCTGATAAACCTCTTCTTGTATGAAGCTAGGCTGTGAATAAAAGGCTGATTGCATGAGCTTGGGCTCGGCTTTGATGTCTTTCCTTTGATTGAGATGAAGCTCTTTTGATTGAGATTTTGAGATTGATTTTCTGAATAAGCTAGGGCTCTGCATTTGATTCAATTATAGGCAGAGATTGATTTGAACTTTGGATGAGCTAGGGCTCTGCATTTGATTCCCTTGTGGGCTGAGATTGACTTGATCTTTGAATGAGCTAGGGCTCTACATTTGATTAGGAATTGAGCAAGAACTCAGAATATCACTTTTAGGGTGAGGAATTTGCTATTGATTCTGAAATGAACAGGAACTCAGAAGATCACTTATAGGGTGATACTGAATGACTCTTCTTTAAAGTTCCTACCAACTTTGGACCTTCGGGGTTGAAAATTGGAATATCCTTCTTGGAAGCTCTATGGCTATGAACCTTCAGGATGCTTGAAAGTGACCCATATAGGAAGGCTTTGTTGACTTTGAACCGTTAGGGTTGAAATCTGCCCCATCTTGGAAGTCTCTTGACTTTGAACCTATAGAGTGCTGGACATATTTGAAATGATGGTGAATTCCTTGGCAGTTTTCCAAGTTTTTTTTTTTTTGCTCCTGTCTTATTGGTGAAGGCACAAAACGTGACATCAATGGAAATGGTGTCATGGACTTCGCTGGCATGATACCTAGATTTGGAATTTGCCATCTATGACCTGGTACTGAAAGTTTTACTCAATTTCAGCATGGTAGGGATGACCTGGTTACTCCTTTTGAAGGGTTTCATGTAATTTGAAGGTGATGATTTTCTTCAGCCAACATTGGTGTTGTTGAATTTTGGATTGAAAGAAACTCTAGCGAGGATTTTGGACAAGAATGAGGGGAGTTTGACAGTCTCTAACCAAAGTGATTTTATTGATTGATCTTGGTGTTAAACTGTCGAGGGGCATCTGATCAACTAAGTTCTTTGACTGTGCATTATGGTCGAACAAATTGGTAGCATAGCCAAGCGGTGATGAAATGTGACATGGGTTTAGCCCTTGATCTAGGCTCATGAAAAGCTCAGGGCTTTACAACATTGTTGTGCCAATTTTGAAAGATAATTGAACCACGGCCCCAAAGTAGGCACGAGGAGCAAAGGATTTGAAGTGTTCCTTTAGAGAATTTGGTGACCAAATCCTAACAGGTGAGTGACCACATTGGATTTTCTTCATCATGATTAGGAGAACTGAGAAATTGGTAAAAACCAACTTAGACAGACCTACTTCTATTGACTAGGAAAGTCATTGACTTCAGACTAAACAATGGATCCTAGCTTTAATGCTCATGATCAAGTTCAATTCCTCTACATAGGGTATATCTATGCCCCAGTGTCTGCATGTTGTGACAGACCACTACTGTAGTGTGCTAGGGCACAGGCAATCTAACAGAGTTAGAACTAGGTTGAATCTGGATTGCATCCATAATTTGACCATGCTTCCAAGGTCAAGGGAAGATTGATAGATTGATTGCAGAAAGTAATTTCTTAGATAAACCCTTGTTGAATCTTGAAAAATGAGGGAGCTGATGATTTGATGAATTTGGCTACATCCGTAACCAGGCCATGAGAATTTGCTCTCTCCCTAACATGACCAAAGGATTTGAAGATAGAATTCTTTTGAAAGACAATGCTATGGAGCCCAACAGATGACGGTTTGTTTAACTCCTCCAAGTATGATTCACTGGAGAGCAAGAGGGGTTCCTTTCCTTATGAAGGGTAGACTGGTATGACACTTGTCTACATGAACCACTGAATTTTTTCTTTGAAGGGCCAATGTGGGCAATGCTTTAGGGCTGCATCAGGTCGCCTATCCCCACTGAGGTATTATGGGTTGCCCATTGAGGTTTCTCGGGTTGCCTTTCCCTGCTGAGGTTTCTTTTCTTTCCATTATTATTTTTTTTCATTTTCTTCTTTTTGCAAATCCCATCTTGGGTTGAATAAAGAGTCCTGATATGGTGAGGATATTGCCAAAATTATGCTCCTATCCAATGGTCTGAAACCCTTAGGGGAAATCTGAACGGCATGAGTTTTATGACAAATGGATAACCTTGCCCCACTGTTTAAGTTGACACCTACACGTATTGATAGGCGGACAGCTATTTGAATCATCACTAAAAATGATCTTAAGGAAATGCAGTCCCACAACAAAAATGAAAATGGTGCCAAATTATGTTTTCCTTTCTTGGAGATGTTCAGATGGAACACGTGTCCCAACAAGCTATATCGAGATTCTAAATCAGTTACGATCATATCTGGGCCAGAAACCTTTAGGTTTGTTGACAAGTATTGATGTTGAAGGTCCAAGAGAACGGATGTGAAACTGTCCACATGGGTCTACCATTGGGAGAGTGTTTGGTTGTTTATGTAGAATGGATTTATCTTACCGAGAAGATCCCATTTTATTGGTTTGATAAATGAAGGGCTTATGGAAACCTTTGGGAAGCCGTTGGATGTAATGAACGACAGATGAGAGTTTCAGCCAGATTCATGAATTTGTACATAAAATGATGACATGATCACGAGATACAATGCATAAAAAATGATAATCAAAAGAAGGGCTTGTGATAGAGACTCCTTGGAAGGCCGTCAGATTGATGGACTGGAGAAAGAGTCTAATGCCGATGAGAAATATTTCTCTGATGATGAAGAAGTGATGAGATCATCTCTTGCAAAGGCGGGATGTAATTGGCCAAAATCAAAAGTCCGGTCCAACATGCTGTGAATCTTGAAGAATGATCGAACTTGCTATCAGGCTTTGATTGAAATTACCAATCTTCTTGAAGTGAGAGGGACAATTGGCCTACTGTCGAGCTCCAATGCCATTCAACATCTTGCTATTTTCTTTTCTTCTCTTTTTTTTTTTCTTTTTCTTCTTTTTTTTTTTTTTTTTGGATGTGAAGGCCATATAAGCAGTGCTTCGCTTGATCGCGAAATTGTATCCTGACTTTCAATATTGGATTTGAATCTTCTTCTTCCAAACATTTCCAATCAGATAGAACGTCTTTGCTCCAACTAGCACTCTGATCTTCTGTAAACTTTATGAGCATTTGTGACTGCTCATATAGTATCTGATTTTATCCGAATGGTGAATCCGTATGCTATCCTCTCGGAAGTTAATCATCACCTTCTATCTGATGTGACTGCCTTCCCATTATTGATGTAGATAAAACATAGGCTTGAATTTTTTTTTTTTTTGGGTATCCCAATGACCTCATTCTTTGATTTTGAGATTGATCATTCATCATGTATCTCTTGCTTGCAGATGATGTACTTTGTAAGAACTTTGGCATTTCCATCTTCTTGGTGGCACATCTGTCCTCCACATTTGTACTGATTGGATGATCTGTTGATCTAATGCTTTCCTTGGAATCTTTTCACAGGTAGAACAAATGGCAGCTTCTGCAATACATGTTTCTTGAGACTACTCTTGTGTCTCTCAATTGATCATTTAAAGCTTTCTCAGACGGGTTGGACCTTTCTTTCTCAAGAGGCCGGGTGGTGTAGAAGTTCAGGAGACGGCTCATCGTTTCAATCATCTTCAGAGTTAGAATTGACTGCGTACGTAGAATAGGAAGATGTACAAAAACGGGAGGAAATGTATGGAAGAGACAAGGCACAAAGTTTGAAATCCCAAACGGGTGATTTTTTTTTTTACTTACAGGCAGATTGGACTGGAGTTGTCAACAAGCATATCAATCTTGGACCTAGACATGGATGACCTATCGAATATTGATAATAGAAAGTTGAAACAACTAGTTCATCCAAGTGGCTCCAGTTGGGCATAACGCCTTCGACGACCACCTTCAGTCATTGTGGGAATAAATCTTCCTTCAGATTTCTAATAGCAAGACTCATCATGCCCCTCTATCAATAGGTGCAGGATGCCTACCTTTCAGGGTTCCATACAATTCTTACCCTCTTTTCTTTCAGTTTAGGATCCATTCATAACCAGGCTATTGCCTTTTAAGCTCAAGGTTACTTTGGTTCATTCCCCAATTTGGGGTCCAGTGGATTCATCAGTGGACCACTTATAGCTGAATTCAAAATCATTTTATGCCCCAGCTTGGGGAGCAAGAGGTATCGTCATTGCACTACACCATTTTGAGTCCAAGATTAGACTAGTTTATGGCTCGGCTTGGGGGGTTCAATGGATTTCTTTGTTAGACCACTCTCAATTTGGGTCTAAGGTCAATTTGGTTCATGCCCCAGTTTAAGGCATAATGGCTTTCCTCATTAGACCTCATTCAATTTGGGTCCAAGGTCAATCTGGTTCATGCCCCAGTTTATGGATTAAGGGTTTCATCATTGGACCATTCCCTAGCTATGATTCTGGTTCCTATCCTAGCCTGGGGCATATCGGATCTCATCTTTGGTCAACCCTACTGCTCGGGAAAATTCCATTCCCTCTCTTTGAACAATGAGAAATATGAGGGCAACTCTTTGGATTCTGGCATTTCCTTGGCTAATGAGGCAAAAATGCCCATGATGGGATAGCACTACTATAGCTGAAGGTTCATGATTTCTGATGACTCCAGAATCTGGAACTGATCTTTATTGACAGGTGATGAGGAATGCTTCTCATTCATCATTCCTGATGAGCGATCCTAACTTGTAGCACTGGGCTATGATGGACATGGATCGGGCTCTAATTGATAGAGCCAGAGATTGATTTTGAATCCGTCTCCGATTGATAGAGACAAGATTGACTTTGAATTGGTCTCTGATTGATAGAGACAAGATTGACTTTGAATTGGTCTCTGATTGATAGAGATAGAGTTGACTTTGAATTGATCTCTGATTGATAGAGATCAAGATTGACTTTGAATTGATCTCTGATTGATAGAGATCAAGATTGATTTTGAATTGGTCTCTGATTGATAGAGATCAAGATTGACTTTGAGTTGGTCTCTGATTGATAGAGATCAAGATTGACTTTGAATTGGTCTCCGATTGATAGAGATCAAGATTGACTTTGAATTGATCTCTGATTGATAGAGATCAAGATTGATAGTCATGGACTGGGCTCTAATTGCTAGAGGCAAGGATTGCTTGAGTTGGGCTCTGATTGATAGAGGCCAAGGATGACAATCATGAATTGGACTCTAATTGCTAGAGATGAAGGATTGACTGAAATTCTCTTTGATTCCTTTATGAAGTGGAACATGGACCAAAGATAATGATTGAACAGGCCTAGAGGCTAACTCATGCTCACATTGAGTTCATATGAATGAAACCTTTCTTAGTTCCGACATGAATCAGAACCTAAATTGGAGTTGACGATTGGACAAGCCTAGGGGCTGATTAAATTCAAATGAATGGAACTCTTCTTAGTTCCAACATGAATCAGAACTTGAACCACAGTTGATGGTTGGATAAGCCTAGTGGCTAAATGAATTCAGATGAATGGAACTCTTCTTAGTTCCAACATGAATCAGAACTCTAACCAAAATTACTGGTTGGACAGGCCTAGTGGCTAAATGAATTCAGATGAATGGGACTCTTCTTAGTTCCAACATGAATCAGAACCCTAACCAAAGTTGATGGTTGGACAGGCCTAGGTGCTGAATCTTTCCTTCAGTTCTGAGATGAACCAGAAATGGTGGTTGGACCTACCTAGGGGCTGAATATTATTTTGATTCTGAGATGAACTAGATGTGATTGAATCTGCCTAGAGGCTGAATCTTTCCTTAATTTTGGATGAACCGAAATGATGATTGGACCTGCCTAGGGGCTGAATCTTTCCTTCAGTTCTAAGATGAACCAGAAATGGTGGTTTGACCTGCCTAGGGGCTGAATATTTTTCTTGATTCTGAGATTAACTGGATGTAATTGAATCTGCCTAGGGGCTGAATCTTTCCTTAATTCTGGATGAACCAAATGATGATTGAACCTGCCTAGGGGCTGAACCTTTCTTCAGTTCTGAGATGAATCAAAAATGGTGGTTGGACCTGCCTAGGGGCTGAATATTTTTTTATTCTGAGATGAACTGGAAATGGTGGTTGGACCTTCCTAGGGGCTGAATATTTTTTGATTCTGAGATGAACTGGATGTAATTGAATCTGCCTAGGGGCTGAATCTTTTCTTAATTCTGAATGAACCGAAATAATGATTGGACCTGCCTAGGGGCTGAATCTTTCCTCAATTCAAAGGTGAATAGGGAACAATGATTGGATTTTCTTAGGGCCTGAATCTTTCCTTAATTCAAAGGTGAATCGAGAACTATGATTGGATTTGCCTAGGGGCTGAATCTTTCCTTAATTCAAAGGTGAATTGAGAACTATGATTGGATTTGCCTAGGGGCTAAATCTTTCCTTAATTCATAGATGAATCGGGAACTATGATTGGATTTGCCTAGGGGCTAAATCTTTCCTAAATTCTGAGGTGAATCGAGAACTATGATTGGATTTGCCTAGGGGCTGAATCTTTCCTTAATTCAAAGGTGAATCGAGAACTATGATTAGATTTGCCTAGGGGCTGAATCTTTCCTTAATTCAGAGATGAATCGAGAACTATGATTGGATTTTCCTAGGGGCTGGATCTCTCCTTAATTCAGGGGTGCATTGAGAACGGTGATTGGATTTGCCTAGGGACTTAATCTTTTCTTAATTCTGAGGTGAATCGAGAACTATGATTGGATTTCCCTAGGGGCTGAATCTTTCCTTAATTCTGAGGTACATTGAGAACTATGATTGGATTTGCCTAGGGGCTGAATCTTTCCTTAATTCAAAGGTACATTGAGAACTATGATTGGATTTGCCTAGGGGCTGAATCTTTCCTTAATTCAGGGGTGCATTGAGAACCATGATTGGATTTTCCTAGGGGCTGAATCTTTCCTTAATTTAGAGGTATATTGTAAGACCCGCACTCTGAAAACCCGGTATAAACCTTGGTTTTGTGTCATGACAGGTCTTCCGATCATCACCGGGCCAGACGGGGCAAGCGGATAGCAAACAGGTACAAAATCGGACCGAAGTCGACCAATTATACCTGATTTTAGGTATACCGGTCGATGGTACCGGTCTTGGTACCGGTCGACCGGGTATGGCCCTGCGCAGCTATGTGCGGGAATCGAAATTGGTCTCGTGGGTCCCGCTTCCCGATTTCGTCCTGATTTCTAATCCTAGTAGGGTTACTACACCCTATTTCTAGCCTATAAATACATCCTTAAACCTCCTCAAATCCTTTCCATTGTCTCTCACAAACCCTAAAGAAGAGAAAGCGGTTGGAAAGGAGAAGGGGCTAGGAAGAAGAAGGAGGTGCCGCCATTACCGTTCGACGACGCCCTCACTACGCCAGTCAACGGTAAGTGTTTAAATCCATCTTCTTACCCTATGTTAGTTGTGTGGGTGGATCAATACCATGCAAAGTAGGTATTGATCTAAAACCCTAAATCTGCCAATAAACCCTAAGTTGCCGTCAAACCTTAGATTCGAGTTCCGAGATGATATTCATCGAAACGAGACTTGAATGAGTTGGGGATAACTCTAACTCAAAGCCTAGACTTAGAATGGATAGGAGAAACCCTGAAAATCCATGGAGGATGATCGTCGGCAGTCGAAAAACCCATGTATGGTCTTCTGGAGACATACCGGTCGACTATACCGGTTGCACATAGTGCGACCGGTATGTTACGACCGCTATCTCTCGGGAGGTTGTCTGTGGGGACCGGCTGACCATACCGGTCGCCAGTCTTCCCCACAGAGCTGCGACCGGTATGTTGCCACCGGTCAGCTCTGTGAGGGTATTTGTAACCCTGTTGGTTTTCGACCAACATGAAACTCTAAGATTGTTATTTTAATGAAACCCTAATAATATTGTAGGACTTTGTGACTTATCGTTTGGATCTTGCAACGTGGAGCAAGCTAACCAACGAGCGTCAGGTAAGGGAATCTGACCTAAACCTAATAATTAATGGACAGTAAATTGTTGTTAATCACCTGATTATATGAGATGTGTTGTTTGTGCATAGTCACATGCCATCCTTTACTTTCAGTTATTATTACTGTTCATGCATTGATAGGATGTGATTGTTAGGCATGTGATTGTTTTCCTTAGTGTGTGGAGTGGGGCATGGGCCTGGGATCGCTCTTCACATTAGCACCTTTTGTAGTATTCTGTCTTAACATGCTCGGTACGGGTGGGGCATCAGGGGAAGGTCGTGGTACGGTGGTCTCCGATATTGATGTTGTCCCGGCCATTGTTATGTGGTACTGTGGATTCCGAGTCGACGTTGGCTTGTCTACGATGCTTTAGCTCTATCTCTATGCCGTAGGGAGTTATGTTGGGATAGGGTCTACCTGCGTATTGTTTCTATCCTAGTGGGTTAGTTGCGGATAGGGCATCAGGGGAGGTGTGGGAATGCCTTAGCTCTATCTCTATGCCGTAGACGGCTGTGCTGGGATAGAGCATACATTGATGACATATAGGATTGGTTAGTTGCGAGCCCAGTTTGCGAGCCCTGGCCAATAGGGGCTTAGGTACTGGTATGGGTAGAGTATCAGGGGAGGTACGTGGGTATCTTAGCTTTATCTCTATTCCATGGTGGGTGCATGTGGGCCGATGGGGGTGTGATCCATGAGGTGCCACACACTCGTGTATGGAGGTGCGGGGGCCACCAAACCTTTCTATAGCACATTGCAAACTTAAAACCAGACCACAGCATAAAATGATTGTTGCTGCATAATATTGTGAAACTGTCTGATTGTCTTACTAAGCTGTGTTGTGAGCTCACCCTTTGTACGTACATTGTTTTTAGGTGTTGATGCAGGTTACACTGTGGACGACTATGTGAACGCTTCGGTGTACGGTGGTGTGGCTGCTCTGGATGTACAAGCAGGGGAGGACGAGCATGATGCTTCATGCGAGTGCCCTTTCTGTGTCTACTTGTGATGGATTTTTATTTAGTTGTTTCAGTTATTTTTGTTTGGTATTAAGAGATGTAAAAGATATTATAGTTTATGTTTGGATTTGAATAATTGGATATTTTATTATCAATAGATACTCAGTTCATTCTATTTAAGTCTTCCGCTGTATATTTATGTTCTGATTGTGGTTATGTGTAATGGTTTGTATGAATGGACACGACCTATTCGAGATCCTGGACACCATTCTGGTTGGATCAGAATTGGGGTGTGACATACATTGAGAATGGTGATTGGATTTGCCTAGGGGCTAGATCATTCCTTAATTCAGGGGTGCATTGAGCACCATGATTGGATTTGTCTAGGGGCCGAATCTTTCCTTAATTCAGAGATGAATCGGGAACTATGATTGGATTTTCCTAGGGGCTGAATCTTTCCTTCTTTCTTATAAAATTTGATGTTCAATCAAGATCTAGATTCATGACTTCCATTGATTCATTTGGAAAGATAATCTGGATGGATCTCAAGATGGGAGATCAAGACAATTCCCTAATTATAGGGGCCTCTCACCCTAAAAGGGTGGATATAGTTACAGTTTGATTCTCTTTTCCAAAGGCATTGAAATCCAATGGAGGAATATTGAGATTCTAGACATCTAGAGGAGTGGAAGAAGTCACATGCACAATCAAGGATGACTCAACCAAACAAGAGTTAGATCCCTCATAAGGGTGATTGGGTAAACATTATCTAAGTCAATTTAATTGAATTTGATTAAGCCATGTGTTCAGTCTTGGGACCTCATGATTCCAAAATGGATAATCAATGGTACCAAGGTCTGGCCAATTGGATTACCGAATTCGATGAAATTGAAATGGATATATTAATCCGTCGTCCTTATGAGGGATGGTTAGCAAAAGCGGTTCATAGATGAACAAACTAGTAAATTTCTTCTTGACCATGGTATCTATGTCTTGACAGGGATTTTTTGTTCGTTTTTTGAAATCGACATGTTAACAATGAGAGATTCGACACATCGAGCTTACTTAATGGAGGGTGTATAGTGACCGTCTACTATGATGTAGAATAGGTGTATACATACCTCATACTCCCAATGGGTGAGAGTTCAAGATGCTCATCGTGTAGATTCTAACATGTTGACCAATCGAGGACAAAAACGGGCAGAACTTCGACGTCTCGAACATGGATGTCATGGTTAAGCCGATTTTACCGGGTCGATTCAGGGATGAACCAAAAAATAACAAACATTGGGCTACAATCTGGGTTAGGACAGAAAAGGCCACCTTGACGAGGATGGGGTAACCTATCACCGAATGCTCGATGAATAATGGGCCCCCAATCCCTTTATATACTATATTGCAAGGATCCAAGCGACGTGGAGTAGCATAACACATTCCTAGGCGGACCCAAGAAACGCTCGTTAGAGGCTGCTCACCGGTCGTGGTCTCACAAAGTACAGGCCAAGGCTGTGTGTTTCGCCTAGCGGGCTGCCCCATATGCTTGGGACCCGGTTCGGCTACTCGCACGAATGTGTGACTGAACCCATTCCCCCCAAAGCAATAATATACAAGCATAAATATAGTATCCTGAAATATAGCATCCAATTCACACAAGGAAAGTTTTCATTTAAGAGTTTGACATTTATCTCCCCAGTGGAGTCGCCACTGTGAGGACAAAGATGGAAATCTTTAGAAGTCGCCACCTAGATTTAGGTCTACGACCTTAGAAATGTGAAATCTCACCCCAAGGTAAGACTTCGATTGACTCATGACCCTTAGATTGGAATTCTGGTCCATCAGAGATTGGGTAAGTGTCAGGTTACGGTTATGGGAAGGGGTTTGGCACCCAAACCGCCCGATCGAAATCGGTCTCCTATACCTTTCCTATGCTAGACTTTATTTGTTAAGCTAAACCAAACCAAGTGGTTTGATACCATTGAACCGAATCTGTATCCATCAGATTGCCTACGTATGATGGATTTATTCCAAAAATCAGGTTCACCATCGTAGTTCAGGTGTGATTAAAGTTTATGGCTATGATTTATGCTTGTGCATGATTAAGTTCTTTGTTCAAATTGAAATTTATGCTTGAAAAGTTGAGAAATCCTATGGGTTAGGATCTGGATAGTCCATGTGGACTGATAGATAGTCCTAGTGGATCTAAGAATAACCTTATTTGGGTTGGAATGTGGATAATATCCTAGTGGATCTATGGATAGTCCAAGTGGACTAAGATGTGGATAAATATCCTAGTGGATCTATAGATAGTCCAAGTGGACTAAATGTGTGGATAACCCTATTTGGGTTAAAATATGGGGGATATCCTAGTGGATCTATGGATAGTCCAAGTGGACTAAATTGTGGATCCGAATTTGGGTTTCTCCCAAATGGCCTACGTATCCTAGGGTTTGACCTAGGAATCAGAATCCGCGTAGTTCGAGCATGGATTGTAATGGTTGGGTATCCTAGTGGATCTATGGATAATTCGAGTGGACTGAGGTTGGATAAATATATCTTAGTGGATCTATGGATAGTCCGAGTGGACTAAATTGTGGATCCAAATTTGGGTTTCTCCCAAATGGCCTACGTATCCTAGAGTTTGCCCTAGGAATCAGAATCTGCGTAGTTCGGGATGGATGACCCTATTCTAGGTTAATGATCGAGAACCTATTCTAGGTTTAGGGTTTAGAACCTATTCTAGGTTTAGGGTTTAGAACCTATTCTAGGTTTAGGATTGAGAATCTATTCTAGGTTTAGGGTTTAGAACCTATTCTAGGTTTAGGGTTTGCCAAGGGGCAAAATCATCCTAAATCACCCTTTTCATGCAAATAAGGCAAGAGCCTATATGGCATGATCTAGTATGCTATCTTCTAAGCATGGCAAGACCTAATATGACCATATTTAGGGTTTTTCCCTAATTGCTATTTTCTTTTCATATTTAGGGTTTTCTACCCTAATTGCTATTTTCTTTCCATTTTAGGGTTTCTACCCTAATTGTTACTTTCTTTCCATTTTAGGGTTTTCTACCCTAATTATTATATTTTTTTTCCATTTTAGGGTTTTCTACCCTAATTATTACTTTCTTTCCATTTTAGGATTTTCTACCCTAATTGTTATTTTCTTTCCATTTTAGGGTTTTCTACCCTAATTGTTATTTTCTTTCCATTTTTAGGGTTTTCTACCCCTAATTGTTATTTTTTTTTCATTTTAGGGTTTTCTACCCTAATTGTTACTTTCTTTCTATTTTAGGGTTTTCTACCCTAATTGTTATTTTCTTCCTATTTTTTAGGGTTTTCTACCCTAATTGTTATTTTCTTTCTATTTTAGGGTTTTCTACCCTAATTGTTACTTTCATTCCATTTTAGGGTTTTCTACCCTAATTGTTACTTTCTTTCTATTTTAGGGTTTTCTACCCTAATTGTTATTTTCTTTCTATTTTTAGGGTTTTCTACCCTAACTGTTATTTTCTTTCTATTTTAGGGTTTTCTACCCTAATTGTTATTTTCTTTCCATTTTTTAGGGTTTTCTACCCTAATTGTGACAATAAGCATTTAATATAGCATGTGAACAAGTGTAGCAGACAAATATGGCAATAAACATGTGTAGCATTCCAATCATGGCAATGTGATTATTCTAATTATGGCAGGATGATCATTCCAATTATGGCTGTGTATGCATACGAGCATCCGAACATAGCATGTGAACAAATATAGCATCAAATATGGCATGTGAGAAACAACCAAAGCATATGAGAATCAATCAAAACATGATGGAACACGCAGCAAGATGACAGCTTTTTCAGGCTGGACCAAAATGGACACATAGGGCACTGTACTTACTCAAAAAATTCTTAAGAGATATCCTCGGAAAGAGGACTCAGAGGCCAACATTTTGTCTCAAGGAAGCTAATCCTAAAAGAGACCGTAGGCAGGTCGAAAACATTTCCCAAGTACAGGCAAATACATTAGTCAGATCTGTTCCAGATTCTGCCCAGTGGTACTATAATATCAATATAAAATCATATAGCTCATGAAAATAAAATCCGAATAGATGGTCAGAAAGAAGACTCAGAGGCCAACATTTTTTCTCAAGGAAGCTAATCCTAAAAGAGATCATAGGCAGGTCGAAAACATTCCCCAAGTACAGGCAAATACACTGGTCAAGTCTGTTCCAGATTTGGGCCAATGGTACTATAAAATCAATATAAAATCATATAGCTCATGAAAATAAAATCTGAATACATGGTCAGAAAGAGGACTCAGAGGCCAACATTTTGTCTCAAGGAATTTAATGCAAACAGAGGCATCTTCCTAATGCTAGACACCAATCTCAGACATGCATTTGCAGTATACTTTGACTTTGAAAAAAATAACTGACAGAAAGGATGGGTCTCCTACCTCAGGCTTCTTCACTCTGCTTTTCTCCTTTGCATCTTCTCATCATCCTCCTTGCTGCTTTTCTGATCCTTCTCTCTTTTTCCTCTAGATCTTCTCTTCTTAACACCTCTCTCTCTCTCTCTCTCTCTCTCTCTCTCTCTCTCTCTCTCTCCTTCTCTCTTTCTCTATTTTCTTCTTCTTCTCTTTTCTTCTGATTTTTTTTCTCTCTCTCACTCACGTTTTTCTCTCCCTCACCCACGTTCTCCTCTCTCTATGGTCTGGAAAAAGAGCCTCTCCTCTCTCTTTTCTTGCCTATTTATAATTTTTCTCTCATTTTCTAGAAGATCCTTCTTTCCGTTCTTCTTTTTTCTAGAAAAATCTTTTTTTCTTCCTTTTTCTTCTTTCCTTTCTTCTTTTCCTTCCTTTTTCTCTTCTCCTTCTCCGTTCCACACATTCTCTATCTCTCCCTCTTCTAGAAAATCCTCTCCTCCTCTTTCCTTCTCTATTTTCTTTCCTTTTTCTCAAAACCGAGATCTTTTGGATTTCTTTTTTTCTCTCCTCTTGGACGTCCCTTCCTCACTTTGGATTCCTTTCCTTTTTTTTTTCTTTTGGATTATATGCCTTAACAAAATCTTTTGAATCCAAAAGATTTTTTTCTCTTTTCTTTCCTTTTCTCAAAATAAAATCTTTTGGATTCTCCCTTTTCTATTTCTTTTTTTTTTCTCTCTCCACCTTGGACGTCTCTTCCCTTCCCATCTTTGGATTCTTTTTTTTCTTTTGGATTATATGCCCTAACAAAAATCTTTTGAATCCAAAAGATTTTTTTTCTCTCTTTTCTTTCCTTTTCTCAAAACAAAATCTTTTGAATTCTCCCTAAATTTCCCTCTCTCTCACGTTTCCTTCTCTTTGGATTCTTTGTTTTCTATATATAATATATATATATATATATATATATATATATATATATATATATATATATATATATATATATATATATATATATATATATATATATATATATAATATCAATATATTGATATATATAATATAATATACATATAAGATATATGTATATATTATATGATATATTACAATATATTATACATTATAAAATAATATATAAAAGAAATACATGTATATAAGCCACCATGAATTGGTCCGGATTGACTGGGTTGGGCCAAAACTACCTTGGGTTGAACTTAGTTGACTGGATTGACTGAAATTAACTGGGTTTTCACTCTCTGTCATTTCATGGGCCATTCCATTGTCATTCTATACAGAATTTTCCGATAGCCTTTATTCTACATTTTTTGTGTCCACTTTGTAGAACATTAAAAATGAAGAAAATTGGGGCTTGAATCAACTCATTTGGAAATAAAATGGCCAACCTATGAATTTTTAAAGTTTAAGCGGGCCAATTATCGATAATTTGGTTAACCATTTCGCATGAGACTCTTCCGAGACTTCTGTCTGAAATCCTTTATGACCACTTTGTAGAACATCATGAATGAAGAATAGTAGCCTTGGAATCATCTGAATCCGATGTTGAACGGAAAAGATATAAAGCTTTGAAGTTCTAACGATAATTTTGCATGAAAGCTTGCATGGGACCCACTGGTGACTTCTACCTGGGATTTTTTACATCCACTTTGTAGAACATCATGAATGAAGAATAATGGCCTTGGAATCATCTGAATCCGATGTCCGATGATCAAGATATGATGATTTGAAATTCAAACAATCCGACTTACGATAATTTGCATGAAGGCCCCTGAGATTATTTATAATAATTTCAAAAACCTCCCTTATATATATCATCAGACTAAAATGGTCATATCTTCTTCATTTGATATCAGAATTAAGCAATTCTGGTCTCATTTCGAAGATAATTTATGACCTATGCATTCATGCAGATAATAGCCCATGACCCTGCTGTGGGATTCAGTGAAAAATCATAAATCTTTGGATTAAAGGCCAGAAACCTGCCATATTGGTTCACTTACACAGAGAGTGGCAAAAATGGGGTGCTTACACCTCCCTTCAAATTAAGTGTTTTTGGGTCGATTTGATACCTGGGATCTCGATCTCCTTCACGCCCTTGGTCCATTTGACTCGACCATGACAGGTAAACCTGGTTCAAGGTGGTAAGACCGGGTTAGATTGACACGGGTCTTACAACTCCCCCCAACTTATAAAAATTTCGTCCTTGAAATTGTACGTACCTTCTGAATCAAATAAGTGAGGGTATTGCTTTCACATAGCATTCTCTTCTTCCCATGTAACTTCTTCCATGTCTCTACTTTTTCATGTGACCTTAACATAGTAGATATCTCTGTTGCGTAGACGTTGAACCTTTCGACTAGTGATTTCTGTTGGTGTTACTTAAAATGTCAAATCATCAGTCAATTCCGGCAAATCCACTGTCAAAACATGCGTTGGGTCTTTGACATACTTCTTCAATAGGGAAATGTGAAATACGTCATGCACACTTGACATAGATGGTGGTAGTGCTAACTGATAAGCCACTTTTCCACACTTAGCTAGAATTCATATGGCCCGACATATCTTGGACTTAGTTTCCCTTTCTGTCCGAACCTTTTCAATCCTCGCATAAGTGATACCTTCAAAAATACATTATCACCTACAGCGAACTCCAGATCTCTGCGTCGAGTATCTGCATATTGCATCTGACGGTTCTGAGCCGTTCTCACTCTTTCCTTGATAATGTCGACCACTCGACAAGTCTCTTCAACAAATTCCGGTCCAACAATACAACGTTCTCCAACTTCATTCCAAAACAAGGGAGTTCGACACTTCCTGCCATACAGTGCTTCATAAGGTGACATCTGTATAGTAGTCTGATAGCTATTGTTATAAGCGAACTCGATCAATGGTAACTTTTCGTCCCATGATCCTTTAAAATCAATTACACATGCTCGTAGCATATCTTCAAGAATCTGGATTGTACGCTCCGACTGTCCATCCGTTCGTGGGTGGAATGCAAGATCGAACTTCAACGTTGTACCCATAGCCTTTTGCAATCCCTCCCAAAACTTAGAAGTAAATCGTGGATCTCTATCAGACACAATGCTTTTTGGAACACCATGTAACCGAACAATATTATCCACATACTGAGGTCGTATAGGTATGAAGCGAGCTGTTTTAGTCAGACGGTCCACAATCACCCAAACTGCGTCAACTACTCGAGGAGTTAGTGGTAGTCCCGTGACGAAGTCCATAGTGATGCAGTCCCATTTCCATGCTGGTTCCGGTAATGGCTGCAACAGTCCTGCGGGTCTTTGTCGTTCAGCCTTTACCTTCTGACAATTTAGGCATTGGGACACGAACTTAGCTACATCTGCTTTCATTCCCCTCCACCAATATAGTTTCTTTAGGTCATGATACATTTTTGTACTTCCAGGATGTATCGAATAGATGGTGGTGTGGCTTCCTTCATCAGTCGGTGTCTAATGTCTGCACTTTCTATTTCAGGTACACATATTCTTCCTTTGTATTTCAGTACCTTCTCATCATCCAAGGTGAACTCAAGGTTGGTCCTACCTTTCTCAATATCTTCTTGTACTGTTCTCAGATAAGGATCTGCTTTGATAGCTGTCTTCACTTCATCCACTATATCCGGTATAATCTTCAATGCCGCGAACATATTCGAAAACCGATGAATAAACCCTTGGTTGGCTGATCCATCCTTTGTATCTATTACATACTGCTCGTTTCCGTGATTGAATACCATTCCGGTAGTACACATTGCTGCAGTTGTGCTAATCTCTCCTTGCAACTTTATCATTGCTTTTCTGCTTAACGCATCCGCTACTACGTTCGCTTTTCCCGGATGATACTGGATATCACAATCACAGTCTTTCAATAGTTTCAGCCATCTTCTTTGTCTCATATTTAACTCCTTCTGATTAAATAAATAAGTAAGACTTTTATGGTCCGATTTAATCTGGAATTTCTCCCCGTATAGGTAATGTCTCCGTATCTTGACTGCATGTACTACTGCCACTAGCTCCAGGTCATGAGTGGGATAATTTTTCTCATGTACCTTTAACTGTCTTGAAGCATAAGCAATCACTTGCTCTCCTTGCATAAGCACACATCCCAATCCCAGTCCCGACGCATCAGTGTATAAAGTAAAGGTCTGTCCTGGAACGGGAATAGTCAAGATCGAAGCGGATATCAATCTGGTCTTCAGTGTTTGGAAACTCTTCTCACATTTATCAGTCCACACAAACTTTTCACCTTTCTTAGTCAAACTGGTGAGAGGGACGGAAATCCGAGAATAGTCTTCTACGAATCTCCGATAATAACCAGCTAGACCCAAAAAACTTCTAATTTCTAAAATGCTCTTTGGAGCTTACCACTTCACAATAGCCTCGATCTTGCTGGGGTCCACTTTGATTCCTTCAGCGGATACTACATGGCCTAGGAAGGCGACTTCACTTAGCCAAAACTCGCACTTTGAAAATTTGGCATATAACTTCTCTTTCCTTAAACGCTGTAGGGCTGTGTTTAGGTTCTTGATATGGGTTTCCTCGTCCTTGGAGTATACCAATATATCATCAATAAATACTATAACCGATGTATCCAACATATCATGGAAAACTCGGTTCATAAGTTCCATGAACGTTGCCGGTGCATTAGTTAATCCGAAAGACATTACCAAAAATTCATAATGTCCATATCTAGTCCTGAATGCTGTCTTCGGAATATCACCTTCTTTAATCTTCAGCTGATGATAGTCTGATCGAAGGTCGATCTTAGAAAATACTTTTGCTCCTTGTAACTGATCGAACAAGTCATCGATCCGAGGTAATGGGTATCGATTCTTGATTGTCAGTTTATTCAACTCCCGATAGTCGATGCATAATCGAACGCTACCATCCTTCTTCTTTACGAACAACACCGGTGCCCCCCATGGAGATATCTTGGGTCGAATATAACCCTTGTCCAAGTAGTTCTTGTAGTTGCACCTTCGGTTCCTTCGGTTCCGTAGGAGCCATTCTATAAGGTGCTTTTGATACGGTGCGGCTCCGGGTATAAGGTCTATCACAAACTCTGTGGCTCGGTCGGGTGGTAATCCGGGTAGTTCCTCCGGAAATACGTCAGGGTAGTCTCGCACAACGTCAATGTCTTCCATTCGTGGTGCTTCCTTGGTTAGGTCGACCACTGACACTAGATACCCGACTGCCCCCTTCTCAAGGCACTTCTTAGCCTTTAGTGCTGAAAGTATGAGCTTGCGTCTCCGGGGAAGTTTGGTTCCCGAGAAACTGAATTTTGCTCCTTCTTTGTCTTTGAACGTTAGCTTCTTTTCAGCGCATAACAGATTTACAGAATACCGAGCTAACCAGTCCATTCCCAAGATGACATCAAAGTCTGCCATCTCAAGTTCTATCAAGGTTGCATCTAAGATCTTCTCTCCAAGGAGAACTGGACATGGTCCATAACCCTTCTCTAATTCCATTTCTAACCCCATCGGTGATCGTACAAGTAATTTGTAGTCTAATATTTTGATGTGTAGATTTATCTTCTTTCCAAATGCCACAGATATAAAGGAATGAGTAGCTCCGGAATCAAAGAGTACTCTGGCGGACATGCCATTTATAGGTATAATACCTGTGATTTATTTTTACTTAGTCTACATGCTCATACAATATAAATACAACTTAACAAGTTTCAATCATACCTGTGACCACATCGGGTGATGCAGCCGCATCCTCGGACGTAACAGCATATACCCGTCCCTGATGGAATTGCTTCTTGGGCTTAGGGCACTCCCTTGCCATATGCCCCGGTTGGTTGCAGTTAAAACACTTCGGGCCTTCAGAATTTGGCTTTGGCTGAGGTTGAGCTGCTGATGTAGTCTTGGTTACAGCAGTAAAATTCTGAGGACGGAAAGGCTTATATGTCCTGTTATTGCCTCCGTTGTAAGAATTTCCGGCTGGCCTTTTGATGCCTCTGTTCGAGTGAAATAACTCTCCTTCCGGCTCGATTCAATAACTCGAGCAATCTGGATAGCTTCATTATAAATTTTCTTTTCTAAGCCCGGAACATGTTCATCGATGTTTCCTCTCGGTCCCCGTGACGAACTTACGGGTTTTGGTGTCTTCTTCTTGCATGCTAATTGGTGCAAAGAAAAACAGCTCTTCGTAGCGCTGTTGATATGCATCCACAGTCATTTTGTCCCGATATAAACTCGGGAACTCTTTTTCCATAGAATCTTCGAAGCTCCGTGGAAAATATTTCTCAAAGAAGGCTTCTTTATATATAGCCCAAGTTAGTAGGGCGTGCTTGGTCGATAGATATGCCTTCGTGGATTTCCACCAATGATGTGCGTCGCCCTTGAGCATGCGGGTGGCACATAATACTTTCTCTTCCTCCGTGATAGTCATCATGAGGAAATTTCTCTCCATCTCGTCTATCCAGTGTACTGGCCACAACGGATCAGACGGTTTGCCGTTGAATTCCTTGGGTTTCATTTTCAAGAATCTCTCCACTAGTCGAGAGAGGTCCAACTGATTTTGGAGGTTTGCCCCAAACATATGGGGTGGATACTGGTAATTACCTTGAGCTGCTTCCGGAACCCGTGACCGGAATCCGTGCAGCGGGTTGTTGAGGTGTCTCGAGGAGCTGGGTGGTTACCCACCGGTGCTG
The DNA here is from genome assembly GCA_028583415.1 of Protea cynaroides. NCBI lineage: Eukaryota > Viridiplantae > Streptophyta > Magnoliopsida > Proteales > Proteaceae > Protea > Protea cynaroides. Next base: position 16,255,479 of record CM053267.1, on the reverse strand, counting down.
CACTAGCTTGTCCCGTGTGCATGGGTGCAGCCCGAGTGGCTTGAAACATAATACCCATGGCAACTTGCATCCGAGCCCGTGCGTGTTGCATCCGCTGCAGCTGTTGTGCCGATTCATCACCACGGTTGCTAGCTCGGTGGTGGAGGTGGCAAATTTGTAGGGTTTGCCGGTTCCGGATTACCCGATGCATAATCGTTTTTCTCGACTGGTCTCCTCCATGGGTGGTGGTGGTGGAACTGCATTCTGGGTCTGTCGGGCCACCCTACGTCCAGACATAATTCCTTTTTGTGATTGGTGGTGCCTGAAAATTATCAAAATAGGTGAGAATTCATTTATATTTCATGTAGGCACGCTAACCAATGATCAATTCCAATTCTAGCTCATTTTATAAAAAAATACTATCTTTTCTATGCAGGGTCGATGGTGAGGGTCGATGGTATGTCCGACCCTTGGTATCCGACCCTGGGAATGACCTGTTCTTCCCGAGAGCTGAGGGTCGATGCGAGGGTCGATGGGTGTCCGACCCTCAGTTCCGACCCTTAGTTTTCTGTCAGATTCCCGAGAGCCGAGGGTCGATGGGAGGGTCGATTCGAGTGTCGATTGTTCTAATCGAATTGTTCGACCCTCAGACTAAAAATCAGATTTTTAAGATCCGATTTTGGGTCATTTCTTATTATTTCCCTCCCGTTTCGACTCGTCTCTCCCCTCTGAGTTGCTACAGTGCTACTCCACTGTTGTGGGTCGATTTTAGTCCGGGTTTCGACGTCCACGTCATCCATACAGGTATGTTCTCTCATTTTTACCTGTTTTTAGGTTTCCATTTCTAGGTTTTTGCCCATTTAACTTGTATTTTTCAAATTAAACTTTTTCCAACCGTAAAAATTCGATTTTTATTGGGGGCTTTTGTTATTGGTGTCTCAAGGAACGAAAGCCCTCAAAAATTTCTGAGTTTCATCGGTTGGTTATCGAGAAACTTGAATTTTTCCCTTTTTGCCCTAATTTGTCGAAATTTTTGATTTTCTTGATTTTCTTCAAATTGGACATCGTCAGTTAAAATTTCCTACTGCATGTGGGTTGTAGGGTATGTTTAAACCTACGTAAGTTCTCATGCCCACTTGTATGGTGAGAAATGGGGTTTTATGGTTAACTTACATCGTTATTAAATCAAATTTTGGATTTTTATCTTATTAACTCCTTGTTTTCCTTCTCTTTCTTATTTTGCAGATACCATGGCTCGTACCAAGATACCCAGAGTGCGTGATCCACTTCGCTTCCATTTTAATGAAGCTGAGGCATAGTATGCCGACTATGCCCGTGAGAAAGTGGAAGGTGGTCGTATGGTGAACTTGGCTGAGCTAGCCTTGTTCAACATGGAGAGGGCATTTGGTGATATGGGGTGGCTCCCTGTCATCACCTACGACGCGTGCACATGTCTGGATTTGGTGCGTCAATTCTATTGTAATCTCCAGGTGGTGGGGAATTACAATGACGTTGAGCATGGTCAGGAGTTGCGCATCACCAGTTACGTTAAAGGGGTGCACATTTCATTTGACTATCGGCAACTGGCCGATCTGCTAGGCATTCCTTATGATGGCCCCATGGTGTACTGTGCGCCTGGAGAGCCACAGTTTGTTTCTATGGAGATGAGGGCAGAGATCGACAACTAGCTGTTACGACCTGATCGTTGGCAGATGAGAGCTTGTTATCTGCGTCCAGCTCCACGGGTCTTCTGTAAGATTATCCAGCATAATCTGATCCCACAGAGTGGGCACTATGAGAGGGTTTCTCAATTGACCCAGTTTTTGATATACGATGTACCGGCACGCCGGTCGGTCCGCCTTCCTTACAATATCATGCGGACCATGATTAGTGCTACATTGTCCGGTCATAGGGGTAATCTACCCTATGGACGCATAATTACGATTGCCTCCGACCCGTGGGGGGTTGACCTGGTAGATGAGAAGATCCAGGAGAAGACCTTCTCGTCGCCTCTAGATTGGGAGGCAATCTGCAAGATGGGTATGCGGGATGCCCAGGTTAGTAATGAGGAGAGGAACGTGAAGGTGTGCCCTCACACTTGTATCGAGATGGCTGATGCTGAGGCTACTGCTGCCGCTGCTAGAGCGCGTGTGGATCCTTGTCGACGATGACGATCGTATGTATATGGATGTCGATTCGATTCCACCGCCTTCCCCTACACATGCGGCTGGAGTTGGCACTTCTTCTGCGGCGGCTCCTGCACCTGAGGCTGGTCCTTCGCATGCGGCTGGTCCTTCACTCCCACCTTCTGACATGATGGAGACTGCGGGAGATTAGGGAGGCTCGGCGCAGATCTGATCCGAGGATGGAGGATTGCTGCTAGACGCTCAGCGTGTGAGAGTGGATGAGCTGTTAGCCGCCCAGCGCATATCAGACACACAGATGGGAGAGCTTATAGAGGTACAGCGTGCGACTGATCGAAGGATAGCCGATCCCACTGCTAATCTACAGACGACCCAGACTCAGATAGCCTGGTTGACTAGAGTCTATGCTGAGGACTATGACCGAGATCGTGAGGCCCCACCTCCTCCTTCGCCTCCAGGTTCCTGAGTGTACTTTATTTTCCTTGTACTACAGAGTAACTGTCCGGGTTGTGGACTGTACTATGCTTTAGTTATGTATATACATTTGGTTTCTCTCACTCATTGTATGTAACTTATTTCCCCTTTAATAGATGCATTATTCTCTTTTTAAATTTGGTCTCAATCATCACTTGTGCTTACAGTGTGTTTATATTACTGTTTTTACTTTTATCCTATCTCAGTTCACAATGGTCTTGAATGTATGTTAGTTCGGCGAGCAAGGCCTGAGATGCTCTGATACCAAGTTGTCACACCCCAGTTCCGCCTTGTTGAAGCGGTGTGATGAACCGCTAGCAAACCAACGGTTCAACCAGGATCTCGAGTAGGCTATCCCCGTTTTATCTAAACTTTCACACATCCATAATCACAATCAGAGTAAATACACAATAGCAGAAATTTCATAATAAAATGAACTGAGGATCTACAGTGATATAAATATTGAATAGCAAATTATTCTATATCAACTGAGACATAAATAATTATCAAATACATGTCTTTATTAAATTCAAATAAAGAAACCTAAGAAAAATATCTAATCGAATACACACGAGTTGCACTCGCAAGAGGAGTCGTGTGTATCCACTTCAGCTCCAGCTTCCATGGCTGCCACATTCTCGTACGCAGACGCATTCACATAATCTTCAACAGTATAACCTGCATCATCAACTAAAAATATTCGACGTCGAGGGGTGAGCACACATCACGGCTCAGTGAGTAGACAAAACAATGCAACAGTACATATGCATGCAATCAATTGATATCTTTGGTCCGGTTTAAATTTTACAGTATGCAATAGAAAGGTTTAGGTAGTCAAAGGTCGCGTTTATTGACCCCGCCTCTATACACAAGTGTGTGACGTCACCCGGAGATCACGTTTATCGTCGACTCACATGCACCCAACCATGAACATTATATAACAAAGGTTAACGTTTATTGCTATATATTGCCATACCAACACGTAAGCCCCTGTTGGCAAGGGCTGCAAACTGGGCTCGCAACTATCCAATCCTAATGCCAAAAGTGTATCCAAGGCCTCACCCCAGCATCCCTCAGAATATCCATAGAGATAGAGCTAAGGCCCCCCGGTAGAGTCAGAGACTACAAGGACCGAGACCACCTCCCCTGATACTCTACGACATAATAGTTCTGCTAAAGTAATGGCGATACGACGATGCTAATGCACAAGACTTGAGTTAGAGATAGAGCTAAAGTGCTGAGACCCTCCAAAGGTTAACGTTTATTGACATTCTCATCACACCTCCCCTGATACTCGCTCGCATCAAGTACACTAACCACACACATACAATCACATGCCTATTCCTATCATCATCATCATCATCATGTTATAAACTATAAAATAAATATGCATGAACAAATAATAAAAATATTGGATGACATGTTGTATGCACATTACAAACATCTTCGCATAGAATCAACCATGGCATAGGACTCAAGAAAATAGAAAACAGTTTTGTTATTAATCAATTAGTTTGGAGTTCTGGTTCCTCACCTTAGCTTGCTAATAGATACTCTTCCAAGCTTTAGAATCACCTTACAATGTTATTATATTGCTAGAAGACCTAACAAAGTTGATAGACTTTAATTAGAATTAATTCTTAATTTAAAAACCACTCTGTTAACTGAGGGTCGGAGGTAGGGTCGGAGTCTTGATCGACCCTCATTGCAACCCTCCCCAAACTCTGAACTTCCCAAACACTGAGGGTCGATGGTCAGAATCACCTAGGGTCGGATGGTCATCGACCCTCGGTGCGACCTTCGGTGCACTTTGGTCAACTTCCCTCTTTTAATCCATTCTTCGTGCTTGGGATCCTATGACTTGCTCCTACATTCCATTCTACATTCATTCCATGGTCTGAAACCATGTATAACCCACCTAGATAGCTTTCATGCATTCTCCTATGATTTTCCATGAAAACCTAACCATAGATTGATGGTTTGGGTTTCTCCGAGATCACACTCTCAACAATAACTAACCTAAGGTCTGTAGAAACTCATTGAATTAGTATCCATACCTGAGAAGAATAATCTTTCTCTGCAGCTCTTCTCTTTTGGCTTAATCTTCCTTGTTTCTCTTCTTCTTCTTTTCCTTATCTTCTCTTTCTCTCAACTCAATTAGGGTTGTGAAAGGAGTAAAAGTATCTTAGGGACGTCCTTTAAATAGAGTAGGAACATCTTAAAATAAGTCCCTTTGAGATTAGGAAAGAATCCCCATCAAAAATTAAGAAATTTCCTAATTCTATTTCCTACGGTAACTGAGGGTCGATGGGAGGGTCGATGATCCCGTCGACCCTAGGGTTCTAAGCTGTCCGACCCTCCCCTCAAAACTGAGGGTCTGACTTTCTGCTTTGGGAAGTCCGACCCTGCTCAGCTGGGTATGTGACCCTCCCTTCAAATTAAGTGTTTTTGGGTCGATTTGATACTTGGGATCTCAATCTCCTTCACGCCCTTGGTCCATTTGACTCGACCATGACGGGTAAACCTGGTTCAAGGTGGTAAGACCGGGTTAGATTGACATGGGTCTTACAAAATCGACCCAAAAACACTTAATTTGAAGGGAGGGTCACATACCCAGCTTAGCAGGGTCGGACCTCCCAAAGCAGAAAGTCAGACCCTCTATTTTGAAGGGAGGGTCGGACATCTTGAATCCTAGGGTCGACGGGATCATCGACCCTCCCATCGACCCTCGGTTACCGTAAGAAATAGAAATTAGGAAAATTTTCTAATTTTCGATTGGGATTCTTTCCTAATCTCAATGGGACTTATTTAGGATGTTCCTACTCTATTTAAAGGACGTCCCTAAGCCTCTTTCACTCCTTTTCACAACCCTAATTGAATTGAGAGAAAGAGAAGAGAAGGAAAAGAGGAAGAAGAGAAGCAAGGAAGAGAATTTAGCCAAAAGGGAAGAGTTGCAGAGAAGGAGTATTCTTCTCAGGTATGGATACTAATTCCATGAGTTTCTACAGACCTTAGGTTAGATATTGGTGAGAATGTGATCTCGGAGAAACCCAAACCATCAACCCATGGTTAGGTTTTCATGGGAAACCATAGGAGAATGTATAAAAGCTATCTAGGTGGATTATACATGGTTTCAGACCATGGAATGAAAGTAGAATGGAATGTAGGAGCAAGCCATCGGATCCCAAGCACGAAGAATGGACTAAAAGTGGGAATTGGACCAAAGTGCACTGAGGGTCGCACCGAGGGTCGATGACCATCCGACCCAAGGTGATCCTGACCATCGACCCTCAGTGTTCGGAAAGTTCAGAGTTTGGGGAGGGTCGCACCCAGGGTCGATCATGACTCTGTCCGTACCTCCGACCCTCAGTTGACAGAATGGTTTTTAAATTTAGAATTAATTCTAATTAAATTCTATCGACTTTGTTAGGTCTTCTAGCAATATAATAAAAATATAAAGGTGATTCTAAAGCTTGAAAGAGTATCTATTAGCAAGCTAAGGTGAGGAAATAGAACTCTAAACTAATTGGTTAATAACAAACTGTTTTTTATTTTCTTGAGTCCAATGCCTTGTTGATTCTATGCGAATATGTTTGTAATGTGCATACAACATGTCATCCAATATTTCTATTACTTGTCCATGCATATTTACTTTATTTTTTATAACATGATGATGATGATGATGATGATAGGAATAGGCATGTGATTGTATGTGTGTGATTGGTGTACTTGATGCGAGCGAGTATCAGGGGAGGTGTGATGGGAACGTCAATAAACGTTAACCTTTAGCGGGTCTCAGCACTTTAGCTCTATCTCTAACTCAAGTCTTGTGCATTAGCATCGTCGTATCGTCATTACTTTAGCAGAACTATTATGTCGTAGAGTATCGGGGAGGTGGTCTCGGTCCTTGTAGTCTCCGACTCTACCGGGGGCCTTAGCTCTATCTTTATGGACATTCTGAGGGATGCTGGGGTGAGGCCTTGGATACACTGTTTGGCATTAGGATTGGTTAGTTGCGAGCCCAGTTTGCAAGCCCTCGCTAACAAGGGCTTACGTGTTAGTATGGTATTATATAGCAATAAACGTTAACCTTTATTGTATAATGTCATGATTAGGGTGGATGGGGACGACGATAAACATTAACCTTCGGGCGGACTTCCACACCCTTTGTATAGAGGCGGGGTCAATAAACATTAACCTTTGACCACCCAACCTTTCTATTGCGCATTGCAAACTATAAACTAGACCAAAGATATGAATTGATTGCATGCATATGTATTGTTGCATTGTTTTATCTACTCACTAAGCCGTGATGTGTGCTCACCCCCTCGACGTCGAATATTTTTAGTTGATGATGCAGGTTATACAGTTGAAGGTTACATGAATGCTCCAACGTACGGGAACGTAGCGCGATGGAAGTTGAAGCTGAAGGGGATACACATGACTCCTCTTGCGAGTGCAACTCATGTATATTCGATTAGATATTTTTTTAGGTTTCTGTATTTGAATTTAATAAAGACATGTATTTGATAATTATTTATGTCTCAGTTGATACAGAATAATTTACTATTTAATATTTATATCACATTAGATTCTCAGTTCATTTATTTATAAGATTTCCACTATTGTGTATTTACTCTGATTATGATTATGGATGTGTGGAAGTTTAGATAAAATGGATATAGCCTACTCGAGATCCTGGTTGAACCGTTGATTTGCTAGCGGTTCATCACACCATTCTGAACAGTGCGGAATTGGGGTGTGACAACTTGGTATCAGAGCATCTCAAGCCTTGTCCGCTAAACTAACATATATTCGAGACAATTGTGAACTGAGATAGGATAAAAGTAAAAATAGTAATATAAACACACTATAAGCACAAGTGATGATTGAAACCAAATTTAAAAAGAGAATAATGCATCTATTAAAGGGGAAACAAGTTACATACAATGAGAGAGAGAAACAAAATGTATATACACAACTAAAGCAGAGTACAGTCCACAACCCGGACAGTTACTCTGTAGTACAAGAAAATAAAGTACAATCAAGAAGCTGGAGGTGGAGGAGGAGGTGGGGCCTCACGATCTCTGTCATAGTCCTCAGCATAGACTCTAGTCAACCAGGCTATCTGAGTCTGGGTCGTCTGTAGACTAGCTGTGAGATCGGCTACCCTCCGATCAGTCACACGCTGTACCTCTATAAGCTCTCCCATCCGTGTGTCTGATATGCGCTGGGCGGCTAACAGCTCATCCACTCTCACACACTGAGCGTCTAGCAACTCTTCCATCCTCAGATTAGATCTGCACTGAGCCTCCCTGATCTCCTACAACATCTCCATCATGTCAGAAGGTGGGAGTGATGGACCAGCTGCATGAGAAGGACCAGCCTCAGGTGCAAGAGCCGCCGAAGAAGAAGTACCAACTCTAGCCGCATGTGTAGGTGAAGGTGGTGGTATCGAGTCGACATCCATATACATACGGTCATCATCATCGACAGGATCCACACGAGCTCTAGCAGCAACAGCAGCGGCCTTGGCGTCAGCCATCTCGATGCGAGTGTGAGGGCGCACCATCTCGTTCCTCTCCTCATCACTGACTTGGGCATCCCGCATACCCATCTTGTAGATAGCCTCCCAATCTAGAGGCGACGAGAAGGTCTTCTCCTGAATCTTCTCATCTACCAGATCAACCCCCAGACGGGTCAGGAGAACTGTAATCATGCGTCCATAGGGTAGATTACCCCTATGACTGGACAATGTAGAACTAATCATGGTCTGCATGATGATGTAGGGAAGGCAGACTGGTTGTCTGGGGCAGATGCTATATATCAAAAACTGGGTCAGCTGAGAAACCCTCTCATAGTTGCCACTCTGCGGGATCAGATTATGCTGGATAATCTTACAGAACACCCGTGGTGCTGGACGCAGGTAACAGGCTCTCATCTGCCAGCGATCAGGTCGTAGCAGCTGATTGTCGATCTCTGCCCTCATCTCCATAGAAACAAACTGGGGCTCTCCAGGCGCACAGTACACCATGGGGCCATCATAGGGTATGCCCAACAGATCGGCCAGTTGTCGATAATCAAAGGAAATGTGCACACCTTTAACATAGCTGGTGATGCACAACTCTTGACCATGCTCGACGTCATTGTAATTCCCCACCACCTGGAGATTACAATAGAACTAGCGCACCAAATCCGGACATGTGCACACGTCATAGGTGATGACAGGGAGCCACCCCATATCACCAAATGCTCTCTCTACGTTAAACAAGGCTAGCTCAGCCAAGTTCACCATACGACCACCGTCCAGTTTCTTACGGGCATAGTCGGCATACTGTGCCTCGGCTTCATTAGAGCGAAAGCGTAGCGGATCACGAACTCAGGGTATCTTGGTACGAGCCATGGTATCTGCAGATAAGAAAGAGAAAGGGAGACAAGGAGATAATAGAGTAAAAATCTAAATTTAACAATTTTAACGATGTAAGTTGTCCAAAAGCCTCACTTTTCACCATACACATGGGCGTGAGGACTTACTTAGGTTCCAACACATCCTACGACACTCACACAGTAGGAAATGGAAACCCACGAAGACCAATTTGAAGAAATTTCAAGAAATCGAAGATTTTGACAAATTAGGGCAAAAACGAGCAAAATTCAACTTTCTCGATAAGCAACCGATGAAATTTAAAAATTTTTGAGGGCTTTCGTTCCTCGAGATACCAATAACAAAAGCCCCCAATAAAAATCAAATTTTTACGGATGGAAAAAGTTTAATTTGAAAAATACAAGTTAAATGGATAAAAACCTAGAAAAGAAAACCTAAAAACAGGTAAAAATGGAAGAACATACCTGTATGAATGACGTGGACGTCGAAACCCGGACTCAAACCGACCAAAAACAGTGGAGTGGCACTGTAGCAACTCAGAGGGGAGAAACGAGTCGAAACGGGAGGGAAATAATAAGAAATGATCCAAAATCGGATCTTAAAAATCTGAATTTTAGTCTGAGGGTTGGACAATTTGACTAGAACCATCGACCCTCGAATTGACCCTCCCATCGACCCTCGGCTCTCGGGAATCTGACAGAAAACTAAGGGTCAGAACTGAGGGTCGGACACCCATCGACCCTCACATCGACCCTCAGCTCTCGGGAAGAATAGGTCATTCCTAGGGTCGGATACTGAGGGTCGGACATACCATCGACCCTGCATAGAAAAGACATTATTTTTCTTTAAAAATGAGTTAGAATTAGAATTTTATATCGGATAGCGTGCCTACATGAAATATAAATGACTTCTCACCTATTTTGATAATTTTCAGGCACCACCAATCACAGAAGGTATTATGTTTGGACGTAGGGTAACCCGACAGAACCGAAATGCAGTTCCACCACCACCACCCGTGGAGGAGACCAGTCAGGAAAATAATTATGCACCGGGTAATCCAGAACAGGCAAACCCTACAAATTTGCCACTTCCACCACCAGAGCTAGCAACCGTGGTGATGAATCTGGCTCAGCAGCTGCAACAGATGCAACATGCACGGCTCAGATGCAAGTTGCGATGGGTATTATGTTCCAAGCCACTCAAGCTGCACCTATGCAGACAGGACAAGCCAGTGCAGCACCGGTGGGTAACCACCGAGCACCTCAGACACCTCAACAACCTGCTGCCCAGATTCCAGTATAGGCTCCGAAAGCAGCATAGGTTAATTACCAGTATCCACCCCATATGTTTGGGGCATATCCCCAAAATCAGTTGGATCACTCTCGATTGGTGGAGAGATTTTTGAAGATGAAGCCTAGGGAATTTAATGGCAAGCCGTCTGATCCATTATGGCCAGCACACTGGATAGACGAGATGGAGAGAAATTTCCTCATGATGACTATTATAGAGGAAGAAAAAGTATTATGTGCCACCTTCATGCTCAAAGGCGATGCACATCACTGGTGGAAATCTACCCGGGACTATCTATTGACCAAGCACGCCCAACTGACTTGGGCTGTTTATAAAGAAGCTTTCTTCGAGAAATATTTTCCATGAAGCTTTAGAGATTCTATGGAGAAGGAGTTTCTGAGTCTATATCAGGGACAGATGTCAGTGGATGCATACCAACAGCGTTATGAAGAGCTGTTTTTCTTCGCACCACTGAGTATGCAGGAAGAAGAAACCAAAACCCATAGGTTCGTCACAGGACTGAGAGGAAGCATCAGAGAGCACGTTCTGGGCTTGGAAAAGAAGGTTTATAATGAAGCTGTCCAAATAGCTCGAGTCATTGAATCGAGCCAGAAGGAGAGTTATTTCACACAGAATCGGGGTATCAAAAGGCCAACTGGAAATTCTTATAACGGAGCCAATAACAAGACATATAAGCCTTTCTGCCCTCAAAATTTTAATGCTGCAACCAAGACTACTCCAGGGACTCAACCTCAGCCAAAGCCAAATTCTGAAAGTCCAAAGTGTTATAACTGCAACCAACCAGGACATATGGCAAGAGAGTGCCCCAAGCCCAAGAAGCAATTCCATCAGGGACGGGTATATGCTGTTACATCCGAGGATGCGGCCGCATCACCCGATGTGGTCACAGGTATGACTGAAACTTTTTGAAGTTGAAATGACATTGTGTGAGCATGTAGACTAAGTTAAAATAAATAATAGGTATCGTACCTATAAATGGCGCACCCGCCAGAGTACTCTTTGATTCAGGAGCCACTCATTCATTTATATCTGTGTCATTTGGAAAGAAGATAAACTTACCCATCAAAACATTAGACTACAAGTTACTTCTACGGTCACCGATGGGATTAGAAGTGGAATTAGATAAAGGATATGGACCATGTCCAGTCCACATTGGTGAGAAAACCTTAGATGCAACCTTGATACAACTTGAGATGGCAGACTTTGACGTCATCTTGGGAATGGACTGGTTAGCTTGGCATTCGGCGAACCTACTATGCGCCGAAAAGAAGCTAACATTTAAAGACCAAACAGGAATAGAATTCGGTTTTACGGGAACCAAACTTCCCCGTAGACGCAAGCTCATACTCTCAGCACTAAAGGCTAAGAGATGCCTCGAAAAAGGGGCAGTCGAATATCTAGTATCAGTGGTCGACCTAACCAAGGAAGCACCACAAATGGAAGATATTGAAGTCGTGCGGGATTATCCCAACGTATTCCCAGAGGAACTATCAGGATTACCACCCGACCGAGCCACAGAGTTTGTGATAGATCTTGTACCTGGAGCCGCACCCGTATCAAAAGCACCTTATAGAATGGCTCCTACTGAACTGAAGGAACTAAAAGTGCAACTGCAGGAACTGCTGGACAAGGGTTATATTCGACCCAGTATATCACCATGGGGAGCATCGGTGTTATTCGTGAAGAAAAAGGATGGTAGCGTTCGATTATGCATCGACTATCGGGAGTTGAATAAACTGACAATCAAGAATCGATATCCATTACCACGGATCGATGACTTGTTCGATCAGTTGCAAGGAGCAAAGGTATTTTCTAAGAACGATCTTCGATCGGGCTATCATCAATTGAAGATTAAAGAGGGTGATATTCCTAAGACAGCTTTCAGGACCAGATACGGACATTATGAGTTCTTGGTCATGTCTTTTGGATTAACAAACGCACCCGCAACTTTTATGGAACTAATGAACCGGGTTTTCCATGATATGTTGGATACGTCGGTTATAGTATTTATTGATGATATATTGGTATACTCCAAGGACAAAGAAACTCATATCAAGAACCTAAATGCTGCCCTACAGCGTTTAAGGAAAGAGAAGCTATATGCCAAATTTTCAAAGTGTGAGTTTTGGCTAAGTGAAGTCGCCTTCTTAGGCCATGTAGTATCCGCTGAAGGAATCAAAGTGGACCCCAGTAAGATTGAGGCTATTGTAAAGTGGGAAGCACCAAAAAGCGTTTCAGAAATTAAAAGTTTTCTGGGTCTAGCTGGTTATTATCAGAGATTCGTAGAAGATTATTCTTGGATTTTCGTACCTCTCACTAGTTTGATTAAGAAAGGTGAGAAGTTCGTGTGGACCGATAAATGCGAGAAGAGTTTTCAAACGTTGAAGACCAGATTGATATCCGCTTTGATTTTCACTATTCCCGTTCCAGGACAGACATTTACTTTATACACTGATGCGTCGGGATTGGGACTGGGATGTGTGCTTATGCAAGGAGAGCAAGTAATTGCTTATGCTTCAAGACAGTTAAAGGTACATGAGAAAAATTATCCCACTCATGATCTGGAGCTAGTGGCAGTAGTGCATGCTGTCAAGATATGGAGACATTACCTATACGGAGAGAAATTCCAGATTAAGTCAGACCATAAAAGTCTTACTTATCTATTTAATCAGAAGGAGTTGAATATGAGACAAAGAAGATGGTTGGAACTATTGAAGGACTATGATTGTGATATCCAGTATCGTCCGGGAAAAGCGAACGTAGTAGCGGATGCGTTAAGCAGAAAAGCAATGATAAAATCGCAAGGAGAGGTTAGCACAACTGCAGCAATGTGTACTATCAGAATTCTATTCAATCGGAAACGAGCAGTATGTGATAGACGCAACGGATGAATCAGCCAACCAAGGGTTCATTCATCGGTTTTCAAATATGTTCGCTGCATTGAAGATTATACCGGACATAATGGATGAAGTGAAGACAGCTATCAAATCGGATCCTTATCTGAGAATAGTACAAGAAGATATCGAGAAAGGTAGGACCAATCCTGAGTTCACCTTGGACGAAGAGAAAGTACTGAAATACAAAGGAAGAATATGTGTATCGGAAATAGAAAATATGGACATTAGACACCGACTGATGAGAGAAGCCCATACCACCATCTATTCGATACATCCTGGAAGTACAAAAATGTATCATGATCTAAAGAAACTATATTGGTAGAGGGGAATGAAAGCAGATGTAGCCAAGTTCGTGTCTCAATGCCTAAATTGTCAAAAGTAAAGGCTGAACGACAAAGACCCGCAGGATCGTTACAACCATAACCGGAACCAGCATGGAAATGGGACTGCATCACTATGGACTTCGTCACGAGACTACCACCGACTCCTCGAGTAGTTGACGCAGTTTGGGTGATTGTGGACCGCTCGACTAAAACAGCTCGCTTCATACCGATACGACCTCGGTATACCCTCCGGAAAGGTTAGCAAAGCTGTATGTGGATAATATTGTTCGATTACATGGTGTTCCGAAAGCATTGTGTCCGATAGAGATCCACGATTTACTTCCAAGTTTTGGGAAGGATTACAAAAGGCTATGGGTACAACATTGAAGTTCGATCTGCATTCCACCCACGGATAGATGGACAGTCGGAGCGTACAATTCAGATTCTAGAAGATATGCTACGAGCATGTGTAATTGATTTCAAAGGATCATGGGATGAAAAGTTACCATTGATCGAGTTTGCTTATAACAATAGCTATCAGGCTACTATACAGATGTCACCTTATGAGGCACTGTATGGAAGAAAGTGTCGAACTCCTTTGTTTTGGAATGAAGTTGGAGAACGTAGTATTGTTGGGCCGGAATTTGTTGAAGAGACTTGCCGAGTGGTCGACATTATCAAGGAAAGAGTAAGAACAGCTCAGAATCATCAGAAGCAATATGCAGATACTCGACGCAGAGATCTGGAATTCGCCATAGGTGATAAAGTATTCTTGAAAGTATCGCCTATGCGAGGATTGAAAAGGTTCGAGTAGAAAGGGAAACTAAATCCAAGATATGTCGGGCCATATGAGATTCTAGCTAAGCGTCGTAAAGTGGCTTATCAGTTAGCACTACCACCATCTATGTCGAGTGTGCATGACGTATTTCACATTGCCCTATTGAAGAAGTATGTCAAGGATCCAACGCACGTGTTAACAGTAGATTTACTAGAATTGACTGATGATTTGACATTCGAAGTAACACCAACTGAAATCACCAGCCGAAAGGTTCAACGACTATGCAACCGAGATATCTATTATGTTAAGGTCACATGGAAAAGTAGAGACATGGAAGAAATTACATGGGAAGAAGAAAATGCGATGCGGAAGCAATACCCTCACTTATTTGATTCAGAAGGTACGTACAATTTTGAGGACAAAATTTTTATAAGTAGGGAGGAGTTGTAAGACCCGTGTCAATCTAACCCGGTCTTACCACCTTGAACCAGGTTTACCCATCATGGTCGAGTCAAATGGACCAAGGGCGTAAAGAAGATCGAGATCCCAAGTATCCAATCGACCCAAAAACACTTAATTTGAAGGGAGGGTCGCATACCCAGCTAAGCAGGGTCGGACCTCCCAAAGTAGAAAGTCAGACCCTCAATTTTGAAGGGAGGGTCAGACATCTTGAATCCTAGGGTCGACGGGATCATCGACCCTCCCATCGACCCTCGGTTACCGTAAGAAATAGAAATTAGGAAAATTTCCTAATTTTCGATTGGGAGTCTTTCCTAATCTCGATGGGACTTATTTAGGATGTTCCTACTCTATTTAAAGGACGTCCCTAAGCCTCTTTCACTCCTTTTCACAACCCTAATTGAATTGAGAGGAAGAAGAGAAGCAAGGAAGAGAATTTAGCCAAAAGAAAAGAGTTGCAGAGAAGGAGTATTCTTCTCAGGTATGGATACTAATTCCATGAGTTTCTACAGACCTTAGGTTAGATATTGGTGAGAATGTGATCTCGGAGAAACCCAAACCATCAACCCATGGTTAGGTTTTCATGGGAAACCATAGGAGAATGTATAAAAGCTATCTAGGTGGATTATACATGATTTCAGACCATGGAATGAAAGTAGAATGAAATGTAGGAGCAAGCCATAGGATCCCAAGTACGAAGAATGGACTAAAAGAGGGAATTGGACCAAAGTGCACCGAGGGTCGCACCGAGGGTCGATGACCATCCGACCCTAGGTGATCCTGACCATCGACCCTCAGTGTTCGGAAAGTTCAGAGTTTGGGGAGGGTCGCACCCAGGTTCGATCATGACTCCGACCCTACCTCCGACCCTAAGTTGACAGAATATTTTTTAAATTTAGAATTAATTCTAATTAAATTCTATCGACTTTGTTAGGTCTTCTAGCAATATAATAACAATATAAAGGTGATTCTAAATCTTGGAAGAGTATCTATTAGCAAGCTAAGGTGAGGAAACAGAACTCTAAACTATTTGATTAATAACAAACTATTTTCCATTTTCTTGAGTCCAATGCCATGTTGATTCTATGCGAATATGTTTATAATGTGCATACAACATGTCATCCAATATTTCTATTACTTGTTCATGCATATTTACTTTATTGTTTATAACATGATGATGATGATGATGATAGGAATAGGCATGTGATTGTATGTGTGTGGTTGGTGTACTTGATGCGAGCGAGTATCAGGGGAGGTGTGATGGGAACGTCAATAAACGCTAACCTTTGGCGGGTCTCAGCACTTTAGCTCTATTTTTAACTCAAGTCTTGTGCATTAGCATCGTCGTATCGCCATTATTTTAGCAGAACTATTATGTCGTAGAGTATCAGGGGAGGTGATCTCGGTCCTTCTAGTCTCTGACTCTACCGGGGGGCCTTAGCTCTATCTCTATGGACATTCTGAGGGATGTTGGGGTGAGGCCTTGGATACACTATTTGGCATTAGGATTGGTTAGTTGCGAGCCCAGTTTGCAAGCCCTCGCTAACAGGGGCTTACGTGTTAGTATGGTATTATATAGCAATAAACGTTAACCTTTGTTGTATAATGTCATGATTAGGGTGGATGGGGACGACGATAAATGCTAACCTTCGGGCGGACTTCTACACCCTGTGTATAGAGGCGGGGTCAATAAACGTTAACCTTTGACCACCCAACATTTCTATTGCGCATTGCAAACTATAACCAGACCAAAGATATGAATTGATTGCATGCATATGTATTGTTGCATTGTTTTGTCTACTCACTGAGCCGTGATGTGTGCTCACCCCCTCGACGTCGAATATTTTTAATTGATGATGCAGGTTATATAGTTGAAGGTTACATGAATGCTCCAGCGTATGGGAACGTAGGGGCGATGGAAGCTGAAGCTGAAGGGGATACACATGATTCCTCTTGCGAGTGCAACTCATGTGTATTTGATTAGATATTTTCTTAGGTTTCTTTATTTGAATTTAATAAAGACATGTATTTGATAATATGTCTCAGTTGATACAGAATAATTTACTATTTAATATTTATATCACATTAGATTCTCAGTTCGTTTATTTATAAGATTTCTGCTATTGTGTATTTACTCTGATTATGATTATGGATGTGTGGAAGTTTAGATAAAACGGATATAGCCTACTCGAGATCCTGGTTAAACCGTTGGTTTGCTAGCGGTTCATCACACCATTCTGAACAGTGCGGAATTGGGGTGTGACATTGACCTTGGTGTTAAACTGTCGAGGGGCATCTGGTCAATTAAGTTCTTTGACTGTGCACTATGGTAGACCAAATTGGTAGAACAGTCAAGCGGCGATGAAATGTGACATAGGTTTGGCCCTTGATCTAGGCTCATGAAAAGCTCAGCTCTTTGCAACATTGTTGTGCCAATTTTAAAAGATGAATGAACCATGGCCCCAAAGTAGGCATGAGGAGCAAAGGATTCGAAGTATTCCTTCAGAGAATTTGGTGACCAGATCCTAACAGGTGAGCGACCATATTGGTTTTCTTCATCAACAAGATTGGGAAAACTGAGAAATTGGTAAAAACCAACTGGGACGGACCTACTTCTATTGACTAGGAAGGTTAATGACTTCAGACTAGACAATGGATCCTAGATGTAATGCTCATGATCAAGTTCAATTCCTCTACTTAGGGTATATCTATGCCCCAATGTCTACATGTTGTGACAGACCGCTACTATAGAAGGAAACGAGAAACCTAACAAAGTTGAAACTAGGTTGAATCTGGATTGCATCTAGAATTTGACCATGCTTCCAAGGTCAAGGGAAGATTGACAGATTGATTGCAGAAGAGACTTCTTAGATAAGCCCTTCTTGAATCTTGAAAAATGAGGGAACTAATGATTTGATGAATTTGGCTACATCTGTAACCAAGCCATGATAATTTGCTCTCTCCCTAACGTGACAAAAGGATTTGAAGATAGAATTCTGTTGAAATGCAATGCTATGGAGCCCAAAAGGCAAACAGGTGATGGTCTGTTCAACTCCTCTGAGTATGATTCACTGGAGAGCAAGAGGGGTTCCTTTCCTTATGGAGGGTAGACTGGGTATGAAACTTGTCTACATGAACCACTAAATTTTTCTATGATGGGCCAATGAGGGCAATGCTTTAGGGTTGCATCAGGTTGCCTATCCCCACTGAGGTATTATGGGTTGCCCATTGAGGTTTCTTGGGTTGTTTTTCCTTGCAGAGGTTGCTTTTCATTTTTTTTTTCTTTTTTTTTTACAAACCCCATCTTGGGTTGAATAAAGAGTCCTAATATGGTGAGGATATTACCAAAATTATGGTCCTATAAAATGGTCTGAAACCCTTAGGGGAAGTCCGAACAGCATGACTTTCATGACAAATAGGTAGCCTTGCCCCACTGTTTAAGTTGACACCTACACGCATTGATAGGCGGACAGCTATTTGAATCATCACTAAAAGTGACCTTATGGAAATGCAGTCTCACACCAAAATTAAAAAATGGTGCCGAATTATGTTTTCCTTTCTTGGAGATGTTCAGATGGAACACGTGTCTCAACAAGCTACATCGAGATGCCGAATTAGTCACGATCATATCTGGGCCTGAAACCTTTAAGTTTGTTGACAAGTATTGATGTTGAAGGTCCGGGAGGACTGATGTGAAACTGTCCACATGGGTCTACCATTGGGAGAGTGTTTGGTTGTTTATGTAGAATGGGCTTATCTTACTGAGAAGATCCCATTTTATTGGCTTGAGAAATGAAGGGCTTATAGGAACCTTGGGAAGCCGTCGGATGTAATGAACGACAGATGAGAGTTCCAGCCAGATTCATGAATTTGTACATAAGATGATGACATGATCAGAGATACAATGTCATAAAAATTGATAATCAAAAGAAGGGCTTGTGATAGAGACTCCTTTTAAAGCCATCAGATTAATAGACGGGAGAGAGAGTCTAATGCCGATGAGAAATCTTTCTCTGATGAAGAAGTGATGAGATCGTCTCCTGTAAAGGCGAGATGTAATTGGCCAAAATCAAAAGTTTGGTCCAACATGCTGTGAATATCGATGAACGATCGAACTTGCTATCAGGCTTTGATTGGAACTTCCATCTTCTTGAAGTGAGAGAAACAATTGGCTTACTGTCGAGCTCCAATGCCATTCAACATCCTACAATTTTCTTTTTTTTTTCTTTTTTTTTTCTTTTTGGATGCGGAGGCCACATAATGCAGTGCTCCGCTTGGTCGCAAAGTTGAATCATGACTTTCAATATTGGATTTGAATCTTCTTCTTCCAAACATTTCCAATCAGATAGAACATCTTTGCCCCAGTCAGTACTCTGATCTTCTATAAACTTTATGAACATTTGTGACTGCTCATCTAGTATCTGATTTTGTCTGAATGGTGAATCCGTATGCTGTCCTCTGGAAGCTAATCATCACCTTCTATCTGATGTGACTACCTCCTATTACTGATGTAGATAAAACATAGGCTTAAATTTTCTTTTTTCTTTTTTTTTTTTGGGGTATTCCAATGACCTCATTCTTTGATTTTGAGATTGATCATTCATCATGTATCTCTTGCTTGCAGGTGATGTAATTTGTAAGAACTTTGGTATTTTCATCTTTTTGGTGGCACATCTGTCCTCTACTCATTTGTACTGATTGGCTGACCTGTTGATATGATCTCTTACTAACTAGTGCTTTCCTTGGAATCTTTTCATTGGTAGAACAAATGGTAGCTTCTCCAATACATGTTTCTTAAGAGTACTCTTGTGTCTCCCGATTGATCATTTAAATCTTTCCCAGACGGGTTGGACCTTTCTTTCTCAAGAGGCCGGGTGGCGTAGAGTTTAGGAGACGGCTCATCGTTTCAATCATCTTCAGAGTCAGAATTGACTGCACATGTAGAATAGGAGGATGTATGAAATTGGGAGAAAATGTATGGAAGTGTGAGGACAAAGATGGAAATCTTTAGAAGTCGCCACCTAGATTTAGGTCTAGGACCTAGGAAATGTGAAATCTCACCCCTAGGTAAGACTTCGATTGACTCATGACCCTTAGATTGGAATTCTGGTCCATCAGAGATTGAGTAAGCGTCAGGTTACGGTTATGGGAAGGGGTTAGGCACCCAAACCGTCCGATCGAAATCGGTCTCCTATACCTTTCCTATGCTAGACTCTATTTATTAAATTAAACCAAACCAAGTGGTTTGATATCATTGAACCGAATCTGTATCCATCAGATTGCCTACGTATCACGGAATTACTCTGAAAATCAGGTTCACCATCGTAGTTCAGGTGTGATTAAAGTTTATGGCTGTGATTTATGCTTGTGCAAGATTAAGTTCATTGTTCAAGTTGAAGTTTATGCTTGAAAGGTTGAGAAATCCTATGGGTTAGGATCTGGATAGTCCATGTGGACTGATAGATAGTCCTAGTGGATCTAAGAATAACCCTATTTGGGTCAAAATATGGATAACCCATTTTGGGTTGGAATATGGATAACCCTATGTGGGTCAAAATATGGATAAATATCCTAGTGGATCTATGGATAGTCCAAGTGGACTAAGGTTTGGATAAAATGGTTGGATATCCTAGTGGATCTATAGATAGTCCAAGTGGACTAAGGTTGGATAACCCTATTTGGGTTAAAATATGGGGGATATCTTAGTGGATCTATGGATAGTCCAAGTGGACTAAATTGGGGATCCAAATTTTGGTTTTTCCCAAATGGCCTACGTATCTTAGGGTTTGCCCTAGGAATCAGAATCCGCATAGTTTGGGGTGACGGGTGGATATCCTAGTGGATCTATGGATAGTTCAAGTGGACTAAGGTTTGGATAACCCCTTTTGGGTTGGAATATGGATAGATATCCTAGTGGATCTATGGATAGTCCGAGTGGACTAAGGTGTGGATCCGAATTTGGGATTCTCCCAAATGGCCTACGTATCCTAGGGTTTGCCCTAGGAATTAGAATCCGCGTAGTTCGGGACTGGATAACCCGTTCTAGGTTAATGATTGAGAACCTATTCTAGGTTTAGGGTTTAGAACCTATTCTAGGTTTAGGGTTTGCCGAGGGGAAAATCGTCCTAAATTACCCTTTTCATTCTGAATTCTAATTTAGGAAGGTTTGGCAAAGAATTCTCTTTCTTTATTAAGATTTTATTATTCCCATTATGCCCTTCCCAAGAATGTGGGTGCCTAAATGCACGTCCCCACGCCTAGATTGTCTTCTAGAAGTGTCCAGATATGGCAATTTGACTAGGGTGTTGCATAAAATAAGTTATTGCCAAAAAGTAGAATATTCTATCTAAATATGGCACATAAAACATTTATGGCAAGAAATTCACATGCAGTAAGATTGTTTAAGAATCTTTCAAATATGGCATGTATTCCAAATAAGGCAAGAGCCTATGTGGCATGATCTAGTATGCTATATTCTAAGCATGGCAAGATCTTAATTGCTATTTCTTTTCATATTTAGGGTTTTCTACCCTAATTATAATTTTATTTCCATTTTTTAGGGTTTTCTACACTAATTGCTACTTTCTTTCCATTTTAGGGTTTTCTACCCTAATTGTAATTTTATTTCTATTTTTTAGGGTTTTCTACCCTACTTGCTATTTTCTTTCCATTTTTTAGGGTTTTAGACCCTAATTGTTATTTTCTTTCCATTTTAGGGTTTTCTACCCTAATTATTTTCTTTCGATTTTTAGGGTTTTCTACCCTAATTGTTATTTTCTTTCCATTTTTTAGGATTTTCTACCATAATTGTCATTTTCTTTCCATTTTAGGGTTTTCTACCCTAATTATTATTTTATTTCTATTTTTTAGGGTTTTCTACCCTAATTGTTACATTCTTTCCATTTTAGGGTTTTCTACCCTAATTATTATTTTATTTCCATTTTTTAGGGTTTTCTACCCTAATTGTTACTTTCTTTCCATTTTAGGGTTTTCTACCCTAATTATTATTTTCTTTCCATCTTAGGGTTTTCTACCCTGAATGTTACTTTCTTTCCATTTTAGGTTTTTTTTACCCTAATTATTATTTTCTTTCCATCTTAGGGTTTTGTACCCTAAATGTTATTCTCTTTCCATTTTAGGGTTTTCTACCCTAATTATTATTTTATTTCCATCTTAGGGTTTTCTACCCTAAATGTTACTTTCTTTCCATTTTAAGGTTTTCTACCCTAATTATTATTTTATTTCCATCTTAGGGTTTTCTACCCTAAATGTTACTTTCTTTCCATTTTAGGGTTTTCTACCCTAATTATTATTTTATTTCTATTTTTTAGGGTGTTCTACCCTAACTGTTACTTTCTTTCCATTTTAGGGTTTTCTACCCTAATTATTATTTTATTTCCATCTTAGGATTTTCTACCCTAAATGTTATTTTCTTTCTATTTTTTAGGGTTTTCTACCCTAATTGTGACAATAAGCATTTAATATAGCATGTGAGCAAGTGTAGCAGACAAATATGGCAATAAACATATGTATCATTCCAATCATGGCAATGTGATTATTTCAATTATGGCAGTGTGATCATTCCAATTATGGCAGTGTGACCATTCCAATTATGGTAGTGTGACCATTCCAATTATAGTAGTGTATGCATACGAGCATCCGAACATAGGATGTGAACAAATATAGCATCCGATATGGCATGTGAGAAACAACCAAAGCATATGAGAATCAATCAAAATATGATGGAACATGCAACAAGATAACAGCTTTGTCAGGCTGGACCAAAATGGGCACATAGGGCACTGTACTTACTCAAAAAATTCTTAAAAGATATCCTCGGAAAGAGGACTCAGAGTCCAACATTTTGTCTCAAGGAAGCTAATCCTGAAAGAGACCATAGGCAGGTCGAAAACATTCCCCAAGTACAGGCAAATACACTGGTCAGATCTATTCCAGATTCTGGCCAGTGGAACTATAAAATCAATATAAAATCATATAGCTCATGAAAATAAAATCTGAATATATGGTCAAAAAGAGAACTCAGAGGCCAAAATTTTCTCTCAAGGAAGCTAATCCTGAAAGAGACCATAGGCAGGTCGAAAACATTCCCCAAGTACAGGCAAATACACTAGTCAGATCTGTTCCAGATTCTGGCCAGTGGTACTATAAAATCAATATAAAATCATATATCTCATGAAAATAAAATCTGAATACATGGTCAGAAAGAGGACTCAGAGGCCAACATTTTGTCTCAAGGAAGCTAATCCTGAAAGAGACCATAGGCAGGTCGAAAACATTCCCCAAGTGCAGGCAAATACACTGGTCAAATCTATTCTAGATTCTGGCCAGTGGTACTATAAAATTAATATAAAATCATATAGCTCATGAAAATAAAATCCGAATACATGGTCAGAAAGAGGACTCAGAGGCCAACATTTTGTCTCAAGGAACCTAAGGCAAACAGAGGCATCTTCCTAATGCTAGACACCAATCTCAGACATGCATTTGCAGTATGCTTTGACTTTGAAAAAATAAACTGACAAAAGCGATGGGTGATTCTTACCTCAGGCTTCTTCTCTCTCCTTCTCTCCTTTGCATCTTCTCATCATCCTCTTTTCTGCCTCTCTGATCCTTCCCTCTTTTTCCTCTAGATCTTCTCTTCTTAACACCTCTCTCTCTCTCTCTCTCTCTCTCTCTCTCTCTCTCTCTCTTTCTCTATTTTCTTCTTCTTCTCTTTTCTTCCCATTTTTTTTTCTTTTCTCCTTCTCACTCACGTTTTTCTCTCTTAGAAAACGTTTCCCTTTTTTTTCCTTTTATTTTTTTCTTTTTCTCTTTTTTTTTTTTTTTCCTTTTTCTTTCCTTCCTTTTTTTTCTTTCTTTCTTTCTCCTCACTCTCTTTCTAGAAAACGTGAAGGGGAATCTTTTCCCCCCTTTTCTCTTTTTTTTTTCTTTTATTTCTCTCTCTTTCCTTTTTTTCTTCTCAGGATCTTTTGGATTATCTCAAAACCCTAAATCCCCTTCTCTTTCACGTTTTCTCTCTCCCCTCTTTCCTTTTTCTTCTCAAAATCATTTTGGATTATCTCAAAACCCTAAATCCCCTTCTCTTTCACGTTTTTTTTCTCTCCCCTCTTTCCTTTTTCTTCTCAAAATCTTTTGTATTATCTCCAAAACCAAAATCCCCCTTCACTTTCACGTTTTTTTCTCTCCCATTTTTCCTTTTTCTTCTCAAAATCTTTTGGATTATCTCAAAACCCTAAATCCCTTTCTCTTTCACGTTTTTTCTCTCCCCTCTTTCCTTTTTTTCTCAAATATCTTTTGGATTATCTCCAAAACCAAAATCCCCCCTTTCACTCTCCCCCTTTCCCTTTTCTTCCAAAATATTTTGGATTATCATTTATATTTAATAATATATATTATATACAAAATATATTTGGATTATCATTTATATATAATATATATATATATATATATATATATATACATATATTTATATATACATACATACATATACATATATATATATATATATATATATATAAATATTGTGCACATAGATGAATTGATTCGAAATGGGTTGAGACTTAATATGGGTTGAGCTAGGTTGGACCAAAACTGGTTTGAACTGAGTTGACTGGATTGATTGGAATTAACTGGGTTTTTTTCTCCTTGTCATTTCACGGGTCATTCCCTGTTATCCCGCATGGAATTTTTCGATGGCCTCTATTCCAAATTTTTTGCATTCATTTTGTAGAACATTAAAAATTAGGAATATAGGAACTTGAATCACCTCATTTGGAAGTAAAATGGTCAACTTATGAATTTTTGAAGTTTAAGCGGACCAATTATCAATAATTTGGCTGACCATTCTACATGAGATCCTTCGGAGGCTTCTACTGGAAATATTTTACGTCCACTTTGTAGAGCACTAAAAATGAAACATAATGAGACTAGAATCACTGGAATCCGATGTAGAACGGAAAAGATATGCAGCTTTGAAGTTCTGACGATAATTTTGCATGCAAGCTTGCATGGGACCCACTGGTGACTTCTACCCGGGATTTTTTTATGTCCACTTTGTAGAACATCATGAATGAAGAATAATGGTCTTGGAATCATCTGAATCCGATGTCGGATGATCAAGATATGATGATTTGAAATTCAAACGATCCGACTTAGGATAATTTGCATGGAGGCCCCTAGGATTATTTATAATAATTTCAGAAACCTCCCTTATATGTATCATCCGACTAAAATGGTCATATCTTCCTCATTTGATATCGAAATTGAGCAATTCTGGTCTCGTTTCGAAGATAATTCCATGACCTATGCATCTATGTAGATAATAGCCCATGACCCTGCTGTGGGGATCAGTGGAGAATTACAAATCTTTGGGTTAAAGGTCAGAAAACCTGCCATATTGGTTCACTTATGCCGAGGGTGGCAAAAATGGGGTGCTTACAGGAAGAGACAAGGCACAGAGTTTGAAATCCCAAACGGGTGATTTTCTTTTACTTATAGGGCAGATTGGACTGGACTTGTCAACAAGCATATCAATCTTGGACCCCGACATGGATGACCTATCAAATACCGATAATAGAAAATTGAAACAACTAGTTCATCCAAGCGACTCCAGTTGGGCATAATTGTCACACCCCAATTCTGGCTGAACCAGAAGTGTGAGTGAACCGGCTCTAAACCATGGTTCACACCAGGATCTCAATAGACCGTGTCAACCAATCATTCCAAGCAGTCTAACATAATCAGAGAATAATAAATAGCGGCAAAATTAATAGATAAATGAACTGAGCTCTATATTGTAAATTAAATAATTATCCAAATTATTCCATCATTCACAAACTTAAATAATAAAAATATTACAATGTATTGATTGAAATTAAATCTCCTCTAAAGGAAAACACAAAATGAGCACTCGTATGATGCGTCATGCTCGTCCTCTACTGCCTGAGTGTCAATGGTAGCAACTGTACCGTACGTTGGGGCAGTCATGAAGTCATCAACTATGTACCCTGCATCAAAATCTGAAAAGAAGAATGTATATATTCGGGTGAGCTCACAACTTAGCTCAGTAAGTACAAAACCAATACAACATACAAAATACATGAGATAACATTACAATTTGGGACAGGTATAACTTGCAAGGTGCTATGGTAAGGTTTGGCGGCCACCGCACCTCCATGCATGAGAGTGTGAGCACACCCAACAGTCAGGCAACAATCCACACTACTATTGTTGCCCCACATCACTCACTTCGGTATAGAGATAGAGCTAGAGTCTGGCGGTCAGGCAATAATCCACACTACCACGTCCTCCCCCTGATACCCTACACCATACCAATACCTAAATCCCTATTGGCAAGGGCTTGGAAGTGGGTTCTGTTTCTAACCAGTCCTATATGTCAATACAGTATCTATGGCCTTACCCTAGCATGACTCCCTACGACATAGAGATAGGGCTCGAGTCTGGCGGGTAGGGTGAACCACAATCCCACATCCTCCCCCTGATACCCTATTCATACCAAGTCTGCTAAGGTAGATGGCGATATGAAAAAGGTGTTAGCTGTGGATATATCCAGGGCTCCACTCCCCTTCACATTCCACACACTAACTAAAAGCATACACATTCCTAACATTCAACAATCCTAGCATATGAAATGCATGAACAGATAATAGTAATAAAAGAAGCAACTACATGGCATGTGAAATGCACAGACAACAAGTAATGAATTCATATACAATTTAGTCACAAAGGTTTACTGTTAATTAGTTATTTAGAGTTTGGGGTCTTGTCCCTTACCTGATTCGTGATAACAATCCCGCTCTACGTCACAAGATTTACTCACGCTATCTACAGGTCCTACATAGTCATATTCATAGGTTAGAATTCATTTATTAAGGTTACAGGTGGTCAGCACCATGTTCGGCAAGCAAAACAGGTTCGGAGAACATACTGGTCACGGTACCGGTCTCAGGAGGGTGTGACCGGTATGGTGCCACCAGTATATACCGGTTGCGGTACATACCGGTCTCAGTCAGTGAGACCGGTATGTGCTTGCAGTATATACCGCTGGACCTTGCGTCCAACCGGTATACTTCGTGGTTTGGATCCGAGAGCGAGGTCTCGGATCTCCCTTCCTTGTCGGTTATCGGCTAGGTTTCTAGGGTTTCTCCTAACCCACACTAAGGTCCAAGTATCCTAATGGACTTCTGATTTCGACTAGAACACCGTATCAAACCAGATTAAATCTAAAAGAAAACTAGGTCCATTGAAAGATCTAGGGTTTTGGATTGCTGCGCCACTTCGCGGCTCCGATCCGACATCCTAGTATTACTAATAGTATGGAGCACTTACCAGCGGTGTTCGTCGATTGGTGGCGAGCTCCTCCAACGGAAATCTCCTTCCTAGGCAGCCTCCTCCTCCTTGCTCCTTCTCAACTCTCCTCTAGACGGCTAGGGTTTGAGAAGGATCAATGGAGTGTCATAATCTCTATTAATAGAGGAAAGCCGTTCTTGGGAAGGTTTTCCACGATTGGAAACTTTCCAAGTTTCCATTCGGAGTGAGGGACCCACTGGAGTCCGTCTCCCGTAAAAACTAAGCATACCGGTCGCACATATCGGTCTGACTGACTCAGACCGGTATAGTCAGACCGGTATACACATACCGGTTGCACCATACCGGTCTAATTAACTCAGACCGGTATAGTCAAACCGGTATGAGATTTATACCATTTTTGAGTGGTTCTCATACCTGAAATTTGCGTGGTTCGTCACCCGGCTTCGCCTTCCGGTCCAGTTATGATTGGAACACCTGTCACCATATAAAACCACGGGTTAGACCCAGTTTTTAGAACACGGTTCTTACAACTCTACCACCCTTACAAGAAATTTCGTCCCTGAAATTTGCATGTAGGTCTCACAATTCCCTCTCCCTTAAAAGAAATTTCATCCCGAAATTATACGTACCTTCAGAGTTGAAAAGATGAGGGTATTCTTATCGCATGGCATCCTCCTCCTCCCAGGTAATTTCTTTTACGTCCTGACTTTTCCAAACTACCTTGACATAGTGTATAGCTCACCTTCGAAGCTGTTGTATCTTTTTACGAATGAGCTGGATTGGTACCACTTCAAAGGTTAAGTCTTCCGTCAAATCTGGGGGGTCTGCAACAAGAATGTGTGAAGGGTCTCTCACGTACTTCTTTAGTATGGACACGTGAAAGACGTTGTGGATGTTAGACATCGCTGGTGGCAATGCAAGTTGATAGGCCACTTTACCGCATCGGGACAGAATTTCATATGGTCCCACATATCTAGGACACAGTTTTCCTTTTCTTCCGAACCGCTTTAGGCCTCTCACTGGTGACACCTTCAAGAACACTTTATCACCGAGAGTAAATTCAAGGTCTCGTCTCCTGTTATCGGCATAGTGCTTCTGACGCACCTGAGCTGTCTTTACCCATGTTCTTAATCTGATCCACTGCCTTGCAAGTTTCTTCCATAAATTCTGGCCCTACGATTCGTCTTTCTCCAACTTCGTCCCATAATAATGGTGTTCGACATTTCTTACCATACAAGGCCTCATATGGGGCCATTTGAATCGTAGCCTGGTAGCTATTGTTATAGGCAAACTCGATGAGGGAAAGCTTCTCATCCCAAGCCCCCTTAAAGTCAATAGCACATGCGTGAAGCATATCTTCTAGGATCTGGATGGTCCTCTCTGACTGACCATCCATTTGAGGGTGGAAGGCTATACTGAACTTTAGTTTCGTCCCCATGGCCTTCTGTAGTCCTTCCCAGAACTTCGACATGAAACGTGGATCTCTATCAGATACTATGCTCTCTGGGACACCGTGCAGTCTGACTATATTGTCCACATATAATTTTGCCAACTTGTCCATGGTGTATTGTGGTCTGACAGGGATAAATCTAGCGGTCTTGGTAAGGCGATCTACAACTACCCAAACAGCATTCACTGACCTTGGAGTCATAGGTAGATCAGTGACAAAATCCATGGTAATACAATTCCATTTCCATGCTGGCTCAGGTAACGATTGCAATAATCCTGCTGGCCTCTGTCTTTCTGCTTTGACTTTCTGGCAGTTTAAACATTGAAACACATATCGGGCCACATCTGCTTTCATACCCCTCCACCAGAAAAAATCTCTTTAGGTCATGGTACATCTTGGTGCTCCCAGGATGTACTGAATATGGAGTAGAGTGAGCTTCCAACATGATTCGGTTTCTGGTTTCTAGATCTTCATTCTCAGGTACACATAAACGCCCATGATATATGAGTACATTGTCTGCATCCAAGGTGAAATCAGGGTTGGCTCGACCCTTTTCCAAATCTTCTTGAACTGTCCTGAGGTATGGGTCCTGTAGGATTCTTTGCTTTTATTTCTTCCTTCAGGTCAGGCAAAATCTTGGTCTTTGCAAACATAAGGGTAAACTAGTGTATCAACCCTTTCTCAATAGGATCATCTACTGACTTTATTAAGAGTTGTTCTTCATCCTCTGATGAGCCAGAAATAGCAGCACACAATGCTGCATTTGTACTTGGCCCTGCTTTAGGGTTCGATGCCCATTTTCTGCTCAGAGCATCAGCTACAATGCTAGCTTTACCAGGGTGATACTGAATGTCACAGTCGTAATCCTTAAGTAATTCTAACCACCTCCTCTGCCTCATGTTCAGGTCTTTTTGGGTGAAAAGATACGTCAGGCTTTTGTGATCAGACTTAATCTGAAATTTCTTACCAAACAGGTAATGCCTCCAAGTCTTGATAGCATGAATGATCGCTGCCAATTCTAGGTCATGTGTAGGGTAGTTCTTCTCATGCTCCTTCAGCTGTCCTGAGGCATATGCTATCACCTGTTCTCCTTGCATCAGCACACAACCTAGTCCCAAACCTGAAGCATTTGTATATAGTGTGAATGGATGGTCTGGAGCTGGAATAGTCAATATAGGTGTTGATACTAGTCTTGACATCAGCGTCTGGAAGCACTTCTCACATTCATCGGTCCATGTGAACTTCTCCCCCTTTTTGGTCAATCTGGTGAGTGGGACAGCAATCTTGGAATAATCCTCCACAAACCTTCTGTAGTATCCAGCTAAGCCCAGGAAACTACACATTTTAGCAACTGTCTTCGGCGCCTCCCATCCTACTATGGCTGAAATTTTACTGGGGTCTACCTTGATTCCTTTAGCAGACACCACGTGACCAAGGAAGGCCACCTCACCTAACCAGAATTCACATTTCTTGAATTTTGCATAGAGCTTCTCTCTTCTCAGTCTTTGTAATGCTGCTCTTAGATGCACTGCATGTGTCTCTTGGTCCTTAGAGTATACTAAAATATCATCGATGAACACGATAACCAATGTATCCAACATGTCATGGAATACTCGGTTCATTAACTCCATAAATGATGCAGGTGCATTGGTCAACCCAAAGGACATCACAAGGAACTTATAGTGTCCATACCGCATCCTGAAAGCTATCTTGGGGATATCTGCCTCCTTAATCTTGAGTTGATGATACCCTGACCTCAGATCAATCTTCGAGAATACACTCGAACCTTGTAATTGATCAAACAAATCATCTATTCTTGGTAGTGGGTACCTGTTCTTGATAGTGAGCTTGTTTAATTCTCGATAGTCCATACAAAGACATACGCTACCATCCTTTTTCTTGACAAAGAGTACAGGTGCTCCCCAAGGTGAGATACTAGGCCGTTATAAATCCCTTGTCTAACAGTTCTTACAGCTGAGTTTTTAACTCTTTCAACTCGGTAGGAGCCATCCTGTAAGGTTCTTTAGACACAGGTGCTACCCCTAGTAGGAGGTCTATCACAAACTCGGTAGCTCTGTCTGGAGGCAACCCGGGTAGGTCTTCTGGAAATACATCAGGAAATTTCCATACTACTTTTATGTCCTCCATTTTTGGCAAGTCAATGGTCACATCCACCACTGATACGAGGTATCCTACTCCCCCTTTCTCTAAGCACTTCCTTGCTTTTAGGGCTGAGAGTATAAGCTTTCTCTTTTTAGGCAGCTTAGCCCCTTTAAAGTTGAACTCCGACCCTTCACTGTCCTTGAACACCAGCTTCTTCTCAGCACATAATAGGTTTGTTGAATGTTTAGATAACCAGTTCATGCCCAAAATGACATCGAAATCTGACATCTCCAGTTGGACTATATTGGCTTCCAACTCTCATCCTTCAATAAGCACTGGGCAAGGCCCATAATATTCTTCTAATACCACCTCCATTCCCATGGGGGACCGAACTAACAGACTGGATTCCAAAGTCTTGATGGGTTGATCTAGCTTTTTTCCGAATGACACAGACACAAAGGAATGGGTGGCCCCCGAGTCAAACAGGACTCTGGCGGGTAATCCTGCTATATTTACTGTACCTGAGGTTTTCAAATTCTCCCCTTAGTTGCAAATGCACAAACAATTAATGCAGCAGTTAAGGAGTAAGTATAAAAAATCATACCTGTAACCACATCTGGTGATGCGGCTGCCTCCTCTGTAGTAACAGCATATACCTTGCCTTGCTGTTGCTCCCTCTTTGGTTGTGGGCAGTTTCTGGCATAATGTCCCACCTGTTGGCAATTGTAACACTTTATACCAGTGTTTTGCCCCGCTGCCTATGGTGTCACTGCAAGAGCTGGTCTGGGAGGCACCGTGCTAGCTAGTGGCCCGAATGGACGGTATGGTCTGTTGCTTCTCCCGCCTTGGACCTCAGGATTAGGCCTCTTCAGACCCCTATTTTGTGCGAAGAAACTTTCTCTCTGACTTGCCTCGATGACTCGAGCCACCTGTACAGCTTCATTATATATATTCAACCCTCGACCCAGCACATGCTCTCTTATTACACCCCGAAGACCCATAGTGAAATGGTGAGTCTTTGTTTCTTCCTCCTACATACTGGTTGGAGCGAAGAAGAATAACTCCTCATACCTTTGTTGGTATGCCTCTACGGTCAATTGGGATTGCCTCAAATTTAGAAACTCCCTTTCCATCTGATCACGAAAACTCCTAGGAAAATATTTTTCGAAGAAAGCCTCCTTGAATATGTGCCAAGTGATTATCTGGTGCTTTATCTCCAGATACGATCTAGTTGAACTCCACTACCCATTGTCTTCTTCCTTCAGCATGTGGGTGGCATATACTACTTTCTCCCCATCCTGACACTCCAGTAGCCGAAAGTTTTTCTCCATTTCAGCTATCCACTGCACTGGCCACAGTGTTTTCCCTGACTTCCCTGTGAAAGTTAGTGGTTTGAGCTTTAAAAATCCATCTACTGCTCTGGAAAAACTACCCTGTGCATAAGGGACCTTTCCATATGGTGCCTGCCCATACCATTGTGGCTGATAAGAGTAGCCACTCTGGTTTCCTCCCTGATACCCACCATAGTATATACCCTGATATGGACCCTGATATCCTCCCTGATCTTGGTTAGGAATTGGTGTCCCTGTAACCGGGTGGGGAACTGTGTTGGGTTGGTCCTATTGTGGTGGTCCTTCAGTAACTGTGCTAACCCCCACTGGTACCGCGTGTACATTCTCAGCATTTGTGGATGGCATGTATGCAGGTGCCGGCACAGGCCCAGGTGGCCTAAACATTTTCAACATCTCATCGAAAAACTTCTTCTGTTGTGCCTCCATATTAGTGACCAAATTAGCCATCATTGTTTCGGTGCTTGTAGATGATTGCCCTTGTGACGGTGATTCTTCATTGGCCTTCATCAGATTTTCAATTTCATTTAGGGGGTTAAGTTCTTCCCCACTTACTCTCTCTTCATTCTCTTCTGAGTTTTTTGTACCTGAACTCCTGTCCATGGTAGGCGCCCTTGAGTGACGGCGTCTGCGATGAACTCTACATCCATTTCCTCTCACCATTGAAGAAATTTAATTCCCTGTACGATATCTGAATACATTGTGATACATGAGACAAATTAGAGAATTATTCCAACTAACATTTAGTCTCAACGCATATGCAACATAAGTATACATCAATAGGGAAAGAACATAAGCAAATTTTTAATTATCTCTCAAAATTTTCTATGTACAATCCTTTATTCTGGTCATATTATGTACGCATGAGGTCTGGAAATAAAGTTCGGCCGGTTCTGGGAATGGTTTTGTATTCTCAAACCTCCATGGGGTTCCGGCGGCGGTACCGGTCTCTCCTAGAGTGAGACCGGTATGCCTGGCGGTATATACCGGTTGCACCATACCGTAGGCAGTACCGATCGCACACACCACCCTTGTGTGAGACCGCTATACCCTGCGGTAGGTACCGGTCGCACAGTCTAGCCCAGAAGTGCGACCGGTATCACTGAAAACTCTGTAAAATCTTGATTTTTGTCTCATTTCACATTTCTCACTTTAGTGTTTACTCCGGTGGCAATTCCTCTCTGTGTCTCTGAGTCTCTACAGTGCCTCCAGTGCTTCTAGAAGTATTTCTCACCTCTCAAGTGTATCAATCTTGCCTCTCAGGTAAGCTTATCCTTTCTTTCCTTCTTTTAGAAGAAATTTTCGTCGCCTTTCATACCAAAACCTAGGTTTTTCTTGATTTGGAAGTTTTTAACCATAGAAAACTTCTTTCTTCGCTTGAGAAAGGTTTTAGGGGTCCAAATGTGTAAAACCCCTCAACCAATTCAAAGTTCTATCGGTTGGTTTAAAGAAAATCCCAAAATTTCGACTTCTAACCTAGGTTTCTAGGTTTTTCGATGTTTTTGATAAATTTTTGTTAATATGTCTCTATTTCTTTGCTTTGTGGTGTAATTGTTTGACCTACATTAGCATTGTACTATCACAATAAGTCCTCCTACCCATATTGGGTGTGTTTTGAGGCTTTTTCACCATTTTCTATTGTTATGCTGTCGAAATTTTCTAACATTTTCTCTAGTTGACTCATTTTTCTTTGTTTAACAGTTACAATATATCAAGACGTCGTGGCACGGGGAAACGATCATATCTGTTGGGTATGAACAGGCCACATCCCCCACCTGTCCTGTATGATGAGAGATACTTTCGGTCGGAGGTGATCGCTTCACGCCTTGCATGGTTTCGAGCAAAACGTATCGAAGTAGGTCGTTTTGTGAACCTGGAGCATCTGCACCGCTTCGATGTTGAGGCGGCTTTTGGGGCGATGGGTTGGTTACCCATTATACAGTATAGAGAGACTACTCGTCCCAGCTTAGTAAAACTGTTCTACGCCAACCTGGAGGTAGAAGGGGATCTCAATGACTGGGACCATGCTAGGGACCTTCGCATCACTAGCTATGTGAAAGGGGTGATGATTTCTTTTAACTCAGCCGAACTAGCTGCACTTCTGGAGATTCTTGACAATGGGGAACTCATCTATTGTCCACCCAGAGCCAAAGGATATCTTTCTGATGACATGAGGGCAGCCACAGCAGAGCAGATTTTATTACCAGGTAGAGTCATGTTGGCATCGAACCTACGTCCTCAGCCTCGCCTATTCTGCCGGATCATACAGCATAACATTGTTCCCCAGAGTGGGCATTATGGATAGTTATCCCAGTTGACCCAGTACCTCACCTAATGTGTGGCTACCAGGCACCGGATTTGTTTGCCTTACCTGCTTATTCGGGTCATGATTTATGCGGCAATGCCTGAAGTGACGGGCAATCTTTCATATGGTAGGTTGATCATAGCATTGCTGCAGCGTCTGGATGTGGATATGCAGGGAGAGGTAGTTGTGGAGGTCACTATGAGTTCTGATATAGATGTTGAGGCCATCTATAAGATGCAGATGGACGATCTAATGCTCAGTGACGAGGAGTTACAGGCTCGTCCTCCCCTACCTAGGAATAATGTTGCAGTTGCAGTAGCAGCAATAGCAGCAACAGAGGCAGCAGAGACAGCAGAGATGGGGGATGATGGGGATGCACACATGGAGGACATCCCAGCACCTGCACCCCAGCATTCTCTAGTTGTAGGACCTTCTAGGCCTCCTCCAATTGATGGACCATCTCTTTCCCCTTCGGACCCAGTGATGAGCATGCTCATGGAGATCAGAGACACTTAGAGAGGCATCCTAGATACTCAGAGAGGGCTCATGGATTCTCAGCGAGAGATGGGTCAGGAGTTGGCCTGTATGTCAATACAGTATCTATGGCCTTACCCCAGCCCGACTCCCTACGACATAGAGATAGGGCTCGAGTCTGGCGGGCAGGGTGAACCACAATCCCATGTCCTCCCCTTGATACCCTATTCGTACCAAGTCTGCTAAGGTAGATGGCGATATGAAAAAGGTGTTAGCTGTGGATATATCCAGGGCTCCACTCCCCTTCACATTCTACACACTAACTAAAAGCATACACATGCCTAACATTCAACAATTCTAGCATATGAAATGCATGAACAGATAATAGTAATAAAAGAAGCAACTACATGACATGTGAAATGCACAGACAACAAGCAATGAATTCATATACAATTTAGTCACAATACTGTTAATTAGTTATTTAGAGTTTGGGGTCTTGTCCCTTACCTGACGCGTGATAACAATCCCGCTCTACGTCACAGGGTTTACTCACGCTATCTACAGGTCCTACATAGTCATATTCATAGGTTAGAATTCATTTATTAAGGTTATAGGTGGTCAGCACCATGTTCGGCAAGCAAAATAGGTTCGGAGAACATACCGGTCGCGGCACCGGTCTCAGGGGGGTGAGACCGGTATGGTGCCACCGGTATATACCGGTTGCGGTACATACCGGTCTCAGTCAGTAAGACCGGTATGTGCATGTGGTATATACCGCAGGCCCATACCACTGGACCTTGCGTCTAACCGGTATACTCCATGGTTTGGATCCGAGAGCGAGGTCTCAGATCTCCCTTCCTTATCGGTTATCAGCTAGGTTTCTAGGGTTTCTCCTAACCCACACTAAGGTCCAAGTATCCTAATGGCCTTCTGATTTCGACTTGAACGCCGTATCAAACCACATCAGATCTAAAAGAAGACTAGGTCCATTGAAAGATCTAGGATTTTGGATTTTCGTGCCACTTCGCGGTTTCGATCTGACATCCTAGTATTACTAATAGTATGGAGCACTTACCGGCGGTGTTCGTCAGTTAGTGGCGAGCTCCTCCAACGAAAATCTCCTTCCTGGGCAGCCTCCTTCTCCTTGCTCCTTCTCAACTCTCCTCCAGATGGCTAGGGTTTGAGAAGGATCAATGGAGTGTCATAATCTCTATTAATAGAGGAAAGCCGTTCTTGGGAAGGTATTCCACGATTGGAAACTTTCCAAGTTTCCATTCGGAGTGAGGGACCCGCTGGAATCCGTCTCCCACAGAAACTAAGCATACCGGTCGCACATACCGGTCTGAGTCAGTCAGACCGGTATAGTCAGACCGGTATACACATACCGGTTGCACCATACTGGTCTGACTGACTCAGACCGGTATTGTCAGACCAGTATGAGATTTATACCATTTTTGAGTGGTTCTCATACCTGAAATTTGTGTGGTTCGTCACCCGGCTTTGCCTTCCGGTTCAGTTATGATTGGAACACCTGTCACCATATAAAACCACGGTTTAGACCCGGTTTTTAGAACACGGTTCTTACAATAACGTCTTCGATGACCATCTTCAGTCGTTGTGGGAATAAATCTTCCTTCAGACCTCTAACAGCAGGACTCATCATGCCCCTCTATCAATAGGTGTAAGATACCTACCTTTTAGGGTTCCATACAATTCTTACCCTTTTTTTTTAGTTTGGGATCCATTCATAATTGCTTTTTTAAGCTTAAGGTTACTCTGGTTCATGCCCCAGTTTGGGGTTCAATGGATTCATCAATGGACCGCTTCTAGTTGAGTTCATAATCATTCTAGCCTATGCCCCAACTTGGGGATCAAGGGGTATCGCCATTGCACTACACCATTTTGAGTCCCAGATTAGACTACTTTATCCCTCGGCTTGGGGGTTCAATGGATTTTTTCATTAGACCACTCTCAATTTGGGTTTAAGATCAATTTGGTTCATGCCCCAGTTTAGGGCATAATGGATTTCCTCATTGGACCGTACTCAATTTGGTCCAAGTTTAATCTGATTTATGCCCCAGTTCATGGGTTAAGGGTTCATCATTGGACCATTCCCTAGCAGTGATTTTGGTTTCTATCCTAGCCTAGGGTACATTGGATCTCATCTTTGGTCTACCCTACTGCTCGGGAAAATTCTATTCCCTTTCTTTGAACAATGAGAAATATGAGGGCAACTCTTTGGATTCTGGCATTTCCTTGGCCAATGGGGCAGAAATGCCCGAGATGGTATAGCACTATCATAGCTTAAGGTTCATGGTTTCCTGATAACTCCAGAATCTGAAATTGATCTTTATTGACAAGCAATGAGGAATGCTTCTTATTCGCCATTCCTGACGAGCGATCCTAACTTGTAGCACTAGGCTATGATGGACATGGATCGGGCTCTAATTAACAGAACCAGAGATTGATTTTTAATCGGTCTGATTGATAGAGACAAGGTTAACTTTGAACTGGTCTTCGATTAATAGAGATCAAGATTGACTTTGAATTGGTCTCTAATTGATAGAGATCAAGATTGACTTTGAATTGGTTTCTGATTGATAGAGATCAAGATTGACTTTGAATTGGTCTCTGATTGATAGAGATCAAGACTGACAGTAAGGGACTGGGCTCTAATTGTTAGAGGCAAGGATTGCTTGAGTTGGGCTCCGATTAATAGAGGCCAAGGATGACAATCATGGATTTGACTCTAATTGCTAGAGTCAAAGATTGCTTGAGTTGAAATGACTAAAATTTTCTTCGATTCCTTCATGAAATGGAACATGGATTAGAGGTAATGGTTGAACAGGCCTAGAGGCTAACTCATGCTCATATTGAGTTCATATGAATGGAACCTTTCTTAGTTCCAACATAAATCAGAACCTGAACAGGAGTTGATGGTTGGACAAGCCTAGGGGCTAATTAAATTCAAATGAATGGAACTTTTCTTAGTTCCAACATGAATCAGATCCTGAACCAAAGTTGACGGTTGGACAAGCCTAGTGGCTAAATGAATTCAGATGAATGGGACTCTTCTTAATTTCAACATGAATCAGAACCTGGACCAAAGTTGATGGCTGGACAGGCC
The DNA here is from genome assembly GCA_028583415.1 of Protea cynaroides. Taxonomy (NCBI): domain Eukaryota; kingdom Viridiplantae; phylum Streptophyta; class Magnoliopsida; order Proteales; family Proteaceae; genus Protea; species Protea cynaroides. Next base: position 16,217,570 of record CM053267.1, on the reverse strand, counting down.
TAGTGGATAATTGAATTCAGATGAATGGAACTTTTTACAGTTCCGACATGAATCAAAACCCTAACCAAAGTTGATGGTTAGTTAATGGAACTCTTCTTAGTTCCAACATGAATCAAAACCCTAACCAAAGTTAATGGTTGGATAAGCCTAGTGGCTAATTGAATTCAGATGAATGGAACTTTTCCTAGTTTCGATATAAATCAGAACCCTAACCCAAGTTGATGGTTGGATAAGCATAGTGGCTAATTGAATTTAGATGAATGGGACTCTTCTTAGTTCCAAGATGAATCAGAACCTAAACAGGAGGTGAAGGGTGAAAAAGCCTAGGGGCCGAATGTCTCCTCCATTTTAACATGATCTGGGAGTGATGATTGAACCTGCCTAGGGGTTAAACCTTTCTTCAGTTCTGAGATGAACAAGAAATGGTGGTTGAATCTGGGACTGAATATTTCTTTGATTCTGAGATGAACTGGATGTGATTGAATCTGCCTAGGGGCTAAATCTTTCCTTAATTCTGGATGAATTAAAATGATGATTGGACCTACCTAGGGGATAAAACTTTCCTTAATTCAAAGGTGAATAGGGAACAATGATTGGATTTGCCTAGGGGCTGAATCTTTCCTTAATTCAAAGGTAAAAAGGGAACAATGATTGGATTTTCCTAGGGACTGAATCTTTCCTTAATACAAAGGTGAATAGGGAACATTAATTGGATTTGCCTAGGGGCTGAATCTTTCCTTAATTCAAAGGTGAATAGGGAACAATAATTGGATTTGCCTAGGGGCTGAATCTTTCCTTAATTCAAAGGTAAATAGGGAACAATAATTGAATTTACCTTGGGGCTGAATCTTTCCTTAATTCAAAGGTGAATAGGGAACAATAATTGGATTTGCCTAGGGGCTAAATCTTTCCTTAATTCAAAAGTGAATAGGGAACAATAATTGGATTTGCCTAAGGGTTAAATCTCTCCTTAAGTTAAAGTTGAATCGAGAAGGTGATTGGATTTGCCTAGGGGTTGAATCTCTCTTTATTTCAGAGGTGCATTGAGAACAGTGATTGGATTTGCCTAGGGGCTGAAATTTTTCCTTAATTATGAGATACATTGAGAACTATGATTGGATTTTCCTAGGGGCTGAATCTTTCCTTAATTCAGAGATACATTGAGAACAGTGATTGGATTTGCCTAGGGGCTGAATCTTTCCTTAATTCTGAGGTACATTGAGAATAGTGATTGGATTTGTCTAGGGGCTAAAACTCTCCTTGATTATGAGATGAACTGAATATGATATTTGAGTAGGCCCAGGGACTAACTGTACAGGAATATTGTAAACTTTATCGGGTATAGGCGCTTGTCGCTGCCTAAATTGAATGCTCTATTGGACCAGATTGACTGAGTTACTGAATGTGTTCCCAAATCTGGTTGCCTTCTTTCTTACAAAATTTGATGTTCTATCAAGTTCTAGATTCATGGCTTCCATTGATTCATTTAGAAAGATAACATGGATGGATCTCAAGGTGGGAGATCAAGACAATTTCCTAGTTGTAGGGGTCTCTTACCCTAAAAGGGTGGATATGGTTGCAGTTTGATTCTCTTTTCCAAAGGCATTGAAACCCAATGGAGAAATATCAAGATTCTAAACATCTAGAGGAATGGAAGAAGTCACATGCACAATCAGAGATGACTTAACCAAACAAAGTTAGCTCCCTCATAAAGGTGATTGGGTAAACATTATCCGAGTCAATTTAATTGAATTTGATTGAGCCATGTGTTCGGTCTTGGGACCTCGTGATTCTAAAATGGATAATCAGTGGTACCAAGGTCTGGCCAATTAGATTACTGAATTCGATGAAATTGAAATGGATATATTAATCCATTGTCCTTATTAGGGATGGTTAGCAAAAGTGGTTCATAGATGAACAAACTAGTAAATTTCTTCTTGACCATGGTATCTAAGTCCTAACAGGGATTTTCTACTCATTTTTTGAAATCGACGTGTTAACAATGAGAGATTCGACACATCGAGCTTACTTAATGGAGGGTGTATAGTGACCTTCTACTATGATGTAGAACCGGTGTATACATACCTCATACTCCCAATGGGTGAGAGTTCAAGATTCTCATCGTTTAGATTCTAATATGTTGACTAATCGAGGACAAAAATTGACAGAAATTCGATGTCTCGAACATTGATGTCATGGTTAAGCAGATTTTACTGGGTTGGTTCAGGGATGAACCAAAAATAACAATCATTGGGCTACAATCTGGGTTAGGACAGAAAAGGCCACCTTGACAAGAGGGGTAACCTATCACCGAATGCACGATGAATAATGGGCCCCCAATCCCTTATATACTATGTTGCAAGGATCCAAGCGACGTGGAGTAGCATAACGCATTCTCAGGCGGACCCAAGAAATGCTCGTTAGAGGCTGCTCGCCGATCGTGGTCTCACAAAGTACAGGCCAAGGTTGTGTGTTTCGCCTAGCGGGCTACCCCATATGCATGGGACCCGGTTCGGCTACTCGCACGAATGTGTGACTGAACCCATTCCCCCCAAAACAATATGATACAAGCATAAATATAGTGTCCTAAGAGCTAACATCCAATTCACACAAGGAAAGTTTTTCATTTAGGAGTCTGACGTTTATATCCCCAGCGGAGTCGCCACTGTGAGGACAAAGATGGAAATCTTTGGAAGTCGCCACCTAGATTAAGGTTTAGGACCTTAGAAATGTGAAATCTCACCCCAAGGTAAGACTTTGATTGACTCATGACTCTTAGATTGGATTTTTGGTCCATCAGAGATTGGGTTAGCGTCAGGTTACGGTTATGGAAAGGGGTTAGGCACCCAAACCGCCCGATCGAAATCGGTCTCTTATACCTTTCCTATTCTAGACTTTATTTGTTAAACCAAACCAAACCAATTGGTTTGATATCATTGAACTGAATCTGTATCCATCAGATTGCCTACTTATCACGTAATTTTCCAAAAATCAAGTTCACCATCGTAGTTCAGGTGTGATTAAAGTTTATGGATGTGATTTATGCTTGTGCATGATTAAATTCTTTGTTCAAGTTAAAGTTTATGCTTGAATGGATGAGAAACCCTATAGGTTAGGATCTGGATAGTCCATGTGGACTGATAGATAGTCCTAGTGGATCTAAGAATAACCCTATTTGGGTCAAAATATGGATAATCCATTCTGGGTTGGAATGTGGATAACCCTATCTGAGTTGAAATGTGGATGGATATCCTAGTGGATCTATGGATAGTCCGAGTGAACTAAGGTGTGGATCCAAATTTGGGATTCTTCCAAATGGCCTACGTATCTTAGGGTTTGACCTAGGAATCAGAATCTGAGTAGTTCAAACTTGGGTTGAAATGGTTGGATATCCTAGTGGATCTATGGATAGTCCAAGTGGACTAAGGTATGGATCCGAATTTGGGGTTTCTCCCAAATAGCCTACGTATCTAGGGTTTTCCCTATGAATCAGAATCCGCATAATTCGAAATGATGGGTGTATATCCTAGTGGATCTATGGATAGTCCAAGTGGACTAAGGTGTGGATCCGAATTTAGGTTTCTCCCAAATGGCCTACGTATCTTAAGGTTTGCCCTAGGAATCAGAATCCGCGTAGTTCGGGAATGATAATCTATTCTAGGTTAGAATGATTGAGAACCTATTCTAGGTTTAGGGTTGAGAATCTATTATAGGTTTAGGATTTATAATTTATTATAGGTTTAGGGTTGAGAACTTATTCTAAGTTTAGGGTTTAGAACCTATTCTAGGTTTAAGGTTTACCAAGGGGTAAAATCATCCTGAATTACCTTTTTCAACCTAAGCTCTAATTTTGAAAAGTTTGGCAAAGGATTTTTTTTTCTTTATTAAGGTTTTTATTATTTCCATTATGCCCTTCCCAAGAATGTGGGTGCCTAAATGCACGTCCCCACACCTAATATGTTTGCTAGGTGTACAAATATGGCAGTTCAACTAGTGTGCAGCATAAATTAAATTATTGCCAAAAAAAAATATTCTAAGCATGGCATGTATGATATTTATAGTAACTATCACAACATATAGTAAGATTATGAAAATCTCCCTAATATGGCATGTATTGCAAATAAGGCAAAAACCTAATATGGTAAGATCTAAGCATAGCAAGATCTAATATGGCAAGATCTAAGCATGGAAAGATCTAATATGGCAAGATCTAATATGGCAAGATCTAATATGCATCTATATATCAATATGGTAAGTACCAATCATAGAATACATATATGACATTAATTTTTCAGAAAAGGAAAGATCTTATATGTTATTTTCTAAGCATAGCAAGACTTAAAATAGTAATTATTAAGATTTTGCTAAAATATGATAAAAATTTATCTATTCTACCAAAAATAGCAACACATGAAATGTGGAAAACATGGTATGCACAATCTAAACAAAGCATATGAATGCTCCAAATATAGCCATTTATCCAAATATGGGGCAGAATTCACTTAAACAATCATTGATGTTATAATGAATGAGACATCAATGAAACCTTTTTTTTTTAAAGTGTAAAATTATCAAAAAAAAAACATATGTTCAATGTTCTTTGAAAAAATTGTAATTTTTATAAAGAAACTTGGGAAGATTAATGACTCAAAACTGTTAAAATTGTGACACAAGGTTTCAGATAATGGACAAAACTATGAACTGTATTCAGATTTCATCATATTACACAAGAATGACCATAAGTAGGTCTTCTGAAACTCAAATCATGCTCAATTTTTTTTTATAAAAAGATGACTTAATATATTATATTTCATATGAAGGATTTGAATCCCAACATAAAGCAAAAATAGGTCAAATATATGCCCTAAGATCGAACATGTGCACTGGTCAAATCTGTTCCAGATTTTTGACCAGTTGCACCATAAATTCCAAATAAAAAATTCTATTCTTAATGAAAATTAAATACAGACATGTCTATGTAAATAACTGTCTGATCTAAAATTTCATTAAGAAAAAATAAGTTAAAACAGTATACTTTTTTTTGTGAAAAACGACACTTTTCAATCATGCAAATCAGTACATCATGACAGATTCAAAATCAGAGCACTATACACTTAAAAATTGATATCAATTCAAAAAAAATTTAAAAAAATAAGAAACTAGTGTCATTTTTTAAAAGACTTTTATGTCTAAAAATTTTATATTAAGTGGATTTTCTGATTAAGGCCATAAGACCTTTGTCTAGAAACTTTCTGATGGAGGATTGCATTACATCTGAGAAAAACAGCAATGTCAAAGACAAATTTTTTTGATATATTTTTCAAATTCCAAATGGAACAAAAGTTTTAGGGTAGTCTTCTATCATATTAGAGAGACTCCCATAAAATTTTGGGCTTCAAAATCTTAGAAAAAATACATATGATGTACGTCCTAAGTTTGAACCCTAAATCTGGAAATTTCAGATTAGAAAATCACTTTATGAAATTTGCAAAAAACAGCAAACATCATTGTATATCATTCAAAAATTCATCATTGAATAGCTTAAATAAATTATCATTCATGAAAAATATAAGACATAGGCATCCTAACATTAACAAGCATGTAATAGAGCATTCATGATTGAGATTTCATGGAAATTAGCCTTTTTCAAGGAAAATTAGCATTCGAGCATTCTAACAACCTCTAAATTTGAGTACTAACCTTGTGCTCAAATCTAGAGACACCGTCGATGAAGGCTGATTGGAGGTTGTATCAATCTCCTTTGAATGCGAATCCTCCTTCTCCTTTCTTCTGCTTCTCTCTCTCTTCTCTTTTTCTCTTTTCTTTTTCTCTTTTCTTTTTTTTTCTCTTTTCTTCTCTCTTTCTTTCTCCCTCTCTCACGTTCTCTCTCTCACTCACGTTCTCCTCTCTCTATCACGTTCTTCTCTCTCTCTATGGTCTGGAAAAAGAGAGCCTACTCTCTCTTCTCTTGCCTATTTATATTTTTTTCTCTCTTCTTCTAGAATATCCTTCTTTCCTTTCTTCTTTTTCTAGAAAATCTTTTTTTCTTCCTTTTTTCTTCTTTCCTTTCTTCTCTTCCTTCTCTTTTCTCTTCTCTCTCTCTATTCCACACGTTTTCTCTCTCTCAATCTTCTAGAAAATCCTCTCTTCCTCTTTCCTTCTTCTCTCTTCCTTCCTTTTCTTCTTTTTTTTTTCTTCTAGAAAATCTTTTCTTTCTATTTTTTCTTTTTTCCTTTCTTTTCTTCCTTCCTACGTTTTTTTCTTCTTCCTTTCTTTCCTTTTTCTCCTTCTTCTTCTAGAAAATCCCTTATCTCTTTCCTTTCTCTCTTTCCTTCTTCTAGAAAATTCCTTCTCTCTTTCCTTTTTTTCTTCTTTCCTTTTCTTCTTCCTTCTTTTCCTTCCTTTTTTTCTTTCTCCCTCTCTTTTCACGTTTTCTTTCTTAGAAAACATTATCTTTTTTTCTTTTTTTTTTTTCCTTTCCTTCTTCTTCCCTTCCTTTTTTTTTTCTTTCTCCCTCTCTCTTTCACGTTTTCTTTCTACAAAACGTGAAGGAGAATTTTTTTCTTTTTTTTTTCTTTTTTCTTTTATTTCTCTCTTTTCTTTTTTCTTTCTCCCATTCTCTTTCCTATGGCTTATCTTTCCTCTCTCTTTCCACGGCCTTACTTTCCTCTTTATTTACATATATATATATATATAATATATCCATAAGATATGTATATGTATTATATACAATAATATATTATACATTGACGCGTGTCGAGCGCAACCAAAAATAAATTACTCTACCTATAATGAATAGTAATGATAAGTAAAGGTCGATCCACAGAGACTAGTTAATCAAATTGTCTACTTACCAAGAAAAAGGGGGTTTTCTTCTGCAATTTAATTGACAAGAAAATTAAATAACAAAAATTCAATGGAAGATGATGTCGATTCAAGGAAATTTACTCACGGCTGTAAATTGATCACTGACCTCATATATATATTTAGATTATTCTCTATTCAAATATTTAACCAAGGGTTATCAAATAGCCAGACAATCCTTACATTCCCTAATTTCATTAATTTGAACCCAGCACACAATTTAATTTTTATCAATAAACCAATTGGTATTAAGCAATCCTCATGAATTTATTGATAGCATTACACTCTCGGAGGGAGGTAAAGATGAACAACAATCTAACAAGCGTCAGATTATTTAATTCATTCTATGTTTTCTTTAAACAAGTAACAAAAACTTGGATCATAATTGTTCTGCTCAATTGCTACTTATCCTGAACACCATAACAATTACGGATTATTGATTCAAATTAGCAATAAACCACATAACTCAATTAATTAATAGGCCTCTTAATAAACTGAATCTTGCAACCATTAATTTGAAAAACTAAGAAACACAGATATTTGAATAGAAAAATAATTAAAATTAAGAACAGAGTCTCATAATTTTACTAACCGGATTGAATTCCCCTTGAATCGACTAAAGAACTTAGCTAGACATGATAGAAAAGAAAGGCAAAAGAAATAAAATTATCTTCTCAATAATTCTTGGATGCTCTATTACGTAGCATTTACATTGCTTAAATAGCCAGAGTAGAGAAGATTAAAACTGGTATGTCTAAAATTGACAATCTTATTACATGAAAATAAATATTAAACAAAATCCGCTTGCCTAGATTAGATAGAGAATCATTTCATCATTTACCAAATGCCACCTCTAGATTTGCCAATCTTTGTAATATTCCATAGAGGTATATATTCTCCTCAAGATTTTTGATAATCAATCAAATCCTTCCAATAGTAAACCTTCTATGTGTAGTAATCTTCCTTATCTGGTTTCAATTCAAATCAGCTTTCCAGATCTAATTTTTGGATCACATTTGATTTCTAGAATTCTTTCCACATTAAAAACCTACATGAAATTTAGAAGATCAATATTGAAAATATCATAATTTTTTTATTTTAAACATAAATTACCAATACTTTTTACCAATGTCTTATATATAAGGAATCATCACAAATGAGTACCATAAGACATATAATATGTTAAATAAACTAAATATAAGGGAAATAAATATATAAAATTATGAATCCATCAAATTCCCCCACACTTAGCTCTTGCACATCCTCAGGCAAACTAAACTTTTTTTTCACTTTCATCCCACAGCATTCAAAGAATATGTGTACCATGAATCAGAAACTAATTCAAGAGATCAAGAGAACAATATATGTCATAGTCAAAGGTCACTTAGTAAATATGAGCAATATCTAACATACCATTCTTATTCAAAAGGGAACATGCTAATGTTTAGTATATTTTCTCTTGGGATTCTCTCTACTCACTCAAGATTTCAAGTTTTAACTGTTTCACTCAAGATCTTCCTATGAAGATGCACTACCATAGACTTGCTTATTCACCACAATCTCCATTACTTAGATTACACACATACATGAATCAAAAGGTCTTTATAAAGATTGTAATGGGGCTAAGGTTCAGGGTACGGATAAGAAAAATATACTGACGTTAAAACCCAAGAAACTAATAGAGCATTAAGACAAAAAAAATTGAACAATCTAAATGATAAGGGCTCATAGATAAAGCTCTTCAACAAAACATCCCAAACTCCAGTTTCTTTTTCTTTCATTCTTTTTCTTTTCATTTGAGAACTATGCTTTGCTATTTGAATTTTTTTTTTTAATAGCATGACATTTTAAACATAACAAGGACCATTTACTCCCATTACATCCCACTTATTGACATACAACCATCACTTTTGAGAATAGTACCCCCACACTTATTCAATATATCTCTCTCAAACCCATTAGATAATTCTCAATGCTCTACTAACTCAAAGGTTGGTAAAACATGAGAAAACAAGCAATTCAAGGCTCATGATTTAGGGTTCAATGAAGAATAAAGTTTAAAAGCTCAAAGTGGGTCCACTAAGGGTAAAAATATATGAGGTTGGCCATTTAAGTTAAGTGATTGTAAAATCCTATTTGCCTTTATCATCTTCAAGTCTACACATATCAATGTAATCTTGACACGGTTCAAAGCAAGTTCTAGAGATACAAAAGCATAGTAGAATATCACTCTTCAAAGAAAATAAAGACTGACATAGATGTCTCAATCTAGTTTGGCTCAAAAGCTCACTTGATTGGATTCCATCTACTAAACCTGCATGCTTTACCTCTAAATGCAACTATCAATGTTATTCAAAGCTCATTTAGCAAGTTATTTCAACTAATTCATATATGTATTTTTTTTTCACATTCAAATTGTTTCAATCCATGGCATACATATTCTCTTAGTCTATTGAAGTAAAAAAAAAATTTAAATTCAACTTTTGAAATTGTTTTTTTTTCTTTAATACATCAAACAAAAATTAAAAACAAACTTAAAAAATAAAAATAAAAATAAAACAAAAGAGAAATCCTAATTTCTCCCCCCACATTTAAATCTGACATTGTCCCCAATGGAAGTTAAAAATGTAATGGAAAGATGTAAAGAAAAGTAATTAAAAATGATAAGAAAAAAAAATCCAATTTCTTAGGTTGCCTCCGAAGCAGCGCTTGTGTTTAACGTCATTAACTCGACTCAATACTCTTCAATCTGAATAAATGGGATCCCCCAGTTGTACTTTGTCTATAGTATGCTCATGAAAGCCTTCATAGAACGTCTTGAGTCGATGCCCATTAATCTTGAAAACCTTGTTAGTTTTGAAACTTCGAACTTCAACTGTACCATGAGGAAACACATTAGTAACTTCAAAAGGTCCAATCCAACGAGAATGCAACTTACCAGGCATTAATTTACGTCTTGAATTGTAAAGCAAGACTTTCTGTCCAATTACAAATTGCCTCCTCACAATCCTCTTGTCATGAAACGCCTTAGTCTTGTCCTTGTATATGCTTGAATTCTTGTAAGCCTCAAGTCGTATCTCTTTTAATTCTTGCAACTGCAACTTCCTTTGCTTACCCGCTTCTTTCTTACTGCTCAATTCAAAAATCTCTTGTGCAAACACATCAACCACATCAATAGAAAACACAGATTGAACATCATTACTAGGGTACCTCATATCCTCAAATATGTTAAATTTAACAATCTCTCCATCAAACTCCATGGTAAGGATACCATCATGGACATCAATCTTTGTTTTAGCTATTTTGATAAAAGGCTTTCCTAGTAAAATTGGGGCAGGTTTGGGGAGGTACTGTCTTCCATATTCAATCAGCAGGAAAAATCAACTCATTCACCTGCACCAAAACATCCTCAACCACTCCCTCAGGGTATGCATTAGAACGGTCAGCTAACTGGATAATTACACCTATTTTTTTCAAAGGACCCAAATTTAGAGATGCATAAATTGAATGTGGCATAACATTTATAGATGCACCTAAGTCTAACATGGCACGTTCAAACATAGTATTACCAATCACACATGGAATCGTAAACGTACCTGGATCCTTGCATTTTGGGGGTAACTTACGCTGAATAACTGCTAATACATTCTCCCCTATACTAATTTTCTCATCACCCCTCAATTTTCTCTTTGAAGTGCACAATTCTTTGAGAAATTTTGCATACCTTGGGACTTGCTTAATGGCATTAAGTAGAGGTATGTTTACTTCTACCTTTCGAAAAGTCTCAAGAATTTTCTTCTCTTGTTCTTCTTTTTTGAATTTAGACAGTCTGCTAGGAAAAGGGAGAAGAACAGAATTAGTAGAATTACGCACAACTGATTGAGATTTTACCTTGGACAAATTTACATCATTGTTGTGGGTTTTTGTTTCTTCTTGAATAGTCTTGGCCGAATCGGCAGATTTAGCAATAAAGGGCTCAAGTTCTCTTCCATTCCGTAATGTAATGGTGCTTGCATTCTCACATGGATTTATGATGGTCTGAGATGGCAACTTTTCAGATCCTTGAGCTTCAAGTTTGCTTACTGAAGTCGCAAGTTGACCACTCTGCTTCTCTATATTCTGAATGTTGTTTCTTGTCTCATGTTGAAACTGTTGTGTATTGCTAGCCAATTCCTTAACAATCTGATCAAGTGACATACTCTGATTTGCTTGCTGCCTAGCTTGGATTGGGGGCTGATAATGATTCTGGGCAACTTGATTCCCATAACTCAGATTTGGGTGATCTCTCCATCCAGGGTTGTATGAGTTTGAGTATGGATCATACTTTCGCTGAGGTTGCCCTTGAAATCCTCCCATGGCATTTTCTTGTTGGACTGGTATATCTTCTTGAAGTGTGGGACACATATCCGTAGCATGACTGGTGGCTGAGCAAATGCCACTTGCTTTAACTGTTTGTAAATTCCCTACAACCATTTGTCTCACCAAAGAAGTTAGATCAGAAATCTGACGTTCAAGGTTTGATGTACTTACCTCATTAACTTTCTTCGATGTTTGTTCCATCCTTGTACCAAATTGCTATGAATTTGCTGCCATATTAGAAATTAACCTTTTCGCAGCTTCTAGAGTTCTGTCAACTAAAGCTCCTCCACTAGCGGCGTCCACCATACTCCTCTCCATTGGTAACAATCCTTCATAGAAATATTGAATCAGAAGCTGGTCACTAATTTGATGGTATGGACAGCTTGCGCAAAGCTTCTTGAAGCGTTCCCAATACTCATATAACGTTTCTTCATGGTGTTGCCGAATTCCACATATCTCTTTCCTTATATTTTCCGCTTTGGATGTAGGAAAATATTTTTCTAAAAACTGGCATTTCATCTCATTCCATGAATTGATTGTACCAGAGGGAAGATAGTATAACCAATCTTTAGCATATTCATCTAAAGAAAATGGAAAAACGCGTAACTTAATCTGTGCCTCTGTAATACCCTGCGGTTTCATGCTAGAGCATACCACGTGAAATTCCTTCAAATGCTTATGAGGATCTTCTCCTGCAAACCCACAAAATTTGGGTAATAAATGGATTAATCCTGATTTTAATTCAAATGCCGCTTCTAGATTTGGAAATTCAATACACAAAGGTTGCTGGTTTAGATTAGGAGCAGCCAGCTCTTTCAAAGTCCTGTTTTCAGCCATGGCTTCCTCTACTAGCAGCTTACTAGCAACTATATCAGAAACAATTGCTCCTTGTGATGTTGAAACTTGTTCTGCCAGGATTTTCTTAGCTTATTTCCTTAATCGGTGTAAAGTTCTTTCAGGTACTAGATCAAATATCAATTCACCAGAGTAGAAGATCGAGTCATTAACCAAAATACCCATACAATGGATAAAAAAATATTAATAAATAAATAAATAAAAACTAATTAAAAAAATCCAAAGAAAAATTCTAACCGATAATACAAAGTGCACGAAAACCAAGTAAAATTAAAATTATTAAATCAAGTTTTTTTTCTTTTTTTTCTTTGAAATAAGCTTCTTGTAGCGCCCCTAAGTCATCCAAAATTTCATGCGCAAGCAATACCTGTCGAAAAAACTATGGACACCTGAAACAGAAAAAAAAAACTTCAGAAAGGTAAGAACACAAGTGACTAAAAAAAATTAAATAGAATGAAAACAATCACAATTTGATTAAAACTAGTCCCCGACAACGGCGCCAAATTTTGATGCGTATCGAGCGCAACCAAAAATAAATTACTCTACTTAATGAATAGTAATGATAAGTAAAGGTCGATCCACAGAGACTAGTTAATAAAATTGTCTACTTACCAAGAAAAAGGGGGGTTTTCTTCTGCAATTTAATTGACAAGAAAATTAAGTAACAAAAATTCAATGGAAGATGATGTCGATTCAAGGAAATTTACTCACGGTTGTAAATTGATCACTGAGCTCATATATATATTATATTATTCTCTATTTAAATATTTAACCAAGGATTATCAAAAAGTCAGACAATCCTTACCTTCCCTAATTTCATTAATTTGAACCCAGCACACAATTTAATTCTTATCAATAAACCAATTGGTATTAAGCAATCCTCATGAATTTATTGGTAGCATTACACTCTCAGAGGGAGTTAAAGATGAACAATAATCTAACAAGCGTCAAATTATTTAATTCATTCTATGTTTCCTTTAAGCAAATAACAAAAACTTGGATCATAATGGTTCTGCTCAATTGCTACTTATCTTGAACACCATAACAATTACGGATTATGGATTCAGATTAGCAATAAACCACATAACTCAATCAATTAATAGGCCTCTTAATAAACTGAATCTTGCAACCATTAATTTGAAAAACTAAGAAACACAGATATTTGAATAGAAAAATAATTAAAATTAAGAACAGAGTCTCACAATTTTACTAACCGGATTGAATTTCCCTTGAATCGACTAAAGAACTTAGCTAAACATGATAGAAAATAAGGACAAAAGAAATAAAATTATCTTCTCAATAATTCTTGGATGCTCTATTACGTAGCATTTACATTGTTTAAATAGCCAGAGTAGAGAAGATTAAAACTGGTATATCTAGAATTGACAACCTTATTACATGGAAATAAATATTAAACAAAATCCGCTTGCCTAGATTAGATAGAGAATCATTCCATCATTAACCAAATGCCACATCTAGATTTTCCAATCTTTGTAATATTCCATAGAGGTATATATTCTCCTCAAGATTTCTGACAATCAATCAAATCCTTTCAATAGTAAACCTTCTATGTGTGATAATCTTCCTTCTCTGGTTTCAATTCAAATCAGCTTTCCAGATCTGATTTTTGGATCACGTTTGATTTCTAGAATTCTTTCCACATTAAAAACCTGCATGAAATTTAGAAGATCAATGCTTTTCACCAATGTTTTATATATAAGGAATCATCACAAATGAGTACCATAAGACATATAATATGTTAAATAGACTAAATATAAGGGAAATAAATATATAAAATTATGAATCCATCAACATTATACATATATAAAAGAAATGCATGCATATGGACTGACATAACATGGTCTGGATTGGTCTGAGCTAGGCCGGGCTAAGTTAGACTAAGCTGGATTAAGCTGGTTTGGACTAAGGTTGACATTTCATAGTCCATTTCTGTCACCCTTCCAATGGAATTTTTCGATAACATCTATTCCAAATTTTCTACGTTCACTTTGTAAAACATTAAAAATGAGGAATATTGGAACTTGAATCATCTCATTTGAAAATGAAATGGCCAACTTATGAATTTCTGAAGTTTAAGCAGGCCAATTATTGATAATTTGGCTGACCATTTTGCATGGGATTCTTCAGAGACTTCTATCCGAGATTTTTTATGTCCACTTTGTAGAATACTAAAAGTGGAACATAATGAAGCTGAAATTACTTGATTTGGATATGGGGTGACCAAAATATGAATTAGTGAAGATTAAATGACCATTTTCATGTGTAATTTTGCATGGGACCCTTCGGAGACTTCTACCCGAGATTTTTTTTCGTCCACTTTGTAGAACATTACAAATGAAGAATAATGGCCTTGGAATCATCTGAATCCGATGTAGAACGACAAAGATATGAAGCTTTGAAATTCTAACTATAATTTTGCATGAAAGCTTGCATGGGGCCCACTGGTGACTTCTGTAAGACCCGTGTCAATCTAACCCGGTCTTACCACCTTGAACCAGGTTTACCCATCATGGTTGAGTCAAATGGACCAAGGGCGTGAAGGAGATCGAGATCCCAGGTATAAAATCGACCCAAAAACATTTAAAATTAGGGGAGGGTCGCACACCCAACTAAGCAGGGTCGGACCTCCCAAAACAGAAAGTCAGACCCTCGGTTTTAAAGGGAGGGTCGGACAGCTTAAGACCCTAGGGTCGACAGGATCATCGACCCTCCCATCGACCCTCGGTTTCTGCCGAATATAGAAATTAGGAAATTTCTATATTTTTCGATTGGGATTCTTTCCAAATCTCAAGGGGACTTATTTAGGATGTTCCTAGTCTATTTAAAGGACGTCCCTAAGCCACTTTCACTCCTTTCACAACCCTAATCGAATTGAGAGAAGGAGAGGAGAAGGAAAAGAGGAAGAAGAAAGGGAAGGAAGAGAACTTAGCCAAAGGAGAAGAATTTCAGAGGAAAAGTTATCTTCTCAGGTATGGATACTAATTCCATGAGTTTCTACAGACCTTAGGATAGTTATTGGAGAGAGAGTGATCTCGGAGAAACCCAAAGCATCCATCCATGGTTAGGTTTTCATGGAAAACCCTAAGAGAATGCATGAAAGCCATCTAGGAGGATGATTCATGGTTTTAGACCATGGAATGAATGTTTAATGGAATGTAGAAGCAAACCATAGGACCCCAAACATGAAGAATGGATTAAAAAGTGGAAATTGGACCAGAGTGCACCGAGGGTCGCACCCAGGGTCGATGACCATCCGACCCTAGGTGTTTTTGACCATCGACCCTCAGCATTCGGGAAGTCCAGAAAGAGGGGAGGGTCGATAGACCCATCGACCCTAGCATCGACCCTAGCATCGACCCTCAGTTGACAGAATGGTTTTTAAATTCTGAATTAATTATAATTAAATTCTATCGACTTTGTTAGGTCTTCTAGCAATATAATAACAGTATAAAGGTGATTTTAAAGCTTGGAAAAGTATCTTTTAGCAAGCTAAGGTGAGGAACCTTAACTCCAAACTAATTGGTTAATAATAAACTGTTTTCTATTTTTGAGTCATATGCTATGCTTGATTCTATGCGAATATGTTTGTAATGTGCATACAGCATGCCATCCAATATTTCTATTACTTGTTCATGCATATTTACTTTGTTGTTTATAACATGATGATGATGATAATGATAGTAATAGGCATGTGATTGTATGTGTGTGATTGGTGTACTTGATGCGAGCGAGTATCAGGGGAGGTGTGATGGGAACGTCAATAAACGTTAACCTTTGGCGGGTCTCAGCACTCTAGCTCTATCTCCAACTCAAGTCTTGTGCATTGGCATCGTCGTATCGCCATTACTTTAGCAGAACTATTATGTCGTAGAGTATCAGGGGAGGTGGTCTCGGTCCTTGTAGTCTCTGACTCTACCGGGAGGCCTTAGCTCTATCTCTATGGACATTCTGAGGGATGCTGGGGTGAGGGCTTGGATACACTGTTTGGCATTAGGATTGGTTAGTTGCGAGCCCAGTTTGCAGCCCTCGCCAACAGTGGCTTACGTGTTGGTATGGCACTATATAGCAATAAACGTAACCTTTGTTATATAATGTTCATGATTAGGTGCATGTGAGTTGACGATAAACGTGATCTTCGGGTAACGTCACACACTCGTGTATAGAGGCGGAGTCAATAAACGCGACCTTTGGCTACCTCAACCTTTATATTGCATACTGCAAACTTTAAACCAGACCAAAGATATAAATTGACTTTTTGCATGCATATGTATTGTTGCATTGTTTTGGCTACTCACTAAGCCGTGATGTGTGCTCACCCCTCGACGTCGAATATTTTTAGTTGATGATGCAGGTTACACATTTGAAGATTATATGAACGCGTCTACGTACGGGAATATAGCAGCAATGGACGCTGGAGCTGAAGATGATACACACGACTCCTCTTGCGAGTGCAACTCGTGTGTATTTGACTAGATATTTTATAGGTTTCTTTATTGGATTTATAAAGACATGTATTTGGTATTTAAATATTTATGTCTCAGTTGGAAACAGAATAATTTGCTATTAAATTATTGATATCATCTTAGTTCTCAGTTCATTTATTTATAAGATTTCTGCTATTGTGTATTTACTCTGATTATGATTGTGGATGCGTGTAAGTTTGGATAACGCGGGGATAGCCTATTAGAGATCCTGGTTGAACCGTTGGTTTATTAGCGGTTCATCACACCATTCTGGTTAGACCAAAATTGGGGTGTGACAACTTGGTATCAGAGCGTCTCAGGCCTTGCCCGCCGAACTGACACACATTCAAGACCATTGTGACTGAGATAGGATAAATTAAAAGCTTTAATACAAACACACTGTAAGCACAAGTGATGATTGAAACCAAATTAAAAAGAGAATAATGCATCTATTAAAGGGAAAACAAGTTTACATAACAATGAGAGCGAAACAAAACATATATACATAATGAAAGCAGAGTACGGTCTACAACCCGGACAGTTACTCTGAAGTACAAGAAAATACAATCTAGAAGCAGGAGGCGAAGGAGGAGGCGGTGCCTCACGGTCTCTGTCGTAGTCCTCAGCATAGACTCTAGTCAACCGGGCTATCCGAGTCCGGGTCGTCCGTAGACTAGGCGTGAGACCGGCTATCCTCCGATCGGTCGCATGCCGCACCTCTAGGAGCTCTCCCATCCGCACGCGTCGATGCGTGCCGAGCAGCCAACAGCTCATCCATCCTCGGATCAGATCGGCGCCGAGCATCCCCGATCTCCCGCAAAGATCTCCATCATGGCTAAAGGTGGAAGCGAAGGATCAGCCGAGTGGGAAGGACCAGCCTCGGGTGCGGGAGCCGCCGAGAAGATGTACCAACTCCAGCCGCATGTGTGGGTGATGGCGGTGGTATCGAGTCGACGTCCATATACATACGATCGTCATCGTCGACCGGATCCCCACGAGCTCTAGCAACAGCAGCAGCAGCCTCAGCATCAGCCATCTCGACCCGAGTGTGAGGGCGCACCATCGCGTTCCTCTCCTCATCACTAACCTCGGCATCTCGCAGCCCCATCTTGCGGATAGCCTCCCAATCTAGAGGCGACGAGAAGGTCTTCTCCTGGATTTTCTCATCTACCGGGATCCACCCCCGGGCACGGGTCAAGTAACATCGTAATCATGCGTCCATAGGGTAGATTACCCCTATGACCGGACAATGTGGCACTAATCATCGCCCGCGTGATGATGTAAGGGAAGGCAGACCGGCCGACGAGTGCGAATGCTTGTAGATCAAGAACTGGGTCAGCCGAGACACCCTCTCATAGTGCCCACTCGCGGGATCAGATTATGCTGGATAATCTTGCGGAAGACCCGTGGAGCTGGACGCAAGTAGCAAGTTCTCATCCGCCATCTATCGGGACCGGAGCAACCGGTTGTCGATCTCGCCCTCATCTCCATCTCAACAAACCGTGGCCTCCCGGCGCACAAGTACACCATAGGGCCATCATAGGGAATGCCCAACAGATCGGCCGGTTGCCGATAATCAAAAGAAATGTGCACCCCCTTGACATAACCGGTGATGCGCAACTCCCGACCGTGCTCAACGTCGTTGTAATTCCCCACCACCTAGAGATTACAATAGAACCGGCATACCAAGTCCGGACTTGTGCACGCATCGTATGTGATGACAGGGAGCCACCCCATATCACCAAACGCTCCCTCTACATTGAACAAGGCTAGCTCAGCCAGGTTCACCTTGCGACCTCCTTCAACCTTCTTACGGGCATAGTCAGCATACTGTGCCTCGGCTTCATTCGAACGGAAGCGAAGTGGATCACGCACCCTGGGTATTTTGGTACGAGCCACAGTATCTACAAAATAAGAAAGAGGAAGGAAACAAGGAGTTAATAGGATAAAAAAAAATCTGAAATTTGATTTAATAACGACGTAAGTTGACCATAAAGCCCCATTTCTCGCCATACAAGTGGGCATAAGAACTTACGTAGGTTAAAACATATCCTACAACCCACATGCAGTAGGAAATTTTAATCGACAATGTCCAATTTGAAGAAATTCAAGAAAAATCAAAAATGTCGACAAATTAGGGCAAAAAGAGAAAATTTCAAGTTTCTCGATGACCAACCGATGAAACTCAGAAATTTTTTAGGGCTTTCGTTCCTCGAGACACCAATAATAAAATCCCCCAACAAAAATCGAATTTTTACGGTTGGAAAAAGTTTAATTTGAAAAAATAGGAGTTAAACGGGCAAAAACCTAGAAAAGAAAACCTAAAAACAGGTAAAAACGGGAAGACATACCTGTAGGGATGACGTGGACGTCGAAACCCGGAGTTAAACCGACCAAAAACAGTAGAGTGGCACTCGTAGCAACTCGTAGAGTAGAAACGATTCGAAACGAAGGAGGAATAGTGAGAAATGACCCAAAATCGGATCTTAAAAATCTGATTTTTGGTCCGAGGGTCGGACAATTCGACTGACACCATCGACCCTCGGATCGACCCTCCAATCGACCCTCGGCTCTCGGGAATCGACGAAAAATCGAGGGTCGGATACCCATCGACCTCGCATCGACCCTCGGCTCTCGGGAAGAACAAGGTCATTCCCGGGGTCGGATACCAAGGGTCGGACATACCATCGACCCTCACCATCGACCCTACATAGAAAAGACAGTATTTTTTTACAGAATGAATTGAGGATTTTGAATTTTATATCGGTTAGCATGCCTACATTAAGTATAAATGATTTCTCACTGATTTTTATGATTTTCGGGCACCACCCATCTCGAAGGAAATATGTCCGGACGTAGAGTGACCCGACAGGACCCGAAACACAGTCCCACCACCACCACCCGTGGAGGAGACTAGTCAAGAGAATAACCATGTACCGAAAAATCCAGAACCGGTAAACCCTACAAACTTGCCACCTCCACCACCGGAGCTAGCAACGGTGGTGATGAATCGGCATAGCACTGCAACAGATGCAACACGCGCGAGCTTAGATGCAGGTTGCCATGGGAATAATGTTTCAAGCCACTCAGGCTGCACCCATGCACACGGGCAAGCCGGTGCAGCACCGGTGGGTAACCACCCAGCTCCTCGGACACCTCAGAACCAGCTGCATAGATTCCAAGTGCAGGTCCCCGGAAGCAAGCACAGGCTAATTATCAAGATCCACCCCATATGTTTGGGGCATATCAAAACCAGATGGATCACTCTCGACCGGTCGAGAGGTTTTTGAAGATGAAGCCCGGGGAATTTAATGGCAAACCGTCTCGATCCATTATGGCCAGCACACCGGATAGACGAGATGGAAAGAAATTTTCTTATGATGACTATTACCGAAGAGGAGAAAGTATTGTGTGCCACCTTCATGCTCAAAGGCGACGCACATCATTGGTGGAAATCGACCGGGGCCTATCTATTGACTAAGCACGCCCCTACCGACTTGGGCTATATATAAAGAAGCTTTCTTTGAGAAATATTTTCCACGAAGCTTCCAGAGATTCGATGGAGAAGGAGTTCCCGAGTCTTTATCGAGGGACGGATGCCGGTAGATGCGTACCAACAGCGTTATGAAGAGCTGTTTTTCTTCGCACCACCGAGTATACAAGAAGAAGAAACTAAAACCCGTAGGTTTGTCATGGGACCGAGAGGAAGCATCGGGGAACATGTTCGGGATTAGAAAAGACAATATATAATGAAGCCGCCCGGATTGCTCGAGTGATTGAATCGAGCCGGAAGGAGAGTTATCCGAACCAGAACGAGGCATCAAGAGATCAGCCGGAAACTCCTACAACGGAGGAAATGCCGGGACGTATAAGCCTTTCCGTCCTCGGAACTTTACTACTCGCACCCAATACCACTTCAGCGGTGCAACCTCGGTCAAAGTCAAATTCCGAAGTTCCGAAGTGTTTTAACCGCAACCAACCCGGACATATGGCAAAGGAGTGCCCAAAGCCCAAGAAGCGATTACATCGGGGACAGGTATATGTTGTTACATCCGAGGATGCGGCCGCATCATCCGATGTGGTCACAGGTATGACCGAAACTTTTAAAGTTATAATTACATTGAATGAGCATGTAGACTAAGTAAAGATAAATCACAGGTATTGTACCTATAAATGGCGTACCCGCCAGAGTACTCTTCGATTCCGGAGCTACTCATTCATTTATATCTGTGTCATTTGGAAAGAAGACAAAATTACCCATCAAAACATTGGACTACAAATTACTTGTACGGTCACCGATGGGGTTAGAAGTGGAACTAGAAAAGGGTTATGGACCAAGTCCAGTTCTCATTGGAGAGCAGACCTTAGATGCAACCTTGATACAACTTGAGATGGCAGACTTTGATGTCATCTTGGGAATGGACTGGTTAGCTCGGCATTCTATAAATTTGTTATGCGCCGAAAAGAAGCTAACATTCAAAGACAAAGAAGGGGCAGAATTCAGTTTCTCGGGAACCAAACTTCCCCAGAGACGCAAGCTCATACTTTCAGCATCAAAGGCTAAGAAGTGCCTTGAAAAGGGAGCCATCGGATATCTAGTATCAGTGGTCGACCTAACCAAGGACGCGCCATGAATGGAAGATATTGATGTCGTGCGGGATTACCCAAATATATTTCCGGAGGAACTACCCGGATTACCACCCGACCGAGCCACGGAGTTTGTAATAGACCTTCTACCCGGAGCCGCACCCGTATCAAAAGCACCTTATAGAATGGCTCCTACTGAACTGAAGGAATTAAAAGTACAACTACAAGAACTGCTAGGCAAGTGTTATATTCGACCCTGTATATCTCCATGGGGGGCACCGGTACTGTTCGTGAAAAAGAAGGATGGTAGCGTTCGATTGTGTATCGACTATCGGGAGTTGAACAAACTGACAATCAAGAATCGATATCCACTACCCAGGATCGATGACTTGTTCGATCAGTTACAAGGAGCAAAAGTATTTTCTAAGATCGATCTTCGATCGGGCTATCATCAGCTGAAGATTAAATAAGGTGATATTCCGAAGACAGCATTCAGGACCAGATATGGACATTACGAATTTTTGGTTATGTCTTTCGGATTAACTAATGCACCGGCAATGTTCATGGAACTTATGAACCGAGTTTTCCATGATATGTTGGATATGTCGGTTATAGTATTTATTGACGACATATTGGTATATTCCAAGGATAAGGAAACCCATATCAAAAACCTAAACGCAGCCCTACAGCGTTTAAGGAAAGAGAAGCTATATGCCAAATTTTCTAAGTGTGAGTTTTGGCTAAGTGAAGTCGCATTCCTAGGCCACGTGGTATCCGTAGAAGGAATCAAAGTGGACCCCAGCAAAATCGAGGCTATTGTGAAGTGGGAAGCACCAAAGAGCGTTTCAGAAATTAGAAGTTTTCTGGGTCTAGCTGGTTATTATCGAAGATTCATAGAAGACTATTCTCGGATTGTCGTACCTCTCACCAGCTTGACTAAGAAAGGCGAGAAGTTTGTGTGGACCGAAAAATGTGAGAAGAGCTTCCAGACATTGAAGGCCAGATTGATATCCGCCCCGATTTTGACCATTCCCGTTCCGAGACAGACATTTACTTTATACACCGATGCATCGGGATTGGGATTAGGATGTGTGCTCATGCAAGGAGAGCAAGTGATTGCTTATGCTTCAAGACAGTTAAAAGGTACATGAGAAAAATTATCCCACTCATGATCTGGAGCTAGCGGCAGTAGTACATGCGGTCAAGATATGGAGACATTACCTATATGGGGAGAAATTTCAGATTAAGTCGGACCATAAAAGTCTTACTTATCTATTTAATCAGAAGGAGTTGAATATGAGACAAAGGAGATGGCTGGAACTATTGAAAGACTATGATTGTGACATCCCAGTATCATCCGGGAAAAGCGAACGTGGTAGCGGATGCATTGAGCAGAAAAGCAATGATAAAATCTCAAGGAGAAGTTAGCACGACTGCAGCAATGTGTACCAACGGAATGGTGTTCAATCACGGCAACGAACAGTATGTGATAGATACAACGGATGAATCAGCCAACCAAGGGTTTATTCATCGATTCTCGAATATGTTCGCGGCATTGAAGATTATACCGGATATAGTGGACGAAGTGAAGACGGTTATCAAATCAGATCCTCATCCGAGAACAAGTACAAGAAGATATTGAGAAAGGTAGGACCAACCCCGAGTTCACCTTGGATGACGAGAAGGTACTGAAATATAAAGGGAGAATATGTGTACGAAACAGAAAGTATGGACATTAGACACCGACTGATGAAAGAAGACCATACCACCATCTATTCGATACATCCCGGAAGTACAAAAATGTATCATGATCTGAAGAAATTATATTGGTGGAGGAGAATGAAAGAAGATGTAGCTAAGTTCGTGTCTCAATGCTTAAATTGTCAGAAAGTAAAAGCTGAAAGACAAAGTCCCGCAGGACTGTTACAGCCATTACCCGAACCAGCATGGAAATGGGACTGCATCACTATGGACTTCGTCACAGGACTACTATTGACTCCTCAAGTAGTTGACGCAGTTTGGGTGATTGTGGACCGTCGGACTAAAACAGCTCGCTTCATATCGATACGACCCCCAATATACACTAGAAAGGTTAGCAAAGCTGTATGTGGATAATATTGTTCGGTTACATGGTGTTCCGGAAAGCATTGTGTCCGATAGAGATCCACGATTTACTTCCAAATTTTGGGAAGGACTGCAAAAGGCTATGGGTACGACATTGAAGTTTAGTACTGCATTCCACCCATGCTATCGGGGCTACTATACAGATGTCACCGTATGAAGCACTGTATGGCAGGAAGTGTCGAACTCCCTTGTTTTGGAATGAAGTTGGAGAACGTAATATTGTTGGACCGAAATTTGTTGAAGAAACTTGTCAAGTGGTCGACATCATCAAGGAAAGAGTAAGAACAGCTCAGGAATCGTCGAAGCAATATGCGGATACTCGACGAAGGGATCTAGAGTTCGCCGTAGGTGATAAAGTATTTCTGAAGGTATCGCCTATGCGAGGATTGAAGAGGTTCGGACAGAAAGGAAAACTAAGTCCAAGATATGTCGGACCATATGAAGTTCTAGCTAAGCGTGGAAAAGTGGCTTATCGGTTAGCACTACCACCATCTATGTCAAGTGTGCATGACGTATTTCACATTTTCCTATTGAAGAAGTATGTCAAAGACCCAACGCATGTCTTGACAGTAGATTTGCCGGAATTGAGTGATGATTTGACATTCAAGTAACACCAAAGAAATCACCAGCCGAAAGGTTCAACGCCTACGCAACAAAGATATCTACTATGTTAAGGTCATATGGAAAAGTAGAGACATGGAAGAAATTACATGGGAAGAAGAAAATGCTATGCGGAAACAATACCCACACTTATTTGATTCGGGAAGGTACGTACAATTTCGAGGACGAAATTTTTATAAGTTGGGGGGAGTTGTAAGACCCGTGTCAATCTAAGCCGGTCTTACCACCTTGAACCAGGTTTACCCATCATGGTCGAGTCAATTGGACCAAGGGCGTGAAGGAGATCGAGATCCCGGTGTATAAAATCGACCCAAAAACATTTAAATTTAGGGGAGGGTCGCACACCCAGCTAAGCAGGTCGGACCTCCCAAAACAGAAAGTCAGACCCTCCGTTTTGAAGGGAGGGTCGGACAGCTTAAGACCCTAGGGTCGACGGGATCATCGACTTTCGGTTTTTGCCGAATATAGAAATTAGGAAATTTCTATATTTTTCGATTGGGATTCTTTCCAAATCTCAATGGGACTTATTTAGGATGTTCCTAGTCTATTTAAAGGACGTCCCTAAGCCACTTTCACTCCTTTCACAACCCTAATCGAATTGAGAGAAGGAGAGGAGAAGGAAAAGAGGAAGAAGAAAGGGAAGGAAGAGAACTTAGCCAAAGGAGAAGAATTTCAGAGGAAAAGTTATCCTCAGGTATGGATACTAATTCCATGAGTTTCTACAGACCTTAGGATAGTTATTGGAGAGAGAGTGATCTCGGAGAAACCCAAACCATCCATCCATGGTTAGGTTTTCATGGAAAACCCTAAGAGAATGCATGAAAGCCATTTAGGAGGATGATTCATGGTTTCAGACCATGGAATGAATGTTTAATGGATTGTAGAAGCAAACCATAGGACCCCAAACATGAAGAATGGATTAAAAAGTGAAAATTGGACCATAGTACACCGAGGGTCGCACCCAGGGTCGATGACCATCCGACCCTAGGTGTTTTTGACCATCGACCCTCAGCATTCGGGAAGTCCAGAAAGAGGGGAGGGTCGATAGACCCATCGACCCTAGCAATGACCCTAGCATCGACCCTCAGTTGACAGAATTGTTTTTAAATTCTGAATTAATTCTAATTAAATTATATCGACTTTGTTAGGTCTTCTAGCAATATAATAACAGTATAAAGGTGATTTTAAAGCTTGGAAAAGTACCTTTTAGCAAACTAAGGTGAGGAACCTTAACTCCAAACTAATTGGTTAATAATAAATTGTTTTCTATTTTTGAGTCATATGCTATGCTTGATTCTATGCGAATATGTTTGTAATGTGCATACAGCATGCCATCCAATATTTCTATTACTTGTTCATGCATATTTACTTTGTTGTTTATAACATGATGATGATGATGATGATAGGAATAGGCATGTGCTTGTATGTGTGTGGTTGATGTGCTTGATGCGAGCGAGTATCGTGGGGTGTGATGAGAATGTCAATAAACGTTAACCTTTGGCGGGTCTCAAAGACTCTATCTCTATCTCCAACTCAAGTCTTGTGCATTGGCATCGTCGTATCGCCATTACTTTAGCGGAACTATTATGTCGTAGAGTATCGGGGAGGTGGTCTCGGTCCTTGTAGTCTCGACTCTACCGGGGGCCTTAGCTCTATCTCTATGGACATTCCGAGGGATTTGGGGTGAGGCCTTGGATACACTATTTGGCATTAGGATTGGTTAGTTGCGAGCCCAGTTTGCAGCCCTCGCCAACAGGGGCTTACGTATTGGTATGGCACTATATAGCAATAAACGTAACCTTTGTTATATAATGTTCATGATTGGGTGCATGTGAGTTGACGATAAACGTGATCTTCGGGTAACGTCACACACTCGTGTATAGAGGCGGAGTCAATAAACGCGACCTTTGGCTACCTCAACCTTTCTATTGCATACTGCAAACTTTAAACCAGACTAAAGATATAAATTAATTTTTTGCATGCATATGTATTGTTGCATTGTTTTGGCTACTCACTGAGCCGTGATGTGTGCTCACCCCTCGACGTCGAATATTTTTAGTTGATGATGCAGGTTACACAGTTGAAGATTATATGAACGTGTCTGCGTACGAGAATATAACAGCAATGGACGCTGGAGCTGAAGATGATACACACGACTCCTCTTGCGAGTGCAACTCGTGTGTATTTGACTAGATATTTTATAGGTTTCTTTATTGGATTTATAAAGACATGTATTTGGTATTTAAATATTTATGTCTCAGTTGGAATCAGAATAATTTGCTATTAAATTATTGATATCATCTTAGTTCTCAGTTCATTTATTTATAAGATTTCTACTATTGTGTATTTACTCTGATTATGATTGTGGATGCGTATAAGTTTGGATAATGCGGGGATAGCCTATTAGAGATCCTGATTGAACCGTTGGTTTATTAGCGGTTCATCACACCATTCTGGTTAGACCAAAATTGGGGTGTGACAACTTCTACCCGGTATTTTTCATGTCCACTTTGAAGAGGACTAAAAATAAGGAATATTGGCCTTTGAATCATCTGATTCCGATATCAGATGACCAAGATACGATGTCTTGAAGTTTGAATGATAATGCATGCATCATACGATAATTACGTAAATGCCCTTGCACTTTCAAACTGTGATATCTTCCTTGTTTGAAGTCAGAATTTGATGATTTCGGTCTCATTTCGAAGATAATTTCACAACCTATTCATCCAAGTTGATAATAGCCCATGACTCTGCTGTGGGGTTCAGTAGAGAATCACAAATCTTTGGGTTAAAGGCCAAAAACCTACCATATTGGTTCACTAATGCAGAGGGTGGCAAAAATGGGGTGCTTACAGCTGGTTGGTTGGCTTCTCTCGATGGCCTTGGAGGAGTCCTGGTCGAAGGCTTGTTTAAAAGCATGCTCGGAGGCAGAGGGCACAACTTCCAAGGACTTAGTGGGTTCTACGGCACTCGCGGATCCCTCTGATTCGGTGGTCTCTGAGTCAAACTCCAGGCTAACGAAATCCCTAGGTTTCCTCTTCGTAGGTGGGTTTTTTCTAGTGGATGACACGTCGCCCTCAACGAGGAGCTTTAAGGATTCCTCCGAGGATGAAGTCCTATACTGGGCCATGATCGTTCTCCTACTCACTCTCCCTCTCACTAGTGGGTCGATGCTATTGGAGGAAGAAGCAACTATGAACATGCAAAAGGAAGGAAAAAGTATAAAACAAGAAAAGGAGGACTTACTGATTGAGAAGGAAACAGAGAAGACACGCAAGAAACTTGAAGATTGGGAGGACCTCCAACTAGACACTTGATAATCGTAGCTTCAAATCTTCCAAATAGTTGAAATGAACTGGAGAAGGGTTTTTATAGAGCTTGGAATCCGAAGCAATTTGAAAAACCCTAGTCCATGCGTTGTTACAGTAGTGGCTGGAGGTCTGCCGCATTAAACACGATGTGACAGGCTGATGTCAGCTCCATCATAACGGCTACACCTACGACCCTCAATCGTAGGGGCACTTTATGGCTAGTCTTTTTGAGATGTGTCGATTGGATCCCCGCCATTGGATAAGGCTGACCTTTCATTAACATCTGCATAGACGTCTGCGAGCGCCTGACGTTCTGAGTCTGCAACGCTTCATGATACTTGCTCCAATGGCTAGTGGAGACAGCTGGCACTAACTGTTGGCCGCTCGGTCGGATGCTCCGATCGCGTTGGTAACCAGGCGGTCGCTGATTGGCAGATTAACAATTTTTGGTCATGCACCTTCGAGTGCGTACACCTCTAGGCGCAAGGGGAAACTGATAAATTCGGCATGGCTGACCAGAAGTTATTTGCACCATCGAACCCTTCGCGTCCAATAATGCAAGGGGCAACTATTAGGGGAAAAACACCACCCAATGAAAACCTTACACGTGACACCTAAAACCGCCTAGGCTGACCAAGCGTAATAGAGGCACACTTGGCCTTGACTACTTGGAGGTGCAGCCCCATCAACGTACGCCTCCTAGGGGGAGGCACAGTTCTATTAGGACATGGCTTCTGGTAGGAGGTATAATTGTGATACCCAATTCTGACTGAACCAGAAGTGTGAGTGAACCACTACTAAATCAACTGTTCACACCAGGATCTCAATAAGATCGTGTCCACTCATACAAACCATTGCACATAACCATAATCAGAATATAGATAAATACAGCGGAGGTCTTAATTAAATGAACTGAAGAATCTATTTGATAATTAAATAAGTATTCAAATTATCCATTGTACCAAAACATAAATAAGATATCTGTTACATCATCTTATAAATCCAAACTAAAATAAAATAAAACTAACCAATTGTCAGACTCGTACCAAACTAACCGGTCTTACCACCTTGTATCAGGTCTTCCTATCATGGTGGGGCCAAGCGGACCAAGTGTGTGATGAAACCACAAGATCAGGGATGAAATTGAACCCAAAACAGTCAAATAGGAATGTGTGGTCGCATACCTAAATAGGTGTGGTCGACCACACCTCAAACCAAAGCGACCATAGAAATCTAGGTCGTGTGATGGCATGTTTCTGACTGTGTGGTCGACGGGTTCTGCGACCACACCTGTGACCATACTAACCCAGTCAGAAACTGTGATTAGGAAACCTTCTTAATCTGAAGGGGGATTCTTTCCCAATCTAAGTATGGTTTATATGGAGGATTTTCCTCTATATATAGGATGTCCCTTAGCCTCTTTTCTCCTTTTAGAACTCAAACTGAAAGTGAGAGAAAGAGAAGAAGAGGAAGAGAAGGAGAATTGAAGAGGAAGACTAAGAGGAGGAAAATTCAGAGAAAACTCTGAATCTTCAACAAGCTTAAGGTATGAAAACATTCCCCATGTTAATTGAATACTTAGAATAGATCATGAAGGAGATAGAGATTTAAGTGAGACCCCAATCATCAATCCATGGACAAATTCCAAGAGATCCATGGAAGGAATCTATGTGGATGATGGACTGTGTATAAATTATCAGATTTAAGCCATAAAACAATCATAGAAAGGATCATAATGATAAGCCAAAGGATCCAAACATGAAGGAATGGAGTTGGAAGTGAGAAGTCGACCATCACATGTGTGGTCGCATGTATGGTCGCATGATGTGCGACCACACGAGACATACATATTCGACCACACACCCTCGGGAAGTCCAGGAAGGGTGTGGTCACATGTGTGGTCGCATGACATGCAACCACACCTTGCGACCACATGCCCTCGGGAATTTCTAGGGAGGGTGTGGTCGCATGTGTGGTCGCAGGATAAGCGATCACACCTTGCGACCACACACCCTGTAGTCACAGAAACTGAGACCACAGGTGCTGCCACACCTGCAACCATTCAGTTTCAGTTAGTTTGAATTGCTGGGAATAAATTCTAATTTAAAATCTATAAATTTTTTAGGTTTCCAAGTGGTCTAAAAGTGATTTACAAAGCTTGAACGAGGATCTACTATCGACCAAAGGTGAGGGAACAATACCTATAATGGGCTAATAGTAAACTGTTTTTATTTATTGAGTCCAATGCCATGAATGATTCTATGTTTGTGTGCTTGTAATGTGCATTTTACATGTCATCCAATATTCCTGTTATTACTGCTCATGCATATTTAATTTTGTATATTTATAACATGATGATGATGCTGATGCTAGGAATAGGCATGTGAATGTATGTAGGTGGTTAGTGTACTTGATGTGAGTAGAGCATTAAGGGGAGGACATGGTACTGTGGTTCATCCTGGTCACCAGACTCTAGCTCTATCTTTACTCAAGTCTTGTCCACTAACAACGTCGTATGGCCATTACCTTAGCAGAACTATTACGTCGTAGGGCATCAGAGGAGGTGGTCTCAGACCGTGTAGTCTCTGACTCTGTCAGGGGGCTTACCTCTATCTCTATTGACGTATTGAGGGATGCTGGGGTGTGGCCATGGATATACTGTTTGACATTAGGATTGGTTAGTTGCGAGTCCAATTTGCAAGCTGTCACACCCCAATTCTGCACCATTCAGAACGGTGTAATGAACCGCTAATAAACCAACGGTTCAACCAGGATCTCTAATAGGCTGTGTCCATTGAAAATAAAACCACACACATCCACAACCATAATTAGAATAAATACACAATAGCGGAAGTTTTAATAATAAATGAACTGAGGAATCTAAATGTGATAATCAATTATAAAATATTGTTATGTTGTATTAACCGAGACATAAGTAAATAAAATATCACATTACAATTCCTTAATAATTCAAATAAAATCTAATCGAAAATGCATGTGTTGCACTCGCATGAAGAGTCATGCGTTTCCATGAAGTCTTCAGCTTCCATTGCAGCAACGTGCCCGTACACAGAAGTATTCATATAGTCTTCGACCGTGGTACCTGCATCATCAACTAAAACTATTCGACGTCGAAAGGGTGAGCACACATCACGGCTCAGTGAGCAAACAAAACAATGCAACAAAACATATGCATGCAATCAATTCATATCTGTGGTCTGGTATATAAGTTTGCAATGTGCTATAGAATGGTTCGGTGGCCGCCTCGCCACTATGCACAGGGTGTGAAGGCCCGCCCAAAGGTTAACGTTTATTGTCATCCCCATCCACCCTACCATGGAATAGAGATAGAGCTAAAGTGCTGAGGCCCGGCCAATGACACTTCCCTTGATACTCTACCCATACTAACACGTAAGCCCCTACTGGCGAGGGCTCGCAAACTGGGCTCGCAACTAACCAACCTTAATGTCAAACAGTGTATCCAAGGCCTCACCCTAGCATCCCTCAATACGTCCATAGAGATAGGGCTAAGGCCCCCGACAGAGTCAGAGACTACACGGTCCCAGGCCACCTCCCCTCATACACTACGACATAATAGTTCTGTTAAGGTAATGGTGATACGACGATGTCAGTGGACAAGACTAGAGTTAGAGATCGAGCTAGAGTACTGAGGCCCAGCCTATGACACCCCCCCCCCTGATACTCGCTCGCATCAAGCACACTAACCACACACATATGTTCACATGCCTATTCCTATCATCATCATCATCATCATGTTATAAACAATAAATTTAAATATGCATGAATAGTAATAATAGAAATATTGGATGACATGTTAAATTCACATGACAAGCATACACGCATAGAATCAATCATGGCATTGGATTCAAGAAATAAAAAAAACAGCTTATTATTAATCAATTAGTTTAGGTATTGTTCCCTCACCTTTGCTTGATTGTAGATCCTCTTTCAAGCTTTAAGAATCAACTTAATATCACTATTATATCACTAGAAGACCTAATCAAGTCGATAGAGTTTAATTAGAATTAATTCTAATTTTTAAAGCTTGCTGTTAACTGGGGTCGCAGGATGGGTCGTAGGTAGGGTAGCAATTTTCTGCGACCCCCTGTAGTAGGGTGGATGCCAGGGTCGGATGTTCCATCGACCCTGGGTGTGACCACCCCTTTCTTGGACTTTTCGAATACTGGGGGTCGATGCTAGGGTTTGGTAGGGTCGATTCTCCATCGACCCCACGTGCGACCTCCCGTGGGTTTAGTCAAGATTTTCATCCTACAGTCCATTCTTTCGTGTTTGGGTCCTATGACTTGCTTCTATAATCCATTCCATACATGTTCTATGGTTTAGAACTATAGTTTATTCACCTACATGATTTTAATGATCTCCTCCATGGTTTCCATTGAAACCTAACCATGGATGGATGATTTGGGTTTCTCCTAGAATCATACCCTCTTCACTATCTACTCTAAGGTCTTAAGAAATTCATAGAGATAGTATCCATACCTGAGAAGTAGACCTGTTTCTCTGAAGCCTTCTCTTTGGTCTTCTTCTCCACTTTCCTTCTCTTCTCCTTCTCTTCTCCTTCTCTTCTCTTTCTCTCAATCCAATTAGGGTTCTAAAAGGAGTGAAAGAGGCTTAGAGACGTCCTATTTATAGAGTAGAAACTCCCAAAATAAGTCCCACTGAGATTAGGAAAGAATCCCATTGAAATTTGGAAAGTTTCCAAATCATGAATTCTATTGGTAGACTCGGGGTCGATGAGGGGGGCGGAGGTCCCGTCGACCCCTGGTTCTAAGTTGTTTGACCCCCGGTTAGAAACTCAGGGTCTGACTTTTATATTGGGGGGGTCCGACCCTGCCTAGCTAGGTGTGCGACCCTCCCCCCTATTTTAGTGTTTTTGGGTCAGTTTAATACCTGGGATCGTTATCTCCTTCACGCACTTGGTCCATTTGGCTCGACCATGAGGGGTAGACCTGGTTCAAGGTGGTAAGACTGGTTAGTTCGATACGGGTCTTACAACTCCCCCCTACTTATAAAAATTTTGTCCTCGAAATTGTTCATACCTTCCGAGTCGAATAGATGAGGGTATTGCTTTCGCATAGCATTCTCTTCTTCCCATGTGATTTCTTCTATATCCCTGCTTCTCCAACTGACCTTAACATAATAAATGTCACAGTTGCTTAGTCGTTGCACCTTTCGGCTGGTGATTTCAGTTGGTGCTACTTCAAACGTCAAATCCTCAGTCAAATCAAGTAGATCTACTGTCAATACGTGTGTTGGGTCTCTGACATACTTCTTCAATAAGGAGATATGAAATACGTCATGCACACTTGACATAGATGGTGGTAGTGCTAACTGAAAAGCCACTTTTCCACGTTTAGCTAGAATCTCATAAGGTCCGACATATCTCGGACTTAATTTCCCTTTCTGTTCGAACCGTTTCAAACCTCGCGTAGGTGACACTTTGAGGAATACCTTATCACCTATGGCGAATTCAAGGTCTCGACGTCTAGTGTCTGCATATTGCTTCTGACGATTCTGAGCCGTTCTTACTCTTTCCTTGATAATTTCGACTACTCGACAAGTCTCTTCAACAAATTCTGGTCCAACAATACTACGTTCTCCAACTTCATTCTAAAACAAAAGAGTTCGACCCTTCCTACCATATAGTGCTTCATAGGGTGACATTTGTATAATAGCCTGATAGCTATTGTTATAAGCGAACTCAATCAGTGGTAACTTTTCATCCCATGATCCTTTAAAATCAATTACACATGCTCGAAGCATATCTTCTAAAATCTGAATTGTATGCTCTGACTGTCCATCTATTTGTGGATGGAATGCAGTACTAAACTTCAATGTTGTACCCATAGCCTTTTGCAATCCTTCCAAAACTTTAGAGTAAATCGTGGATCTCTATCGGACACAATGCTTTCAGGTACACCATGTAATCGCACAATGTTATCCACATACAGCTTAGCTAACCTCTCCAGTGTATACTGAGGTCGTATAGGTATAAAGCGAGCTGTTTTAGTCAGGCGGTCTACAATCACCCATACTGTGTCAACAACTTGAGGAGTCAATGGTAATCCTGTGATGAAGTCCATAGTGATGCAGTTCCATTTCCATGCTGGTTCTGGTAACGGCTGTAATAGTCCTGTCGGTCTTTGTCGTTCAGCCTTTACTTTCTGACAATTTAGGCATTGAGACACGAACTTAGCTACATCTGCTTTCATTTCTCTCCACCAATATAATTTTTTTAGATCATGATACATTTTTGTACTTCCAGGATGTATCGAATAAATGGTGGTATGAGCTTCCTTCATTAGTCGGTGTCTAATGTCCAAACTTTCTGTTTCAGGTACACATATCTTTCCTTTGTACTTCAGTACCCTTTCATCATCTAAGGAGAACTCAGGAGTAATCCTACCTTTTTCGATGTCTTTTTGTACCGTTCTTAGATAAGGGTCTGATTTAATCGCTGTTTTCACTTCATCAAGTATATCGGGTACAATCTTTAATGTAGCGAACATATTTGCAAACCGATGGATAAACCTTTGGTTGGTTGATTCACCCGGTACATCTATCACAAATTGTTCGTTACAGTAATTGAACACTCTTCCGGTAGTACACAGTGCAGCAGTGGTGCTAACCTCTTCTGGAGATTTCATCATTGCCTTTCTACTCAGTGCGTCCCCAACCACATTAGCTTTTCGCGGATGATACTGGATATCACAATCATAGTCTTTCAATAGTTCCAGTCATCTTATTTGTCTCATATTCAACTCTTTCTAATTAAAGAGGTAAGTAAGACTTTTATGATCTGATTTAATCTGAAATTTCTCCCCGTACAAGTAATGTCTCCATATTTTGATAGCATGTACTACTGCTGCTAATTCCAAATCATGAGTGGGGTAGTTCTTCTCATGTGTCTTCAATTGTCTTGAGACATAAGCAATTACTTGTTCTCCTTGCATAAGTACACATCCTAATCCCAGTCCTGACGCATCAGTATACAAAATAAATGGTTGTCCTGGAATCGGAATGGTCAAGATTGGAGCTCATATCAATCTAGCCTTCAATGTTTGGAAACTCTTCTCGCATTTATCAGTCCACACAAACTTTTCTCCCTTCTTAGTCAAACTGGTAAGAGGTACGGAAATTCAGGAATAGTTTTCCACAAATCATCGATAATACCCAGGTAGACCTAAGAGACTTCTAATTTCTGCAACGGTGCTTCCCACTTTACAATAGCCTCGATCTTGCTAGGATCCACTTTAATTCCATCAGCGGATACAACATGGCCTAGAAAAGCGACTTCATTTAGCCAAAACTCACACTTTGAAAATTTGGCGTAGAGCTTCTCCTTCCGTAATCGCTGTAGAGCGGCGTTTAGATTCTTAGTATGAGTTTCTCGTCTTTGGAGTAGACCAATATATCATCGATGAATACAATAACTGACGTATCCAACATATTGTGGAATACCCGATTCATAAGTTCCATAAAGGTTGCTGGTGCGTTCGTCAATCCGAAAGACATGACCAAAAATTCATAATGTCCATTTCTGGTCCTGAATGATGTCTTGGGGATATCACCATCTTTAATCTTCAACTGATGGTAGCCTGACCGAAGATCAATCTTGGAGAACACCTTGGCACCTTGCAACTAATCGAACAAGTCATCGATCTGAGGCAATGGATATCGATTCTTGATTGTTAGTTTATTCAGTTCTCGGTAGTCTATACACAATCGAACGCTACCTTCTTTCTTCTTCACGAATAATACTGGCGCTCCCCATGGTGATATGCTAGGTCAAATGTAGCCCTTGTCTAGCAGTTCTTGTAGTTGTACTTTTAATTCCTTTAATTTAGTAGGAACCATTCTATAAGGTGCTTTAGATATTGGTGCGGCTCCGGGTATCAGATCTATAACAAACTCAGTAGCGCGGTCGGGTGGTAATCCTGGTAGTTCTTTAGGAAATACATCTAGATAGTCACGCACGACATCAATATCCTCCATTCGTGGTGCTTCTTTTGTAAGATCGACCACAGATACTAGATACCCAATTGCTCCTTTCTCAAGGCACTTCCTAGCCTTTAATGCAGAGAGTATGAGCTTTCGTTTACAGGGAAGTTTGGTTCCCAAAAAACTGAACTCTGCTCCTTCTCTGTCTTTAAATGTCAGCTTCTTTTCGGCACACAATAGGTTTGCAGAATGCCGAGCTAACTAGTCCATTCCCAAGATGACGTCAAAGTCTGCCATCTCAAGTTGGATCAAGGTTGCATCCAAAGTCTTTTCATCAATAAGAACTGGACATGGTCCATAACCTTTTTCTAACTCCACTTCTAATCCCATAGGTGATCGTACAAGAAATTTGTAGTCTAAAGATTTAAGGGGTAGATTTAGCTTCTTTCCAAATGACACAGATATAAAAGAATGAGTAGCTCCTGAATCAAAGAGTACTCTGGCGGGAATGTCATTAATAGGTACGACACCTGTGATTTGTTTTGATTTAGTCTACATGCTCACATAATGTAACACAAAATGATAAGATTCAGGTCATACCTGTGACCACATCAGGTGATGCGGCAGCATCCTCGGATGTAACCACATAAACTCGTCCTTGATGTAGCTGCTTCCTGGGCTTAAGACATTCCCTTGCCATATGTCCCACTTGATTGCAGTTATAACATTTTATCCCTTCAGTAATTGGCTTTTGTTGCTGTTGAGCTACGGGAGTAGTCTTGGTTGCAGCGGTAAAGCCTTGAGCACAGAAGGGTTTGAATGTCTTGTTATTCCCTCCGTTATAAGAATTTCCAGCTGGCCTTTTGATTCCCCTATTTTGAGCAAAGTAGCTCTCTTTCTGGCTCGACTCTATCACTCGAGCAATTTATGCAGCTTCATTATATATTTTCTTTTCAAGTCCCAGAACATGCTCACGGATGCTTCCCCTAAGTCCCATGACGAACCTTCAGGTCTTGGTGTTTTCCTCTTGCATACTGGCAGGTGCAAAGAAGAACAGCTCCTCATAACGCTGTTGGTATGCATCGATAGTCATCTGTCCCTGATATAGACTCAGGAACTCCTTCTCCATGGAATCTCTGAAACTTCTAGGAAAGTACTTCTCAAAAATTCTTCCTTATAAATATCCCAAGTCAACTAGGCGTGCTTCGTTAATAAATATGTCCTGGTAGACCTCCACCAATGGTGTGCATCTCCTTTCAGCATAAAGGTGGCACACAATACTTCATACTATCATCAACATGGGACCATTTCGAGGTGCGTAAGGGATCTTGGTTGTAAATTCTTTGGGCTTCCGGGCTCTACCAACCGTGCTTGTTGTGGACAACACCCCTACCTGGTGGTTGGTGTTGTACCACTTGGTGGTGTATTGTGCAGCGTGGGAAAAGTCATGCCTATGGCGTACTTTGCATAGTAGCTTGTGCTGTTGCATTTGGTGTCTGCAGTGGAAATCTGCCTATGGCGGCTTGCATAGTAGCTTGCTTGCATTTCTGGGCTGTTGGGCCAAGTTCATTACGACTGTAGCCAGGTCCGTAGGTGGAGCTGGCAGATTGTAGGATTTGTCTGCCCATTAATTACGGACGGTGCCGTATTCATATTTTCCTGTGTTTTCGGGTGTGACTGGCTGTCTTCCCCCATAGGTGGTGGTGGTGGGATAGAATTACGGCTTTGTCTGGTTACTCTGCGTCCAGCCATTATCTAATCTGGTAGTGGGATTGCCTGAAAATCATTGAACACATGAGACAATCATTATATACCTCATTCTCATATTTTAAAACCACTAACAAATACAAATTTCAAATTTTTCAGATCATTCTGTCGAAAATGCTGTATTTTTACTGCAGGGTCGATGGTGGGGGTCGATGGATGTCCGACCCTCAGTCTGCGACCCTGAGGAATCACTAATTCTTCTCGAGAGCCAGGGGTCGATGAGGGGGTCAGAGGATGTCCGACCCAGGGTGCGACCCCTGGTTCTCTG
This sequence comes from Protea cynaroides, assembly GCA_028583415.1. NCBI lineage: Eukaryota > Viridiplantae > Streptophyta > Magnoliopsida > Proteales > Proteaceae > Protea > Protea cynaroides. The sequence continues at coordinate 16,180,344 of CM053267.1, read as the reverse complement.
TCAGATTACTAAGAGTCGAGGGTCAATGAGGGGGTCAGAGGGGGGGTCGGATGTCTTGGTCGAATTCTCCGACCCTCGGACCAAAAATCAGATTTTTATTTCCGATTTTGAATCCATTTCTCATTCTTCCTCCTCCTTTCCGACTCGACTCATCCCTCTGAGTTGCTACAGTGCCAACTCGGACTCTTAGGTGCTTTTTTGCTTCCTATTTCAACGTCCACACCTCGTCTACAGGTATGTTCTCTACATTTTCATGTTTTTAGGTTTTCTTAGCTAGGTTTTTGCCCATTTAACTCATTTTCTTCAAATTAAACTTTTTCCAATCATAAAAATTCGATTTTTATTGGGGGCTTTTGTTGTTGATGACTCAAGGAATGAAAGCCCTCAAAAATATTTGAGTTTCGTCGGTTGGTTATCGAGAAACTTGAATTTTCCCATTTTTGTCCTAATTTGTCGATATTTTTGAATTTCTTGAAATTTCTTCAAATTCGATCTCTTTAAATGAAATTTCCAACTGTATGAGTCTTGCAGGATGGTTTAAAACCTTTATAAGTCCTCCTGCCCACGTGTATGGGTGAAAAGTGAGGCTTTTGACCAATTTACATCGTTATACTGTCGAAATTTTTGGGTTTTTCATCTTTACTAATCCAATATCTGTTTCTCTTTGTTTTTGCAGATACTATGGCTCGTACCAAAGTACTCAGGGTTCATGACCCAGTTCACTTCCATTCTAATGAGGCGGAGACACAGTATGCCCGCTATACCGCCAGATCATTAGAGAGGATCGCTGGGAGATGAAAGCGATCTATCTTCGTCCAGAGCCTCGGGTGTACTGCAAGATTATCCAACACAACCTGATACTTCAGAGTAGGCATTATGAGAGGGTCTCCCAATTGACCCAGTATTTATTATATTGTATATGCACTAGGCAGCCCGTCTGCCTTCCTTACATCATCATGCAGACGATGATCAGCGCTACGTTGCCCAATCATACTGGCAACCTGCCATATGGACGCATGTTATCTATGCTGCTTACCCGCCTGGGTGTTGACATGGTGGATGAGAGGATTCAGGAGAAATCATTCTCGTCACCTTTGGATTGGGAGGCCATCTGCAAGATGGGCATGCGGGATGCCCAGGTCAGCGACGAGGAGAGGAACGCTCTGGTGCGTCCACGTACTCGAGTGGAGATGGCTGACGCTGAGGCAGCAGCAGCAATCGCTGAAGCAAGGGTTCATGGGGGTGATGACGATCGACTGTACATGGATGTAGATGCCATACCTCCTCCATCACCTACTCATGCTATAGGAGCTGGTCCTTCTTATTCAGCTGGTCCTTCGTATGCACCTTCTGATGACATGATGGGGATATTGCATGAGATACGAGAGGCTCAGCGCATGTCTGATTTGAGGATGGGAGAACTTCTAGAGGCTCAGCGCTTGTCCGATCAGCGGGTGGGAGAGCTTAGGGATGCTTAGCGCGTGACTGACCAGTGGGTGGCTGATCTCACAGCTAGTCTTCAGACGACCCAGACTCAGATAGCTTGGTTGACTAGAGTCTATGTTGAGGACTATGATAGAGACCGTGAGGCACCGCCTCCCCCATCATCTCCAGCTTCTTGATGTATTTCTTTTATCTTTCTTTTTGTACTTCAGAGTAACTGTCTGGGTTGTGGACTGTACTCTGCTTTAGTCATGTATATATACGTTTGTTCTTCTTTTGGTTGTATATAAATTTGTTTCTTATTTAATAGATGCATTATTCTCTTTTAATTTTGTCTCAAACAACACAGATGCTTATGGTATGTTATTATTACATCTTTTAAATTTTTATCCTATCTCAGTTCACGAACTTTTGTGGAAGTATACTGGTTTAATAGACAGGGCCTGAGAGCTCTGATACCAAGTTATCACATCCCAATTCTGCACCATTCAAAATGGTGTAATAAACCGCTAATAAACCAACGATTCAACCAGGATCTCTAATAGGCTGTGTCCGTTGAAAATAAAACCACACACATCCACAACCATAATCAGAATAAATACACAATAGCGGAAGTCTTAATAATAAATGAACTGAGGAATCTAAATGTGATAATCAATAATAAAATATCAAGTTATGTTGTATTAACCAAGACATAAGTAAATAAAATATCAAATTACATTTCCTTAATAATTCAAATAAAATCTAATCGAAAACGCATGCGTTGCACTCGCATGAAGAGTCATGCGTTTCCACGAAGTCTTCAGCTTCCATTGCAGCAATGTGCCCGTACACAGAAGTATTCATATAGTCTTCGACCGTGGTACCTGCATCATCAACTAAAAATATTCGACGTCGAAATGGTGAGCACACATCACGGCTTAGTGAGCAAACAAAACAATGCAATAAAACATATGCATGCAATCAATTCATATCTGCGGTCTGGTATAAAAGTTTGCAATGTGCTATAGAAAGGTTCGGTGGCCGCCTCGCCTCTATGCATAGGGTGTGAAGGCCCGCCCAAAGGTTAACGTTTATTGTCATCCCCATCCACCCTACCATGGAATAGAAATAGAGCTAAAGTGCTGAGGCCCGGCCTATGACACTTCCCCTGATACTCTACCCATACCAACATGTAAGCCCCTACTAGCGAGGGCTCAGAAACTGGGATCGCAACTAACCAATCATAATGTCAAACAGTTTATCCAAGGCCTCACCCCAGCATCCCTCAATACGTCCATAGAGATAGGGCTAAGGCCCCCTGGAAGAGTCAGAGACTATACGGTCCGAGACCACCTCCCCTCATACACTACGACGTAATAGTTCTGCTAAGGTAATGGCGATACGACGATGTCAGTGGACAAGACTTGAATTAGAGATAGAGCTAGAGTGCTGAGGCCCGGCCTATGACACCCCCCCTAATACTCGCTCGCATCAAGCATACTAACCACACACATATGTTCACATGCCTATTCCTATCATCATCATCATCATCATGTTATAAACAATAAATTTAAATATGCATGAACAGTAATAATAGAAATATTAGATGACATGTTAAATGCACATGATAAGCATACATGCATAAAATCAATCATGGCATTGGACTCAAGAAATAAAAAAAATAGTATATTATTAACCAATTAGTTTAAGTCTTGTTCCCTCACCTTTACTTGATTGTAGATTCTCTTTCAAGCTTTAAGAATCAACTTAATATCAATATTATATCACTAGAAGACCTAATTAAGTCGATAGAGTTTAATTAGAATTAATTCTAATTTTTAAAACTTGCTGTTAACTAGGGGTCGCAGGACGGGTCGCAGGTAGGGTAGCAATTTTCTGCGACCCCCTGTAGTAGCGTCAATGCCAGGGTCGGGTGTTCCATCGACCCTGGGTGCGACCACCCCTTTCCTGCACTTCTCGAATACTGGGGGTCGATGCTAGGGTCTAGTAGGGTCGATTCTCCATCGACCCCACGTGCGACCCCCCGTGGGTTTAGTCAAGATTTTCATCCTACAGTCCATTCTTTTGTGTTTAGGTCCTATAGCTTGCTTCTATAATCCATTTCATACATGTTCTATGGTTTAGAATTATAGTTTATTCACCTACATGGCTTTAATGATCTCCTCCATGGTTTCCATTGAAACCTAACCATGGATGGATGATTTGGGTTTCTCCTAGATCATACCCTCTTCACTATCTACTCTAAGGTCTTAAGAAATTCATGGAGATAGTATCCATACCTGAGAAGTAGACCTGTTTCTCTGAAGCCTTCTCTTTGGTCTTCTTCTCCACTTTCCTTCTCTTCTCCTTCTCTTCTCTTTCTCTCAATCCAATTAGGGTTCTAAAAGGAGTGAAAGAGGCTTAGGGACGTCCTATTTATAGAGTAGAAACTCCCAAAATAAGTCTCACTGAGATTAGGAAAGAATCCCATTGAAATTTGGAAAGTTTCCAAATCACGATTTCTGTCGGCAGACTGTGTAAGACCCGTATCAAACTAACCCGGTCTTACCACCTTGAACCAGATTTACCCATCATGGACGAGATGAATGGACCAAAGGCGTGAAGGAGATCGTGATCCCAGGTATCAAATCGACCCAAAAACACTTAATTTAAAGGGAGGGTCGCATACCCAGCAAGGGAGGGTCAGACCCTCCAAGACAGAAAGTTAGACCCTCTGTTTTACAGAGAGGGTCGGACACTTTAGGAAACCAAGGGTCGACGGGATCATCGACCCTCAGTTGCCGCCAAAAACTGAAATTAGGGAAGTTTCTAAATTTCGATTGGATTCCTTCCAAATCTCAATGGGACTTAGTTTAGGAGTTTCCACCCTATAAATAGGATGTCCCTAAGCCTCTTTCACTCATTTTACAACCCTAATTGAATTGAGAGAAAGAGAAGAGAAGGAAGAGAAGAAGAAGAGAAGCAAGGGAGAGAAGAAAGAGTAAAAAGGAGAAGAGTTGCAGAGAAGGAGTATTCTTCTCAGGTATGGATACTAATTCCATGAATTTCTACAGACCTTAGGTTAGATAAGGATGAGAGTGTGATCTCGGAGAAACCCAAACCATCAATTCATGGTTAGGTTTCCATGGAAAACCATGGGAGAATACATAAAAGCTATGTAGGTGGATGATTCATGATTCTAGACCATGGAATGTATGTTGAATGGACTGTAGGAGCAAGCCATAGGACCCCAAACACGAAGAATGGACTAAAAGGAGGAAAAGTGACCAAAACCCACAGGGGGTCACACAGAGGGTCGATGACCATCCGACCCTATGTAACCCTGAGTATCGACCCCCAGGGTTCTGGAAGTTCAGATTAGGGAAGGGTCGCACCAAGGGTCGGTCATAACTCAGACCCTACCTCCGACCCTCAGTTAATGGAATGGTTTTAAAAATTAGAATAAATTCTAATTAAATTTTATCGACTTTGTTAGGTCTTCTAGCAATATAATAGCAATATAAAGATGATTCTAAAGTTTGGAAGAGTATCTATTAGCAAGCTAAGGTGAGGGAACAAGACCTAAACTAATTGGTTAATAATAAACAACTTTTATTTTCTTGAGTCCAATGTCATGCTTGATTCTATGCGAATATGCTTGTAATGTGCATTCAACATGTCATCCAATATTCCTGCTATTAATGTTCATGCATATTTAATTTTGCTTACTTAAACATGATGCCGATGATTGATGCTAGGAATAGGCATGTGAATGTTTGTGTGTGGTTAGTGTGCTTGATGCGAGTAGGGCATCAGGGGGAGGTGTTATGCGGTGTTTGATCCGGGCACTCTAGCTCTATCTCTAACTCAAGTCTTGTGCATTAGCATCGTCGTATCGCCATTACCTTAGCAGAACTATTGCGACGTAGGGCATCAAGGAGGGTCTCGGTCCTTGAGTCCTATACTCTACTGAGGGGCCTTAGCTTTATCTTTACGGGTGCTCTGAGGGATGCTGGGGTGAGGCCTTGGATACATTGGTTGATATTAGGATTGGTTAGTAGCGAGCCCCATTTGCAGTCCTAGCCATCTGATGCAGTCCAACTACGAAGATCGGCCCGCATCAAAGCCCAAGCTTACAAAGCCCATTTGGCCCAAGACCAAGGTATGAACCAAGCTACAAAAGAACCAATGAACCTGGCCCTTGCTCCTTAAAACCAGCCCCTTTTTGGTGACCTTTCAAGTCTTTAGTGGATAATGAGGTGGCCTTTTCTATTCAATATTTCTAGAGTCTTCTCTACATTGGAGCTTGCATCAAGACATTGAACCTAACATCAATACCTTGAACCTTTACTCAAGACATTGGAGCTTGCATCAAGACATTGAACCTAACATCAATACCTTGGACCTTGAATCAAGACTTTGGAACTTGCATCAATGCTCATTGGAGTAACCCCTTGCATTGGAAGAGTTTATTTTTCTATTGTGGATTTAAAGATATGATAGTTTTTTTATTTTCTCTATTATGCCTATAAAAGGCCACCAAAGTAGTTTGTATTGTAGAGACAATTTGAAGTGATTCTTATGAATGAAATTTGCCTAAGTGCAATTCTTGAACCTAGAAGAGTTCTCCCTTGAAACCTTGAAGAAATTTCATTCCATCCTAGAAGAGTTGGAATTTTATTCTTCACCTACATCCTTGAAGAGTTGTAGGCCACCTTTGGAGTTGATTTACATCCTAGAAGAGAAGTAAGTCACCCCACCTTCACTTCCATCAATTATATCCTTTTCTTTCTTTACCTTTAACAAAATTCAAAATCCATTTCTATACTTCACCTCCCTTTTGATTCCTTTGATTTGGTATAAGTCCACTCTCCCGATCCATTAGTTCCATAAGCCCAAAATTGGCTTACATCACCATCAGGGGTTTATTTGTTGGTATGAAGTTGTGCAGTGATAAACGTGACCTTCGTGTACAATGTTCATTGTGGGTGTTGTGGGCGATGGTGAGAGGTTCATCGGGCGTATCCACACTCTCATGCATAGAGGTGTAGTGGCCACCTATCCTTTCTATAGCACAGTGCAAACGTAAAATCAGACCAAAGATATGAATTGATTGCATGCATATGTATTGTTGCATTGTTTTGTTTGCTCACTGAGCCGTGATGTGTGCTCACCCTTCAACGTCGAATATTTTTAGTTAATGATGCAGGTACAACCGTTGAAGATTATATAAATGCTCCCGAATACGGGAACGTTGCAGCAATGGTAGCTAAAGATGAAGTGGATACACATGACATCTCTTGCGAGTGCAACTCATGTGTATTCGATTAGATTTTTACCTTTATCTATTTGGATTTATTAAAGACATGTATTTGATATTTATTATTTATGTCTTAGTTGATACAGAATAATTTGTTATTGAAATATTGATATCACAATAGATTCTCAGTTCATTTTATTATAAGACTTCCGCTATTGTGTATTTACTCTGATTATGATTATGGATGTATGAGGTTTAGATAACACGGATATAGCCTACTCGAGATCCTGGTTGAACCATTGGTTTGTTAGTGGTTCATCACACCATTCTAAATAGTGTGGAATTGGGGTGTGACAGACTGGGGGTTGATGAAGGGGTCGGAGGTCCCGTCAACCCCTGGTTCTAAGTTGTCTGACCCCCGATTAGAAACTCAGGGTCTAACTTTTATATTGGGGGGGTCCGACCTTGCCTAGCTGGGTGTGCGACCCTCCCCCTATTTTAGTATTTTTGGGTCAGTTTAATACCTGGGATCGTTATCTCCTTCACGCACTTGGTCCATTTGGCTCGACCATGAGGGGTAGACCTGGTTCAAGGTGGTAAGACTGGTTAGTTCGATACGGGTCTTACATAAGCCCTCGCCAATAGGGGCTTACGTGTTGATATGGGTAGAGCATCAGAGGAAGTGTTATGCGGTGTTTGATCCGAACACTTTAGCCTCTATCTCTATTCCATGATGGGTGCATGTGGGATGGCAATGGTGTTTGATCCATTGGGCGGCTTCACACACTCGTGTATAGAGGTGTGGCCGCCACCTATCCTTTCTATTGCACATTGCAAACTTATGAACTAAACTAAAGATATGAATTGAATGCCTGCATATGTTTGTTGCATTGTTTTGTTTGCTCCCTAAGCCATGATGTGTGCTCACCCTTTTGACGTCGAATATTTTTAGTTGATAATGCAGGTCCTACAGTAGAAGATTATACGAATGCACTAATGTACGAGCATGTTGTTGCGATGGACACAGAAGCTATGGTGGAGTCGCATGATTAGTCGTGCAAGTGCAACTCATGTGTTTTCGATTAGATTTATTTGTTGGATTATCGGATCATGTAATTAATAAATTTATTTTATTTTATGTCTTAGTAATTTGGAGATAATTGGATTATTAATTATGTTATCACTGTTAGATACTCTGTTCATTAATATTAATGACTTCCTCTATTGTTTATTTACTCTGATTATGGTTGTGGTTGTATCTGGTTTAAACAAAAAGACACGGCCTATTTGAGATCCTGGTTGAACCGTTGGATCATAGATGGTTCATCACACCATTCTGGTTGGTTCAGAATTGGGGTGTGACAACTTGGTATCAAAGCTCTCGGGCTCTGTCTATTAAACCTATATACTTTCACAAAAGTTTGTGAACTGAGTTAGGATAAACTTAAAAGTCGTAATAAGAACACACCATAAGCACCAGTGTTGTATGAGACAAAAATTAAGAAAGAAAATAATGCACATATAAGATGAGAAACAAGTTTCATGTATACATCGAATGAGAATAAAAACAATATATATTCGAATCAGAGTACGGTCCATAATCCGGACAATTATTCTATAGTACAAGTAAAAAGAAATGAATGCATCATGGAGCTGGAGGTGCTGGAGGAGGAGGTGCCTCACGATCTCGGTCATAATCCTTAGCATACACCCTCGTAAGTCAGGCTACCTGAGTCTGGGTCACCTGGAGACTAGCTACCAGATCCACCACCCGCTGATCAGTAGCACGATGGGCCTCCCGAATCTCACACAGCAGCCCCATCATGTCATCTGGTGGTGGGTGCGAAGGACCAGCTGAGTGGGAAGGAACCCGAGAAGGGCCAGCTCCAGTGGAATGCAGTGGTGATGGAGGAGGTATGGCGTCCACATCCATGTACATCCGATCATCATCCTCCTCAGCATCACCCCTGTGGACCTCTGTTGTTGCTGCTGCTGCCACCTCCATGTCTGCTATCTCTACTCGAGTATGGGGACGCACCATAGCATTTCTCTCCTCGTCACTGACCTGCGCATCTCACATCCCCATCCTACAGATGGCCTCCCAGACAAGGTCAGTCGAAAAAGTGTCCTTATGAATCCTCTCATCAACTAAGTCGACCTACAGGTGAGTGAGCAGAGTGGTGATCAAACGCCCATAGGATAGGTTGCCCCTCAGACCAGGCATCGTAGCACGGAGCATAGTCCTGATAATAATGTAAGGAAGGCAGATGGGTTGCCTAGTGCAGATGTAATACAGGAGGTACTGGGTCAACTATGAAACCTTCTCATAGTGCCCACTCTGAGGAATTAGGTTATGCTGGATGATCTTGCAATACACTCGAGGTTCCAGTTGTAGATTGATTGCCTTTATCTGCCAGCGATCATCCCTAAGAATCTGGCGGTCAATCTCTGCACGCATCATCACTGATAGGAACTGGGGTTCCTTGGGTGCGCAGTATACTAAGGGGCCATCATTTGATATACCCAGGAGATCAGTAAACTCCTGGCAGTTAAAGGAGATCTCCACCCCTTTAACTAAACTGATGATCCTGAGCTCTGTACCCCTGTCTATGTCCTCTGGGTCACCCTCCAGCTGTAAGTTACAGTAAAACTGTTTCACCAATGTCGGACTGGTGCAACTGTCACACCCTAATTCCGCACTATTCAGAATGGTGTGATGAACCATCAACAAACCAACGGTTCAACCAGGATCTCGAGTAGGCTATATCTGTTTTATCTAAACCTCATACATCCACATTCATAATCAGAGAAAATACACAATAACGGAAGTCTTATAGTAAAACGAACTGAGAAATATAGATGTGATAATCATATTTAAGTAGCAAATTATTTTGTATAACCTAAGACATAAATAAATATCAATTACATGTCTTTACTAAATCCAAATAATTAAAATAAAATCTAATCGAATACGCATGAGTTGCACTCGCAAGAGGAGTCATGCGTATCTACTTCGTCTTTAACTTCCATCGCTGCCATGTGCCCGTATACTGGAGCGTTGACATAATCTTCGACGGTAGTACCTACATCATAAACTAAAAATATTCGACGTTGAGAGGATGAGCACACATCATGGCTCAGTGAGCAAACAAAATAATGCAACAATACATATGCATGCATTCAATTCATATCTTTGGTCTGGTTTATAGTTTACAATGTGCTATAGAAAGGATAGGTGCCCGCCGCACCTCTATACACGAGTATGTGGAAACGCCCAATGAAAACGGCACTGTCTCCCCACATGCACCCACCATGGACAATATACACCCAATGAAAACGGAATTACTATACCGGTTGCCCATACCAACACGTAAACCCCTGTTGGCGAGGGCTTACAAATTGGGTTCGCAACTAACCAACCCTAATGTCAAACAATGTATCCAAGGCCTCACCCCAGCATCCCTCAACACATCCATAGAGATAGAGCTAGGATCTGGTGACCAGGCTGAACCACAATGCCACGTTCCCCTCCTGATGCCCTACAACATATTAGTTCCGCTAAGGTAATGGCGATACGACGATGTTAGTGGACAAGACTTGAGTAGAGATAGAGCTAGAGTCTGGTGACCAGGCTGAACCACAATGTCACGTCCTCCCCCTGATGCTCCACTCGCATCAATCACACTAACACTTGCTTAGTGGACATGACTTGAATAGACCATGGCACAATAAACCCCGATGAGAACGGCATCGAAGTACCCATTGATACCATCCCTACCCGCACCATGTACACCAGCCAAACACAAACATTCACATGCCTATTCCTACCATCATCAACATCATCATGTTATAATCAATAAATTTAAACATGCATGAATAGTAATAATAGAAATATTGGATGACATGTTGAATGCACATTACAAGCATACATGCATATCACAATCATGGTATTGGACTCAAGAAATAAAAATAGTTTGTTATTAACCAATTAGTTTAGGTCTTGTTCCCTCACCTTTACTTGATCGTAAGTCCTCTTTCAACCTTTAAGAATCAACTATATATCGATATTATACCACTAGAAAACCTAACCAAGTCGATAGAATTAATTAGAATTAATTCGGACTTTAAAAAGCATGCTGCTAACTGGGGATCGATGCTAGGGTCGGAGTTTGATCGACCCTGGGTGCGACCACTCCTATTCTGGACTTCCCAAACACTGGGGGTCGATGCTCAGGGTCTGGTAGGGTCGATTGGCCATCGACCCCCCATGCGACCCCCAATGGGTTTTTGTCAATTTTTCTTCCTTCAGTCCATTCTTCGTGTTTGGGGTCCTATGGCTTGCTCCTACAGTCCATTCCACACATGTTCTATGGCCTAGAACCGTGGTTCATTTACCTATACGGCTTTCATGATTTCCCCCATGGTTTTCCATGAAAACCTAACCATGGGTGGATGATTTGGGTTCCTCCTAGATCATTCCCTCTTCTCTATCTATTCTAAGGTCTATAAAATTACATAGAGTTGGTATCCTTACCTGAGAAGTATGCTTCTTCCTCTGAATCCCTTCTCTTTGGTCTTCTTCTCCACTTTCCTTCTCTTCTCCTTTTCTTCCTTCTCTTCTCTTTCTCTCAATCCAATTAGGGTTGTAAAAAGAGTGAAAGAGGCTTAGGGACGTCCTATTTACAAAGTAGAAACTCCTAAAATAAGTCCCATTGAGATTAGAAAGGAATCCCATTGAAATTAGGAAAGTATCCTAACTTTTGGTTCGAGCTGTTTTTACCGATTATCGGGGGTCGATAGGGGGGTCGTAGATCCCGTCGACCCCTGGTCCTTAAAATGTCCTACCCCCATGTAGGGGATCCGACCCTCCCTTGCTGGGTATGCGACCCTCCCCTTATTTTGAGTATTTTTGGGTCAATTTAATACTTGGGATCGTGATCTCCTTCACGCACTTGATCCATGTGGTTCGACAATGATGGGTAGACCTAGTTCAAGGTGGTAAGACCGGGTTAGTTTGACACGGGTCTTACAACTCCCCCTACTTATAAAAATTTCGTCCCCAAAATTGTTCATACCTTCTTAGTCGAATAAATGAGGGTATTGCTTTCGCATAGCATTCTCTTCTTCCCATGTAATTTCTTCCATGTCTCTACTTCTCCAAGTGACCTTATCATAATAGATATCTCGGTTGCATAGTCATTAAACCTTTCGGCTGGTGATTTCAGTTGGTGTTACTTCAAATGTCAAATCATCAGTCAAATCAGGCAGATCTACTGTCAGAACGTGCATTGGATCTTTGACATACTTATTCAATAAAAAAATATGATATACGTCAGGCACACTTGACATAGATGGTGGTAGTGCTAACTGGTATTCAACTTTTCTACATCTCTCCAAGTTTTATAAAGTCCAAAACATATATCGGTTATAACTTACCCTCCTCGCTGAATTTTTTTCTTTCTTTAATCCATGCATAAGTGATATCCTCAAGAATACTTTGTCACTTATGGTGAACTTGAAGTCTTGGTGTCTCTTCTGACAACTTGAGCTATTCTGGACCTTTTCTTTGATCTTGTCTGCTACTTGATAGGTTTCCTCAATAGGCTCAGGTCTTAAAACTCTTCATTCATCAACTTCATTCCAAAACAAAAGAATTTGACATTCCTACCGTACCATGCTTTTTAGGTGACATCTACATAGTAGTTTGGTGCAAATTCACTCCACATATAGCTTAGTTAGCCGCTCCAAAGCATACCGAGGTCGTATAGCAATGGACTGAGCTATCTTCATAAGGCGATCAACAATCACCCAACCATGTCAACCGATTTGGGAGTCAGTGGAAAATCATTGACGTAGTTCACGATACTGCAGTTCCATTTCCAAAACAAAAATCAGGGTTTGGTTTTCCTTTTCTAAGTCTGCTTACACCGTTCCTATATACAGACCTAACAAAATTACTACTTCTACTTCATCCATCAATTCAGAGATGATCTTTAATGCCACAAGTGCAACCGACGAACTATTGCTCCATAAGTTCATCCATAAATTCTCGCTTAATTGGATCATCATGAGTTTCTATTATATGTTACTCTCCTTCCAAATCTGAATCTATTGCTGCGAAACATAAGGTAGCATTTATACTGGGTCCTTCCTTGGACTTCATAATTTCCATCGGCGATCATATAAGCAGTTTGTAGTCTAAAGATTTAAGGGGTATATTTAGTTTCTTTCCAAATGACACAGATATAAAAGGATGAGTAGCTCCATAATCAAAGAGCACTCTGGCAAGAATGCCATTACTAGGTACGATACCTGTGATTTGTTTTAATTTAGTCTACATGCTCATACAATGTAACATAAAATGACAGGTTCAGGTCATACCTGTGCCACATCAGACGATGCGGCAGCATCCTTGGCTGAGACAGCGTAAACTCTTCCTTGTTGTAATTGTTTTCTGGGCTTAGTGCACTCTCTTGAGACATGCCCTACTTGGTTGCAGTTAAAACATCTGATCCCCTCACCATTTTGCTTTGGTTGTCGTGGGGTTGCTGAAATGGTTTTGGTTGCAGCATTGAAGCCCTGGGTACGGAAGGGTTGGAATACCTTGGTGTTCCCTCCATTGTAAAAATTTTCATTTGGCCTTTTGATTCCCCTATTTTGAGTAAAATAGCTCTCTTTCTGGCTCGACTCTATCACTCGAGCAATTTGTACAGCTTCATTGTAGATTTTCTTCTCCAGTCCCAAAACATGTTCGCGTATGCTTCCCCTAAGTCCCATGATGAACCTTCGGGTTTTTGTATCCTCATCTTGCATACTGACTGGTGCAAAGAAAAACAGCTCCTCATAACGCTGTTGATATGCGTCGACAGTCATCTGCCCCTGATATAAACTCAGGAACTCTCTCTCCATAGAATCTCTGAAACTTCTAGGGAAGTATTTCTCAAAGAATGTCTCTTTGTATATATCACAGGTCAAGTGGGTGTGTTTTGTTAATAGATATGTCCTGGTAGACTTCCACCAATGGTGTGCATCGCTCTTGAGCATAAATGTGGCACACAACACTTTCTCCTCCTCGTTTACTGTCATCATCATAAAATTTCTTTCCATTTCGTCAATCCAGTGTGCCGGCCACAAAGGATCTGCTGGCTTACCATTGAATTCTTTGGGCTTCATCTTAAGAAAATGCTCGACCAGTCTGGAGCGGTCCAGCTGATACAGAGCATAGGCCCCATACATAGGTGGTTGGTACTGATAACCACCTTGAGCTATCTCAGGGTTCTGCACTGGAGCTTGCATGACTGGTGTTTGAGGTGCATGGGGTACTGCATTACTTCCCCCTGGTATTGTGCTTGCCTATCCTGCTGGCATTTGTGTCGTATGTGCAGCTGGAAAAGCCAAGCCTATGGCAGCTTGCATATTAGTTTGCACCTGTTATATTTGTTGCAGTTGTTGTGCCAAGTTCATTATGACTGTAACTAAATCTATAGGTGGGGCTGGCAAGTTTGTAGGATTTGCCTGACCATTAGCTCCTGGCGGCGCCACGTTTAGATCCTCTGGTACTTCAGGAATTTCATGACTGGTTTCATCTACCGGTGGTGGTGGTGGGATTTGGTTACGTCCTCGTCTGTTCCCTCTTCGCCCAGCCATTTCCTATTCTGGTGGTGTAGTGTCTGAAAAGTCATAGAACACGTGAGGCAATCATTATATACTTCATTCTCATATTTGGATACACTAACCAATGGTATTTTCAAAATTTTCAAATCATTCTGTGAAAAAATACTATCTTTTCTATGCAGGGTCGATGATTTTCTGTGCTCCTGGAGAGCCCCAGTTCTTCTCTCTACAGATGAGGGCTGAGATTGATAGTCAGCTCATCCGACCTGATCGCTGGCAGATGAGGGCGTGTTATCTACGTTCTGATCCACAGGTATACTGCAAGATCATTCAGCATAACCTGATTCCACAGAGTGGTCATTACGAGAGGGTCTCCCAGTTGACCTAGTATCTCCTATACTGTATATGCACTAGGCAGCCAGTCTGCCTTCCATACATCATTATGCGTACTATGATCAGTGCCACGTTGCCCAGTCACACCGGCAACCTTCCTTACGGATGCATGATCACTACCTTGCTGACCCGCCTGGGGGTTAACTTAGTGGATGAGAAGATTCAGGAGAAATCCTTCTCATCACCTCTAGATTGGGAGGCTATTTGCAAGATGGGCATGCGGGATGCCCAGGTCAGTGATGAGGAGAGGAACGCGATGGTGCGCCCTCGCACTCGCGTAGAGATGGCTGACGCTGAGGCAGCAGCAGCAGCCGCTGGAGTTCATAGGGAGCCTGCTGGTGATGATGACCGTCTGTACATGGATGTGGACTCCATACCACCTCCTTCACCTACACATGCTGCTGGAGCTAGTACTTCTTTCGTGGCTGGTCCTTCTCATGCGGCTGGTCCTTCACACCCACCTTCTGATATGATGGAGATATTGCATGAGATCAGAGAGGCTCAGCGCAGATCGGATCTGAGGATGGGAGAGCTCATAGATGCTCAGCGCCGGTCAGATATGCGTATGGAGGAGCTTTTGGGTGCTCAGCGCGTGACTAATCAGCGGTTGGCTGGTCTCACAGCTAGTCTTCAGACGACCCAGACTCAGGTAGCCTGGTTGACTAGAGTCTACGCTGAGGATTATGACAGAGACCGTGAGGCACCGCCTCCTCCTTCACCTCCAGCTTCATGATTGTATTTATTTTCTTTCTTTGTACTACAGAGTAACTGTCTGGGTTGTGGACTGTACTCTGCTTTAGCTATTTATATACATTTGTTTCTCTTTCATTATATTTAAATTTTGTTCTCCCTTTAATAGATGCATTATTCTCTTTTCAAATTTGGTCTCAAACATCACTTGTGCTTATAGTGTGTTAATATTACAGTTTTTACTTTTATCCTATCTCAGTTCACAATTCGTCATGAAGGTATGCTAGTCTAGCGGACAAGGCCTGAGATGCTCTGATACCAAGTTGTCACACCCCAATTTCGTACTATTCAGAATGGTGTGATGAACCGTCAATAAACCAACGGTTCAACTAGGATCTTGAGTAGACTATATCAGTTTTATCTAAACCTCAAACATCCACATTCATAATCAGAGTAAATACACAATAGCGGAAGTCTTATAGTAAAACGAACTGAGAAATCTAGATGTAATAATCATATTTAAGTAGCAAATTATTCTGTATCAACTAAGACATAAATAAATATCAATTACATGTCTTTACTAAATCCAACTAATTAAAATAGAATCTAATTGAATATGCATGAGTTGCACTCGCAAGAGGAGTCATGCGTATCCACTTCGTCTTCAACTTCCATCGCTGCCATGTGCCCGTACACTGGAGCGTTGACATAATCTTTGACGATAGTACCTGCATCATCAACTAAAAATATTCGACGTCGAGAGGGTGAGCACACATCATGGCTCAGTGAGCAAACAAAATAATGCAACAATACATATGCATGCATTCAATTCATATCTTTGGTCTGGTTTATAGTTTGCAATGTGCTATAGAAAGGATAGGTAGCCGCCGCACCTCTATACACGAGTATGTGGAAACGCCCAATGAAAACGGCACTGTCTCCCCACATGCACCCACCATGGACAATATACACCCAATGAAAATGACATTGCTGTACCGGTTGCCCATACCAACACGTAAGCCCCTGTTGGCGAGGGGTTACAAACTGGGCTCGCAACTAACCAACCCTAATGTCAAACAATGTATCCAAGGCCTCACCCCAGCATCCCTCAACACATCCATAGAGATAGAGCTAGGATCTGGTGACCAGGCTGAACCACAATGCCACGTTCCCCCCGATGCCCTACAACATATTAGTTCCGCTAAGGTAATGGCGATCCGACGATGTTAGTGGACAAGACTTGAGTAGAGATAGAGCTAGAGTCTGGTGACCAGGCTGAACCACAATGTCACGTCCTCCCCTGATGCTCCACTCGCATCAATCACACTAACACTTGCTTAATGGACATGACTTGAATAGACCATGGCACAATAAACCCCGATGAGAACGGCATCGAAGTACCCATTGATACCATCCCTACCCGCACCATGTACACCAGCCAAACACAAACATTCACATGCCTATTCCTACCATCATCAACATCATCATGTTATAATCAATAAATTTAAACATGCATGAATAGTAATAATAGAAATATTGGATGACATGTTGAATGCACATTACAAGCATACATGCATATCACAATCATGGTATTGGACTCAAGAAATAAAAATAGTTTGTTATTAACCAATTAGTTTAGGTCTTGTTTCCTCACCTTTACTTGATCGTAAGTCCTCTTTCAACCTTTAAGAATCAACTATATATCGATATTATACCACTAGAAAACCTAACCAAGTCGATAAAATTAATTAGAATTAATTCAGACTTTAAAAAGCATGCTGCTAACTGGGGGTCGATGCTAGGGTTGGAGTTTGTTCGACCCTGGGTGCGACCACTCCTATTCTGGACTTCCCAAACACTGGGGGTCGATGCTCAAGGTCTGGTTGGGTCGATTGGCCATCGACTCCCCATGCGACCCCCTGTGGGTTTTTGTCAATTTTTCTTCCTTCAGTCCATTCTTCTTGTTTGGGGTCCTATGGCTTGCTCCTACAGTCCATTCCACACATGTTCTATGGCCTAGAACCATGGTTCATTCACCTATATGGCTTTCATGATTTCCCCCATGGTTTTCCATGAAAACCTAACCATGGGTGGATGATTTGGGTTCCTCCTAGATCATTCCCTCTTCTCTATCTATTCTAAGGTCTGTAGAATTATATAGAGTTGGTATCCTTACTTGAGAAGTATGCTTCTTCCTCTGAATCCCTTCTCTTTGGTCTTCTTCTCCACTTTCCTTCTCTTCTCCTTTTCTTCCTTCTCTTCTCTTTCTCTCAATCCAATTAGGGTTGTAAAAGGAGTGAAAGAGGCTTAGGGACGTCCTATTTATAGAGTAGAAACTCCTAAAATAAGTCCCATTGAGATTAGGAAGGAATCCCATTGAAATTAGGAAAGTTTCCTAACTTTTGGTTCGAGCTGTTTTTACCGATTATCGGGGGTCGATAGGGGGGGTCGGAGATCCCGTCGACCCCTGGTCCTTAAAATGTCCGACCCCCCATGTAAAACTGGGGGTCTAACTTTTATACTGGGGGGGTCCGACCCTCCCTTCCTGGGTATGCGACCCTCCCCTTATTTTGAGTGTTTTTGGGTCAGTTTAATACCTGGGATCGTGATCTCCTTCACGCACTTGATCCATGTGGTTCGACCATGATGGGTAGACCTGGTTCAAGGTGGTAAGACCGGGTTAGTTTGACACGGGTCTTACATTAACCCTCATACAAGATCACAGGAAGCCAGCCCATATCACCAAAGGCGCCCTCCACATTAAATAGGGCTAAGTTGGCCTAGTTTACACAACAACCCCCTTCCACCTTCTTACGCTCATAACGAGCATACTGTGCCTCTGCTTCATTAGATCGGAAGCGGCAAGGATCACAAACTCTAGAGACTTTAGTGCGAGGCATGTTATCTACAAAACATAGACCAACAAGCAATACATCAGATATAGTGAAAATTCAAAATTTCGGCATTATGACGGTGTGATTTGGTCAAAAGCCTCACTTTTCACCCAAACAGTTGGGTAGGAGGACTTACATAGGTCCCAAACCATCCTGCGAGGCTCATACAATTGAAAATTTAAACTAGGTAGGTCGAATTTGAAGAAATTTTGACAAATTGGAAAAAACCCCAAAAATTAGGTCAAAAGTGGGAATTTTCAAGTTTCTCATAAACTAACCAATGAATCTCAAATTTTCTTGAGGGCTTTCATCCATTAGGTGGCCAATAGTAAAAGCCCCCAATAAAAATCAAATTTTACGGTCAGAAAAAAGAGTAATTTGAAGAAAACCCTATAAATGGAGAAAAACCTAGATTTGAAAGCCTAAAAAGGAGAACTGGTAGAGAACATACCTGGAAGAACGGAACGTAGGTCGTGGATTGATGAAAGAATCACCAAACTTGAGTGGTCGACACTGTAGCAACTCAGTGGAGGAGAGTTGAGTCGAAAACAAAAGAGAAGAGTGGAGAATGACTCCAAAAATCAGGTTTAAAAACCTGATTTGGGGTCGTGTAGTCGCAAAATTCGACCAAAACATGCGACCACACCATCGACCACACGATGGAAAATACTCTGTTTTGATTGTATGACTTTGAAAATTGAAATTTTACATTGATTAATTGGATTTTGACATGGGAATGATGTATATTATGATTGTCTCACATGTTCTCTGACTTTCAGACACTACCACCACCAGAAACAGGAAATGGCTGGGCAAAGAGTAACTAGGCGAGGACGTAATCCAATTCCACCACCACCACCTGTGGAGGAAGATAGCCATGAAAACCTTGAAGGATAGGAGAATCAGAATGTGGTACCACCAGGAGCCAACGACCAGGCTAATCCTACAAACTTGCCAGCCGCACTTACAGATTTGGCTACTGTGGTAATGAACCTAGCACAACAGCTGCAGCAAATACAGCAAGTGCAAGCCAATATGCAAGTTGCTATTGGAATGGCTTTCCCAGCTGCACATACTACACCTTTACCGACGAGACAAGCTAGTACCGTACCAGGGGGTAGCAACACCGTGCCCCAAGCATCGACTATGAACAACACGGTACCTCAAGCACCTCAAAAGCCATTTGTACAAGCTCCAGTACAAAACCCTGAAGTAGCCCAAGGCAATTACCAGTATCAACCACCTATATATGGAGCATATGCTCAGTATCAGTTGGACCATTCTTGACTGATCGAGCATTTTCTGAAGATGAAGCCTAAGGAGTATAATGGTAAGCCAGCGGATCCTTTGTGGCCAGCTCACTGGATCGACGAGATAGAAAGGAACTTCATGATGATGACTGTTAATGAAGAGGAAAAAGTGCTATGTGCCACGTTTATGCTGAAGGACGATGCACACCACTGGTGGAAGTCTACTCAGAGTTATCTATTAACGAAGCACACCCAATTGACCTGGGCTATCTGTAAAGAGGCATTCTTCGAGAAGTATTTTCCCAGAATTTTCAGAGATGCGATGGAAAGAGAGTTCCTGAGTCTGTATCAGGGATAGATGACTGTGGATGCGTATCAACAGCGTTATGAGGAGCTGTTTTTCTTTGCTCCCTCTAGCATGCAGGAGGAAAATACCAAAACCTGAAGGTTCATCATGGGACTTAGGGGAAGTATCCGTGAGCATGTATTGGGACTGGAAAAGAAGGTTTATAATGAAGCGGTATAGATTGCACGAGTACTGGAATCGAGCCAGAGAGAAAGTTACTTTGCTCAAAACAGAGGTATCAAAAGGCGTAACGAAAATTCATATAGCGGAGATAACACAAAGACCTTTAAACCCTTCCGTACTCAAGGCTTCAATGCTGCAGCCAAGACTACTCCAACAGTTCAACCTCAATAGAAGCAAAATAGTGAGGGAGTAAAATGCTTTAACTGTAATCAAATAGGACATTATTCAAGGGAGTATCCTAAGCCCAGGAAGCAGCTACAACAAGGAAAGGTTTATGCAGCTACATCCAAGGATGTTGTCGCATCGCCTGATGTGGTCACAGGTATGACCTGAACCTTTCATTTTGTATTACCTTGTGTGAGCATGTAGACTAAATTAAACCAAATCACAGGTATCATAACTATTAATGGCATACCCGCCAGAGTACTCTTTGATTCTGGAGCTACTCATTCTTTTATATCTGTGTCATTTGGAAAGAAGCTAAATCTACCCATTAGATCTTTAGACTACAAATTGCTTGTACGTTCACCTATGGGATTAAAAGTAAAACTAAAAAAAGGTTATGGACCATGTCCAGTTCTTATCGGCGAAAAGATTTTGGATGCAACCTTAATTCTACTTGAAATGGCAGACTTTGACGTTATCTTGGGAATGGATTGGTTAGCTCGGCATTCTGCAAACCTATTATGTGCAGAAAAGAAACTAACATTTAAAGACAAGGAAGGAGCAGAGTTTAGTTTTGCAGGAACCAGACTTCTCCATAAATGAAAACTCATCATCTCTGCATTAAAGGCTAGAAAATGCCTCGAGAAAGGAGGAGTTGGGTATCTAGCATCCGTGGTCGACCTCACGAAGGAAGCACCACGAATGGAGGATATTGATGTTGTGCGTGACTTTTCGGATGTATTTCCTGAGGAACTACCAGAACTACCACCAGATCGACCGATAGAGTTCGTTATAGATCTTATACCCGGAGCCGCACCAGTATCTAAAGCACCCTATCAAATGGCTCCTACTGAACTGAAGGAACTGAAGGTACAATTACAGGAATTACTGGATAAGAGTTATATCAGACCCAGCATATCACAATGGGGAGCGCCAATATTGTTTGTGAAAAAGAAGGACGGTAGCGTTCGACTGTGTATAGACTATCAGGAATTGAATAAGCTTACAATCAAGAATCGATACCCGTTGTCTCGGATCGATGACTTGTTCGATCAGTTGCAAGGTGCCAAAGTGTTCTCCAAGATTGATCTTCGGTCAGGATACCATCAGTTGAAGATTAAGGAAGGTGATATTCCAAAGACAGCATTCAAAACAAGATATGGACATTATGAATTTTTCGTCATGTCTTTTGGATTAACTAATGCACCCGCAACTTTTATGGAACTCATGAATCGAGTATTCCACGATATGTTGGATACGTCAGTCATTGTGTTTATTGATGACATATTAGTCTACTCCAAGGACAAAGAAACTCATGTCACAAATCTAAGAGCCGCTCTGCAACGACTAAGAAAAGAGAAGCTTTACGCCAAATTTACAATGTGTGAGTTTTGACTAAATGAGGTCGCTTTCCTAGGCCACGTTGTATCCGCTGAGGGAATTAAAGTGGATCCTAGCAAGATTGAAGCCATTGTGAAATGGGAAGCACCTAAGAGTGTTGCAAAAATCAGAAGTTTCTTAGGTCTAGCTGGGTATTATCGACGATTCGTAGAAGATTACTCTAGAATCGTCGTACCTCTCACCAGTTTGACTAAGAAAGGAGAAAGTTTATTTGGACCGACAAATGTGAGGAGGGTTTTCAAACATTGAAGGCTAAATTGATATCAGCTCTCATCTTGACTATTCCTATTCCAGGACAACCATGCACCTTGTACACTGATGCGTCTGGGTTGGGTTTAGGGTGTATACTTATGCTAGGAGAACAGGTAGATGTGTATGCCTCAAGACAACTGAAGACACATGAGAAGAACTATCCCACTCATGACTTAGAATTAGCAGCAGTAATACATGCTGTCAAGATATGGAGACATTATTTGTATGGAGAGAAATTTCAGATTAAATCAGATCATAAAAGTCTCACTTATCTTTTTAATCAGAAGGAGTTGAACATGAGACAAAGAAGATGGCTGGAATTATTGAAGGATTATGATTGTGATATTCAGTATCATCCAGGAAAGGCTAATGTAGTTGCTAATGCGCTAAGCAGAAAAGCAATGATAAAATCCCAGGGAGAAGTCAACACGACTGCCGCAATGTATGTTACAGGAAAAGTATTTAATCATGGTAATGAGTAGTTCATGATAGATACACTGAGTGGATCAACCGACCAAGGGTTTATTCATCGGTTTTCAAATATGTTTGCCACATTGAATATTGTACCTGATCTGATAGATGAAGTAAAAGCCACTATTAAATCAGACCCTTATCTGAGAACGATGCAAGAAGACATCGAAAAGGTAAGACTACTCCTGAGTTCACTCTAGACATTGAAAAGGTACTAAAATATAAAGGAAGAGTATGTGTTCCTGAAAATGAAGATTTGAATATTAGACACAGACTAATGAAGGAAGCTCACACCACCATGTATTCGGCACATCCTGGAAGTACAAAGATGTATCATGATTTGAAGAAACTATATTGGTGGAGAGGAATGAAAGCGGATGTAGCTAAATTTGTGTCTCAGTGCCTAAATTGTCAAAGGGTAAAGGCTGAAAGGCAAAGACCTGCAGGATTGTTGCAGCCACTGCCAGAACCAGCATGAAAATGGGACTGCATCACTATAGACTTTGTCACCGGGTTACCATTGACTCCCCGAGTAGTTGATGCTATCTGGGTGATTGTAGATCATTTGACTAAGACAACTCGTTTTATAGCTATACGACCTCAATATACCCTAGAGAGGTTGGCCAAACTATATGTGGATAATATTGTCAGATTGCATGGTGTACCTGAAACCATTATGTCCGATAGAGACTCACGCTTTACCTCAAAGTTTTGGGAAGGATTACAGAAAGCTATGGGTACAACAATGAAGTTCAGTACTGCATTCCATCCTCAGACAGATGGACAGTCGGAGCGTACCATTCAGATTTTAGAAGACATGCTTCGAGCCTGTGTTATTGATTTCAAAGGATCATGGGATGAGAAACTACCATTGATCGAGTTCGCCTATAACAACAGCTATCAGGCTACTATACAGATGTCACCCTATGAAGCACTGTATGGTAGGAAGTGTCGAACTCCTTTGTTTTGGAATGAAGTTGGAGAATGGAGTATTGTTGGACCAGAGTTTGTTGAAGAGACTTGTCGAGTAGTCGACATTATCAAGGAAAGAGTTAGAACAGCTTAGAACCGGCAGAAACAGTATGCAGATACTCGACGTTGAGACCTTGAATTCGTCGTAGGTGATAAGGTATTCTTGAAAGTATCACCTATGCGAGGCTTAAAACAATTCAGGCAGAAAGGGAAGCTAAGTCTGAGATATGTCGGGCCATATGAGATTCTAGCTAAATGTGAAAAAGTGGCGTATCAGTTAGCACTACCCCCATCTATGTCAAGTGTGCATGATGTATTTCATATCTCATTACTGAAGAAGTACGTCAGAGATCCAACACACGTTGTAACAGCGGATCCACCGAGTCTAACTGATGATCTGACATTTGAAGTAGTTCCAACTGAAATTACCAGTTGAAAAGTTCAACGTCTACACAATCGTGACATTCATTATATTAAGGTTACTTGGAGAAGCCAAGATGTAGAAGAGATCATATGGGAAGAAGAGAATGCCATGCGAAAGCAATATCCTTACCTTTTTTACTCGGAAGGTATGTGTAAATTTCGAGGATGAAATTTATAATAAGGGGGGGAGTTGTAAGACCCGTACTGAATTAACCGGTCTTACCACCTTGTATCAGGTCTTCCTATCATGGTCGGACCAAGCGGACCAAGTGCATGAAGAAACCACAAGACCAGGTATGAAATTGAACCCAAAACAGTCAATTAGAAGTGTGTGGTCGCATACCTAAACAGGTGTGGTTGACCACAACTCAGACCAAAGCAACCACAAAAATCTAGGTCGTGTGGTCACATGTTTCTGACTGTGTGGTCGACGGGTTCTGTGACCACACCTGCGACCACACGAACCCAGTCAGAAACGTGATTAGGAAACCTTCCTAATCTGAAGGGGGGTTCTTTCCTAATCTAAGTAGGGTTTATATGGAGGGTTTTCCTTTATATATAGGACATCCCTTAGCCTCTTTTCTCTTTTTAGAACTCAAACTGAAAGTGAGAGAAAGAGAAGAGGAGGAAGAGAAGGATAATTGAAGAGGAAGACTAAGAGGAGAAAAATTTAGAGAAAACTCTGAATCTTCAACAAGCTAAAGGTATGAAAACATTCCCCATGTCAATTGAATACTTAGAATAGATCATGAAGGAGATAGGGATTTAAGTGAGACCCTAATCATCAATCCATGGAAAAATTCCAAGAGATCCATGGAATGAATCTATGTGGATGATGGACTGTGTATAAAATATCAGATTTAAGTCATAGAACAATCATAGAAAGAATCATAATGATAAGCCAAAGGATCCAAACATGAAGAAATAGAGTTGTGAGTGAGAAGTCGACCATCACATGTGTGGTCGCATGTGTGATTGCATGATGTGCGACCACACTAGACACACATATTCGACCACACACCCTCGGGAAGTCCAGGAAAGGTGTGGTCGCATATCATGCGACCACACCTTGCGACCACATGCCCTCGAGAAGTTCCAGGGAGGGTGTGGTCGCAAGGTGTGGTCGCATATCCTGCGACCACACATGCAGGTGCTGCCACACCTGCGACCACAGGTGCTGCCACACCTGCGACCACTCAGTTTCTGTTAGTCTGAATTGCTGGGAATAAATTTTAATTTAAAATCTATAAATTTGTTAGGTTTCCAAGTGGTCTAAAAGTGATTTACAAAGCTTGAACGAGGATCTACTATCTACCAAAGGTGAGGGAACAAGACCTAAATTAATTGGCTAATAATAAACTGTTTTTATTTATTGAGTCCAATGCTATGAATGATTTTATGCTTGTGTGCTTGTAATGTGCATTTCACATGTCATCCAATATTCCTATTATTACTGCTCATGCATATTTAATTCTGTATATTTATAACATGATGATGATGCTGATGCTAGGAATAGGCATGTGAATGTATGTGGGTGGTTAGTGTACTTGATGCGAGTGGAGCATTAGGAGGAGGACGTGATACTGTGGTTCATCCTGGTCACCAGACTCTATCTCTGTCTTTACTCAAGTCTTGTCCACTGACATCGTCGTATCGCCATTACCTTAGCATAACTATTACGTCGTAGGGCATCAGGGGAGGTGGTCTCCGACCGTGTAGTCTCTGACTCTACCGGGGGGCCTTAGCTCTATCTCTATGGACGTATTGAGGGATGTTGGGGTGAGGCCTTGGATACACTGTTTGACATTAGGATTGGTTAGTTGTGAGTCCAGTTTGCAAGCCCTCGCCAATAGAGGCTTACGTGTTGGTATGGGTAGAGCATCAGGGAAAGTGTCATGCGGTGTTTGATCCGAGCACTTTAGCTCTATCTCTATTCCATGATGGGTGCATGTGGGACAACAATGGTGTTTGATCCATTGGACGGCTTCACACACTCGTGTATAGAGGTGCGGCGGCCACCTATCCTTTCTATTGCACATTGCAAACTTATGAACCAAACCAAAGATATGAATTGAATGCATGCATATGTTTGTTGCATTGTTTTGTTTGCTCACTGAGCTATGATGTGTGCTCACCCTTTCGACGTCGAATATTTATAGTTGATGATGTAGGTCCTACAGTAGAAGATTATATGAATGCACCAATGTACGGGCATGTTGCTGCGATGGACACGGAAGCTATGGTAGAGTTGCATGATTCGTCGTGCGAGTGCAACTCATGTGTTTTTTATTAGATTTATTTGTTGGATTATCGGATCATGTAATTAATAAATTTATTTTATTTTATGTCTTAGTAATTTGGAGATAATTGGATTATTAATTATGTTATCACTGTTAGATACTCAGTTCATTAATATTAAAGACTTCCGCTATTATTTATTTACTCTTATTATGGTTGTGGTTGTATCTGGTTTAAATAAATGGACACGGTCTATTCGAGATCCTGGTTGAACCGTTGGGTCACACCATTCTGGTTGGTTCAAAATTGGGGTGTGACAACAATAGTCCTAGAGGTACACGCAGTAAGGGCACTAGCATGATGCATCATGCTCGTCCTCCCCTGCTTGCACATCCAAAGCAGCAACAGTTCCATACGTTGGAGCAACAACGAAGTCCTCTATAGTATAACCTGTATCAATATCTAAAAATGGTGTACGTACTCAGTAAGACAATCAGACAATGCAATAAGCAATATGCATGAGTAACATTCACATTTTGTCTGGTATACTTGTACAGTGCTATGGTAAGGTTTGGCAGCCACCGCATCTCTATGTATGAGAGTGTAAGCATGTCCAATGGATCACACACAACTGTTGCCCCACATCACTCACTCTGATATAGAGCTAGAGCTAGAGTCTAGTAGGCAAGCTATGCCTCCATCCCACGTCCTCCCCCTGATACCCTACACCGTGCTAATACCTACATCTCTATTGGAAAGGGCTTGCAAATGGGTTCGTCACTAACCAATACTATATGTCATCACAGTAGACCCTATCCCAGCATAGCTCCCTACAGCATAGAGATAGGGCTCGAGTCTGGTGGCCAGGTCTGAGACCACAATGCCACGTCCTCCCCTTCATACCCTACCCGTACTAAGCATGCTAAGATAGTAGCGATACGAAAAGGTGTTGTATGAGGAATGATCCAAGACCCCAGGCCCTTCCCATTCCACACACCAACGAAAACATTCACATGCCTAACAATCACATCCTAGCATAGCGAGTATGCATGAATAGAATATAATAACTGAAAGTAAAGATGACATGTGAATATGCACAAGCAACACTCCATAGAACAAGGTAATTATTAGCAACATTTTACTGTTATTAGTTAATTAGGGTTTGGGTCCGATTCCCTTATCTAACGCTTGATTGCTAGCTTGCTCTACGTCACAGGATCCAATCTCGCTATCACAAGGTCCTACACGACGTTAGGGTTTGATTAGAATTAGTTCCATAGGGTTTACGTTGGTCAGAAACCAACTGGGTCAAAAACCAACCCATTCTGGACATACCGGTCATGTATACTAGTTGTAGGTCACTGTACAATGGCATGACCGGTATAATCGACCAGACAGCCTTGACAGGCTACCCGAGAGGTACCGGTTGCATATATTGGTCGCACCTAGTGCCACCGGTATGCCTCCAAAAGACCACCAACTTGGTGTTCATCTTCCGTCGGTCATCCATCATGACTTCTAGGGTTCCTCCTACGCTAAGGGGCTCTTCTAACGTAACAAAATCTATTCCAAAAAAAAAGTGAAGCCTGGAATGGAATGAGCCGATCCCTTTAATGAATCCCCGATTGGGGGGGCTAAAGAAAGGTGGGGAAGGGCAAGCGAGCAAGCAACGGCCCAATTCACAATATAATGACCGGTTCCATGTTTCCCCCGAGCATTCTAGGCCTGAGCAACATATTGAGTTTGTTTTATCTTCTATTCAAGTTCTACGTTCTAAGAAACCTTAATTTAAAATCCAAATCAAGGGTTTATCAACCAAATTAGCGTTTAACGACAATTTAGGGTTTTAGATCAATACCTAGTCTTGCATGGTATTGATCAACATCTAGAACAACCTAAAACTAGAGAGAGGTACAACACTCACTGTTGGTCTATAAACTATGGTGTTCTTCTTCCAATGGAATCTCCTCTGCAACCTTCCTCGGCTCCTTTCTCCTCTTCAGATCTCCTTCTCCTCTCTAGGGTTTGTGAGAATCAATAAAGAGGGTTTAAGGAGGTTTAGGAGTCCTTAAATAGACTATGTTAGGTTTTAGGGAAGGTTCTAACGTTAGGAAAGTCTCTAGGATTGAGATTTAGCAAGCAAGACCCACAAAGATCAGTTTTCAAATCTAATTGGTCTGCTCGTGCAGACATACCGATCGACCGGTATGGTAGACCGGTATAACTTATTACATCTGTTTTGGTCCTTTTTCGTACCTGATTGCCATCCGCTCGTCCTGTCTGGTCCGGTAATGATTGGAAGACCTGCTACGACACGAAATAGAAGTTTGGATCAGGTTCGTAGAGTGTGGGTCTTATAATAATCCTATTGGGGCACGTTTCCTGGTCGGATGCTAGTCCTAATGTGACCTGGTTACGACATGGGAGTCCTTCTCCTAGTGTAACATGGTGTCGACCATTGCGGCTGTGTGACCAAGAGGATGGTGACACGTGTTACCTTCACCGTGACCAACCTAGCTTCCTTGGCTACAGTTTCCTACTCCTCCTCGGAGTCTATGACTTGGGCATCCCACAGTGCGACACCTGACAGTCCTATTGGCGAACTACCTCCCAAAGTCCTGGTACCTCCATTCTTTATGCTTAGCTCTATAAGTGAAGGGTGATCCCTTAAGGTGAATCATCTCACTATTCACCTATTCCTCATTTCCTTCTCTTCTACACTCAAACTCTCTCTACGTTCCCCTCTTTCTAAACTGGAGATAACTTTTGGCTATCTCTTAACTGTTTACTGTGGGAATCTGACTTAGGCATCAGAGTGTACCCGGGGCTTAGTCACCAAACTCCCTTGTCTAATCTTTGTGATTGTAGGTTATCTGGATCCCAGATCGACTGGACGATTTTTAACCATAACAATTCCATCGGAAGAGATCAAAGAACTGGAATGAACAAGAGAGCTTACTAAATTCAAACAATGCAATGAGAACTTAGAGGCTGTCCTATGTTTGAATGAGATCAACGATGAGGGGGCTAGTTCAGTTAGAAGGATTCACTGAACAAGGATATAGCCATGCATGGATAATACAAGGTAGGTATGGCCTTAGGATTGTACGTGAGTTGTTTTTAAGCACATCAGTGCTTGAGGTTTCAATAGAATTTCCAAGTCTTCCGTTGTTCTCTCATAAGTCCCTTGATATTTGTCGTTGACACCCCTTACTTTTACTTACTTGTTTAGGGAGGGGGGCCATGTAGCCAAAGCCAAGCGAGCAATTAGCTAGGCCAAGCAAGAGGAGCAGCTAATTGTGTAGATGTTGATTAGCCCAAACCAAACTGACCCAATAGGCCCAAATCGAAAACCGAACTAGCCCAATAATGGACCGATAAGAGCCCGTTATGCAAACTTCTAGCTACAGCTCCATCTATTTTGACGTAAAATTTTAACGTAAAATTGTACGTGTAACATTTTACATGTAAAAAAATATTTCAATGTTTGTTTCGAGTAGGTAAAGAAAGACAAAGTTCATTTTCTACCCTCGTTAGAGATCACTATATTTTTACTCTTGGAAATAAACATTGAAATTCTTTAACATATAAAATGTTATATGCAAAATTTTAAGGTAAAATTTTTACATCAAAACGAAGGGAGCCTAAACATACATATAGGTAACTAAAACCAAAACCAAGCTAACCCGATAATGGCTTGATAAGCTCACTAAGCCAACTTTTACTAAATATAAATATACAAATCCAAAATTGAACCGAAACTGTATTAATAAGAGCCCATCAAGATAGCCCGATAATAACTCGAAGTAGAATCAAATAGAAACCAAATTCAGACCAAAACCAAAAATTTCTTATTGTACAATAATTAGGTTTCAGTGAATAAGACCGAAATTTTGACCCAAAAAGAGTAAGACCGAAACTGAATCGATTTGGTGTCCAGGTCAAAATCAGACCGAACTGACCGATCCGCCATTCCAATTAGTTTTATCTGAAGGATGTGAGTGTAAATTTGAAGAAAGAAAGCACCGATTTGCTAGTAACTGAAAGCACCAATTTGCTAGTAACTGAAAGCACCAATTTGCTAATAACTGATAATAACTAAGTAGTAAGGGTTAGCTTTAAAAACCCCTCGAATAATTGGACGAGACGCGTCTTTGGTTTTCTTTCTTGTGAGAGAGAGGTCTGAGTCATTTTTCTTTCTTGTGAGAGAGGTCTGAGTCTGACTCCTTTCTCGACTCTCTCTCTCTCTCTCGCGCTCGGCTCTTTGCTTTCTCTGAAATTTGTGCTCCAATGGCGAACAGCAATCTACCTCGAAGGATTATCAAGGTATGTCTCGATCCCTCTTGTAATTTCTTTGATCGCGGTCACTGTCAGGGTATTGTGTTGATTTCAGAAAAAATTCAGAAAAGAACCATTTCATAATTTTCCCTCTGTGTATACTTCCCATTAAAAGCCTTGCGTTTTTATATATGTTTTATTCAATTCAATTTATTGATTCTAGGTTTTGTGATTCTGCTTTTTGATCATTGAGTACTTTGTTTTGCGATTGAACAGGAAACACAGCGGCTCCTCAGCGAACCAGGTTTGTTTCTTTCACTTCTGCTCTCTCTCCATCCTCCTTTTGGCCTTTTCATAGCTATCCTGTACGTCTCTAGGTGGCTTGTTTGTCTGCAATCTGAAATTTTATGATAACTTGAAGGCCTGGATTTTCTTTTTATGCATTTTTGGGGTTTATAACGCCTCAATTTGAATTTATTGTTTCGGACTTGTTAGCTCTTCATTTCCTCCCCTTCCGCCATTCCTTGTCAGGTAATAATTTTGTATAAATTCGAATTTAATAAATATCGTTTTGCTTGACACATTTAGTGAGTAAAAATAGCTGATTTTGGGAAAATTCAGTCCAATTGAGTTCTTTTATGATCTGTTGGAACAGCCCCTGGAATCAGCGCGTCTCCATCGGAAGATAACATGCGGTATTTCAACGTTATGATTCTTGGCCCTACGCAGTCCCCTTATGAAGGTAACCAGAAGGAAATGATCTTTTGAACTCATTGCATATGTCTAGGTTTTTGATCTAGGGGAAATGTTTTTTGGCTATACATGTTTTCCTCGTTACGTGACTCTAGTTGGTTGATTTCAAAGCTGTCTTTGAAATTTGAACTTCTGAAGTAACAGTTTTGGACGGAGTTAGATAAAATTCTTTCTCCAA
Organism: Protea cynaroides; assembly: GCA_028583415.1. Classification (NCBI taxonomy): domain Eukaryota; kingdom Viridiplantae; phylum Streptophyta; class Magnoliopsida; order Proteales; family Proteaceae; genus Protea; species Protea cynaroides. The sequence goes on along the minus strand of CM053267.1, from coordinate 16,149,158 downwards.
AAAAGTTGTAAGGAGCAGATATTTTCCTTAGAAAACCCATGTATCATGTATCTTGATGTTACTTGCTTAGTTTGATGTTTGCCATGGAGAATTTGTCCTACAATATCTGAAAAACTTGTCGTATTTGTACTTTTGGATCTTCAGTGGATACTGATTTTGGACTCCACTAAATGTTGCCAATGTTCTCGAATAGTTTGAATAGTTGTTTGCATAAAGTATAAGAGTATTGCTTAAGAGTGGGGAAAGGATTGGTATTACTGTGAGTCCTGTTATTTGAGTACTATTATTTTCTTTCTTCTATTTTCCATTCGTTTACCCTTCTGTTATTAAGAGGTAGGTTAAACGTTCAAAGGCTTTGAAAATTGTGCTTGAATTGTGATATCTGGTTCTAATTAGGGAAAGGTAGAAATTTTGATCTTGCTAATTGTTGTGGACATAGAGTTACCCCCCCCCCCTCTCTCTCTTTCTCCTCAAAGGTATGGTTTTTGCATAATGATTGCATGGGGCTTTAGCGTAAACTGTAGATGCTAGTGCTTATCATTTCTTGGCCTCATTGCAAACATCTAACACTATTTCTGTAGTTTATTTAAGAGTATTCATGTTACTGGTTCGTGGTTTGTACATGCAAAAACCGTTTTTCAGGTTTTTTTTTTCCTTTCTTTTTTAAATGTAGAAGAAACATAACAGGGACCAGAAACTAGTGGGGTAAACTAAAAAAATCAATGCATTTGTAGGTTTGGTGAGGTGACCAAAAAACCACAGTCAACTGACATGTTTTGGTCATGTGTATCAAAGACCAATAATGCCATTACCAAGGAGTGAGTTGGAAGAAGTTGAAGTGTAGGTTGGTTTAGTTCTCCACCTAAAAACACTTGAAAGACCAATATGTTGACTTTGGCAGATTGTGCCTGATCCAAGGGGCAGTCAGTTATGCTTGTGGAATCAATTTGCCCAATAACAAAGGTCATAAGCGAGAATATGGGGAAGCCCAGGTCCTTTGAGAGCCAGAAAAGTTTCTCTTTGAATAAGAAAGAAAAACAAGGCTTGTTCCCCATTAGCTGGGAGAAAATAGAAAATAATTTTTCATTTTCATTCTACCTCCCTGTAGTTTATGGGACAATACCCACATCCTCTCTCTATGATGCTGGTTCCACAATTAAAGAACGTAATATCTCATGCAATTTGATGTGATCTGGGGACTAGATCAAAATTCTGGCAAAACATCAGTCTCTGATGGATTTAACTATTTTGGTGTTCAATATAGTTCTGCTACTGTAGTTTTAGTAAGTTACTGATATTTGGGTAATGCTGGTTTTGAAGAGCAGATTTTATGCTAGTGTGACTTTTCTTGGTGCTAAGGCTATGCTTGGCTTGGATTCTGATTATTAATTCTGAGTCTAGAATCGGAATGATGTTTGTAAAGGCTATACATTGGTCGAAGTCTAAGGGTCAAATTCTAGGATTGCACCCAGAATCCAGAATTGGATTTGAGAGCAATTCACTAATTCTTGTCATTTCCTTAAGGTGGATTCTGGAGTTGTTTGAATCTGATTCCAGGCCAATTCGCACAAATGCTTTAAAAAGCATGTGGTTCTCTCTCTCTCTCTCTCTCTCTCTCTCTCTCTCACTCACTCACACCCAAATGTTTCTGCAACCCTATCATTTCTCTCTCCCTCCCTCTCTAGCTTTCTTTCCCTTTCATCTTGTAGGGTTTCCCTAAAAACATAGGAGTAATACCAAATGGCCAGAGAGACAAAATAGAACTGTGAAAATGTATTTCATCGTCTAAAGCAAACTGAACACCGTTGGCCATTCCATTTTCCCTTTGAAGCAAGAATGATTTGCTCTACCCTTGCTTTTCTGTTTCTGTGGCTTTAAGAGAGAGAGATCTCTCAACAGAAACCCACTCCAAACAAGTCTCTCAACAGAAACCCATACAAGAAACCAGTTAAGCTTTTGTTTTCTTTTACTTTTCTTACCCCCTTTTTTCTTTAGTATTTGTCCTTTTGTAAATTTTTTATTTCATTTCTCAGTTATAAATCAATCTAGGGTTCCTTTTGCTTTTCTTTGGTTCTTTCTGGTTTGTTTCGACTGGGTGCAATTTTGAATAAAAAAACTTCCAATGGATCTGTTCCTTCATTGCAAATTAAGGTTATTGTCTTTTAGCTTTTATGATTGTTGTTTGAGTTTATTTTGTTTCCAGCAACCTTGTTTGGGAATCTTGGTTTTCCATTGAAATAATGAGACACCTTTGCCTATTATATTGTAAGGGCACTATTATATTGGAAGGGCGGGCAATAGCATCCCTCCCTTTTCCTTTTCGCTTGATCTCATCTTTTTTATGAGCCATTTCTCTCTTCTGCAATGTTGTGTCAGACTCTTCTTCTCGCGGTTTCTGCAACTCCAATGGAGGTTGCAGCAGCTGCCCTATTCTCTCTGCCTACAATTGAGAGTTGAGATCATTAGGGGAAAAATAAAGCGCTCTGACTGAGAGTAGGTATTCTCAGAAACGATGTGCTACCAAATATGATTCTCCAATTCTGGCCATGAGAATCACATAACATAATTGTGCTTTCCAAATGCAATTCTGGAATTCCTCGAATTGAATCATAATTCCTGATTCTAGAATTAGCCAGAATCCTATAATTCCAGAATTAGAATCTGAACCAAACATAACCTAAGTCTGTCTACTATACTGGATGGATTTTTGTGAGTGGAGGATCTTTTATTTTTCTTTCTTTCCATGATTTTCTTGATTTTTTTTGGGGGTGGGAAGAACCGTTTCTATGACCAGACTTAAAGTTTTGACTATTTTCCTGAAACCTTATTTGATCCAGTCTTCAAGCATTTTAAACCCAGATTTTACTTCACCTAAGCCTCTTAATCAATTCGTTCTTAAACCATAAATAGAATCCCTTAATCATTTGATTCCTCTCTCTTTGGCTCTCTCTCTCTCTCTCTCTCTCTCTCTTGTTGTTTCTTTATCAGTTTCCACACCATCTTTGCAACCTATATTTTGGTGAGTCTCTCTGCTGGATTGTTGTCGATTGAACCTGTTCAATTTCATTAGGCTGTCATTGGTGTTCATGTTAATGTTTTTGTTTTCTGTGAGTGGAAGAAAGATCCAACAAAGAGCTTGCACTGTTGCAATCCATTTTATATTTGGTTGCTTCCTACAGTAGATATTGATTCATTACCTTCTTACTCTTTTCTTTTATTTTTTTGGATAGTTAACAAGTCTAACTTTTGTTTATTTAATTATTTACTTATTTTTGATTGGCAAATAGAAAAAACATTTTCATTAATGAAAAAAAGAAAGATATGCAGCTATAGTAGTATATGCTTTAAAATTGATGGGGTTTCTAAAGCTGAACTGGTGTAGGACTCAGAAACATTTGAAAATCAGGATCATAATGAAGGTAAGGAACTACCAGAATATTAAAATAAATAAATATCAAAATATCTGACGGTTGGATGGGAAGCAGAATTAAATATGATGTGACTGTTAAAAACAATATATCTGAATTTTAATGCAATCCAATGGACAGATTCAAGGCTATGATAAAATCCTTGGACTAGGATTCTTTTAATCAAGAATTGATGGCAGCAAACAGTAAGTGAGTTTCAGTTTATGGAATGTTATCTGACCAGCAATCAAGTGATGAATTAATGTACTGATATAGAAGCATTTAAGCTGAGATTGAAATCAAAAGAGAATAGAAACCGAGACCCAAATTCATGGTAATTTGAGAGTTAAAATAGGAGTTCAAAATCTGTACTGGTAAGCAAGACTTCAATGTTCAACAGAACCAGAAATTGAATGCACATTAATGGATATGAATTTATAACCATAACTGGAGTCGGTACTAGCAAAACAGAAACTGATTCCCAGATTTAATGTGCAACAGATATCCATTAATAGCCCCAATCAGAAACTGATGTTCAGGAAATAAGTGGCAGCAAAAATCGTTACCCGAGAACTATAAATTAGTGGAAGGGAAACCAAGAATTGATGTCAAATATTGAAATCTGCTCATCAGGAATCGATAGCAAATATCGAATCTACGATCCTTGGCCCTCTTTCCCTTCTGACTATGCGGGTTAACCTTGGTGCTTCCAATTGTTTGATTTTTTCCCCCAATGTTAGAAGGAACAACAGAGGAAAGGCCGCCCACCAGCCAATGAAATTGACTTAAATACTTATGAAAGAGTGAAAAAGTACTTCCGTTGTTGTGGAATAAGAAGCCTTCGTATCTTACTGCATGTATTTGATTTATTCAATGTTATTAGATCGGGATCCAATTTTTGAGGAATATGAGTTGAAGCAATAACAAGAATATTTGGAATCCATAAACAATTCCGCCCGGACAGTCAGAATTTCTTTTGGAGGAAGATGGACGAGGTGAGTTAAAGCTTTAGTGCCTCCTTAAGGAGGGTGTCGGGGATGAGACAAATGATAACCCAGCAAATAAGTAGGGGGTACAAATTAGAGTTCCAAAGTGAGGTAAGCTGGCATCTGCCAGTGTGACTGCTCATTTCTCAAGGTATACTAGGGAGGGAGGGGAATGAGTGTGAAGTGGGAATGATCAAATAGAGGAATTACTAACAAGTGATTAAAGACTTAGTACACAAAAGAGAGAAGAGCCGATATCATTACTATTTAATAAGCTTTTGATATTCAGTAACCACTGTTAAAAAAATAATTGCTGAAATCCAAACATTTATCTATCAAGCCATGAGGTAAACCAGCAGCTACTCCTCTGATACGGAAATACTTATCCATCATTCGCATACCTGTGGCAGCTGATTGAAAGGAATACTAGGATCGAAACCAGATCTGAAAACAGTCCTTGCGCAGGCTATAAATAGTATACTTTCTTGTATCAGTGGTGAAGAAAGAGAGAAGAAGAGAGGATGTGATTCTAAACTTCTTACCTAGAACCTTGTTGATTTCCCATCAACAGATCCTAGTGTCTCACCAAGCATAGCTGAATCCACAGCAGTTTTGAATCTCACAGAAAACATAGGGCAGCAGTCAAATTTTATTCATCATAAATCGTGGGCACCTAAGGCCCTTTACGTCCTTATATTAAAAGCTAAAAACAAATCATCAAAGGGAAGTACAACTTCCTCCCACTGTGGACTGCTGGAAACCTACTAAAAGATAACTTCAAACACGTAAGACTTATATAATATAGACTTAAACGCTATGTAAATACTAATGGGCTGTAAATAGAACCAATTAAAAACTAATGAGCCTCATAGATGGGCCTTACACTTAAAAGAACTTAAAATAAAACTAATGAGAACTTAATCCCATCACTAAACAATTAAAACCAAGCTCAAATCTGTAAGCCCTTGTTAGCTCTCTTTCTGGCCCTTCTGGCATTCCTAGCTGCATAAAAGATGCTATGGGAAAAACAAAATAGAAATGGGAAATTGCTGCAAAAAAAGGGAACAACTGATCGTTCATGGAAAGTCATTGGTGAATGGTATGTTTATGTGCCATATGGGTTTCTATTCATCACTGTATAGAAAATATGCACAGTGCAAGTTTCTACGGTTTCTGTATTTTCAGGGGTCTCTTTCTATGAAGTTTGTACAAAATGTACACTAAAGACACATGTTGCTGGTTTCATTCTTCCCATATGCTTTGTTCCCAAGAAGAAGATGTTTAGTTTATAGGTTCTAGCCTTCTAGGTATCTCTTCCTTAGCTTTGAAAAATCCTTTTGCTCCTCTTCAAAGTCCACTGTTGATGGCATGTGTAGTCATATGTCAACAAGGTGAAGGGCATCAAAGCATCTTCTGGGAAAACCTTATCTACCCTGAATGAGCCATGTTATTTATGATTCTGAATTTATTGCTGGCCAACAGTTTGTACTTCCTGCCGAAACATGTATCATTTGTCCATTGTCAAAATTATTTCTAGAGCTGCTACCAAAGCAAAAGTTTCTTGAAGTGGCGCCAGGAATGGCTTATTGATGATGTAAATCCTTGTCGATGTTGATGGGTTGAGTTGAGCTCTAGCATGCGTGGTTTAAAGTATCGGTATCAAGTATTGTATCGAAGCAGTGATTTTAAGAGATATCATATCAAAGAGACGCTAAAGATAAGCATAGAAAGGGTCAAGAAACAAACAGAAATGCTTAGGTTATATGCAAAATTTATTTTTGAAGAATAAAATACCTTATTATACAATAGAGGAATATATATCAGTTTGGTTCAAGGATTTGAGTAATTTTTACTGAATCTAGATATACATTAAAAAAAAAAGAATTTTTTTTACCTCTTTTTGGCTAAATCTGTTTCAATCCGTGATTTGTACAATGTAAATCACCAAAAATTGTTGAAATGGAGAAGTTTAGGATGGTGTTTTGTGTTAAATGAATTCCCCCAACTTAGATTGAAGAGAAAAACAAGTTTCCAAGGTCTTCTGTTGCTTTTGGTTTTGAATCCTACTCATGGTATATGTTGCAAGTTTAAAGAGGCATATTAAGTGTATCTACCTGTATCGGTCCCGTATTGGACCATATCAGGTAGCATTGACCCATATGGGTCCTAGATATAGGTTTTGTTGGTTTGAGTATCATATCAGTACCATATTGTATCGACACCTTCCAATACAGATACAAATCGGTTAGTATCGGACTGTATCTAGGATACTTTAAACCTTGCTACTTGCTAACTTGCACTTGTGGAGGTGGTTTCAAGAAAAATAATTTAGGATCTAGGATGACATTTCAGTTCTCTTGGGTTGATACATTTGCTGATGCGGCTTTATTTTCTGTCCGAAAGGGAGATGCTTAGTAATGCAAACCCAATAATGGTGAATTGATAATGGTTGCAGGTAGGATCCCAAGAGTGTGGTGATTTCCAGCAATTAACAATTGCAGTAGCTCAAAGAAACAAGAGGGGAAAGAAAGGAGGCTGATCTCAGGCTAGGGGGTACCTCACCCAAAACGTTGGAACACCATTCGTGTGAACTCTATAATAACTCAATTCTTATTATCTTAATCTAAATTTGGTTTTATAAATCTCATAAATAGAGCTTGAATCTGGCTCACAATTTTGGAACAAAAATTGACAAGGAAAATAACTAATTTGGAAGGAATTAACTGGGGTAAGTAAATACTAAATGGAACTAAATGATATTGGAGATCACAACAATCCTACTAAACCTGAACTTTCCATTCGTGATCTTTATTTGATCTTGCGAAATCTTGATCGTGATTTGATCTTTTGTTTCCATTGGCGTGGGGCTGTTGTTGGCTGAACAATACTACATCAATTCTCCCTTGCTTAAAAAAAAAAATTCTACCACGAGTTATGATTTTAGAATCAACACAATGGGGTTAGTTTTCATCTTCCAATGAGAACTGAATTTTGGTTGCATACGAAAATTGGGAAGGAAATCTGCAACCTTGGGAGCTCCCTCTTTAAAATATTTTGATGGGATCCGGAACTCAGTGTATTCAACTTCACAATCAGCATCAAGAATATCATAAGTAATAGTCACGACCTCATGTCAAACACTTGTGAAGTCTTCCCTAACCACGATATTGTTTGGGACCACCATCTCGGTCTTGTCCTCTTGGACCTCGTCATTGTTAGTCATAGCCTCCTTAGCACAAAATCTTCAATAGTAGACTCTGGAAATAAAATATCGTCCACCTTGCAAAGGATGTGGTCTGTGCCTTTAACCACTAATTCTTTTACAAGTAGTATAGGAATTGGCCCGCCCTTTGTTGAGTTAGTCAAAGTTGGGTTGTCCTTGATCTCAGGTTTTGAGGATTGCTTTATATCCCTTTTTGCTTTTAAGGCTTGTTCAAAGGAATCTAATTGGCCATGTAACCATGCATAAAACTCCATGCGGTCACAAAGAAGCGAAACCCTACTAATCTCAACAGTGGGTGGTGGAGGAAAATCCTTGTAAGCATGTTGAGGAAGCCTTGCATTCATGCGAGTTTCTAGTGCAGTCAATCTTTCAGTAACTTGCCTTAATGCCTCAATAACTTGCAGGGCAGAGGTAGGGTTTATTGTGTCACTACTTGTCGTAGCTCTGATACCAATTAATGCAAACCCAATAAAGATATGGTGAGTTGATAATGGTTGCAGGTAGGATCCCAAGAGCATGGTAATTTCTAGCAATGAATAATAATAGTAGCTCAAAAAAAACAAGAGAGGGAGAAACGAGGGACGACCAATCTCAGGTCTTGGGCATCTCACCTGGCTTGGACAGCTGTCCTTTAAACTCCAATTATAACTTTATTCAATTCGACTTGCTTTGGCCTTATGCTTGTCATTGAAATAGGGCTCTTACTTGAGCCTTAACATGGAATTAAACTAACAAGGGAATTACTAGCTAGGAAGGTAATAAGAAAGGTAACCGAATTACAATCAAATCATACTATAATAATGACTACTAAACAGGGACTGTAGGATCCTTCCATTTGTGCGCTTTCTGTTTGAGAACTCTTTCCATGCGAGAACTTTCCATGGGTGTTGTTTATTTGATCTTGCGAGATCTTGTGAGATCTTGTGACTTGATCATGGTTTGGCTGAACAATATACTACATCACTTGGTTTGATTTGCATTATAGATCTCATATTCTGGAGCATTCTTGCTTCTGTATTTTCATTTTTTACTTTTGGGTTGGTGGAGTTCCCTTGCATTCTTATATTTTCTCTACCAAAAAAATCTCTCCATTTACTGATCCCCAGCCCCCCCCCCCCCCCCCCCTCCTCTTCCCCCTTCCTGGGGCCTTAAAAGAAAAATTGCTTTTTATGGAGTATTAACAATCTCTATTTTGAATTCCTCTTTCTTATAATAAATTATTGCTTACCTAACCGGACACCATGAGTAATGAAAATGGGAAAAAAAGGGGGTGAAATGGAAGTGTTTGATTGTATATATTCATTCGGGGAATTATGTGATCAGTACTTTTGGTCTTCAGATGAGAGAAGAAAGATTATGAAAACCTTCTTTATTTATGTATTTTTTTTAAAGATATTGCAGTGTAATTACAATGTATGACAGAGTCTTTGCCATAAGGAACTTCCAAATACTAAGAGTTGAAAAGTGTTACTGGTGGGGTAATTGATGCAGTGGCCTGTTCATGATTGGACCATCACAATCCTGTTTGGTGGCTTAAACCAAGGTGGACCAGCAAGCATTAGATTTAGTTAGATTATTTAGTTTGATTTTTTTTTTTGGGTCAAATTAGTCAACGTAGGATAAGTGCTCGAGTTATGTTTAATTCCTGTTTCCAGTTGACTGTTTTAGAGTCTTATTTGATTTTCAGTTTTAGATTTCCATTAGGATTAGTTTATCTTGATTCCTTTATATATGGGTTGTACCAATAGATTATTATAGATTGAATGAATGACTTAAAAATTGGTTGGAATTGGGTTGGAGGTGTGGCCTGCCATTATGTGATTTCTTTCCCCTCCTCTTCTTGCAAACCTGAATCTCCTTCCTTCGCATAAGATTTCTCTCTCTTAATTCTCATTCTTTCCTGGTGCTTTGCTCTTTGCTTCTTCCTTATTTCTTAATTCTCCTGGTGTCTGTTCTGTTACTATTCTTTTTTCTGCTGCTAGCGGTGCTAACAATTCTTACATAACTAGATCAATCTCTCGTTATTTCCTGAATCTTGGTCTGTTGATTTCTCTCCTAGGAGTGGTTCTGCCTGGGAAAGTTGGATTCATCACCTTGCACATGGTGAGAACAATCACCATGTTCAGGCCTGTTGCCTGAGTTGCCGCTAGATCTGTTTCAGGCACTCTTCTTCCCTTTTATGCTCCGGTATTGGAATTGATGAGTGTTGGATTCATTAGGGTTGAGTGTAACGACTCGGTACCTGAAGTTTGACACCAATCGATGACCTTATGAGAGAGTTCTCCCATTAAAAGCAGGTTGAGTTACCACTGGGCTTCTATTCTTGTCGTGAGGTTGATGATAACTAGATTTCAGAAATTACATAAAAGACTTCTCTAATATTTTTATTCTGTTTAGTCCTATCCCCTTTGTGATTTTCCAGAACTAACCTCCTTCACAGTAGCTCTGTTTCCAGCTGAGTTTGGTTTTTGTTTCTTCCTTTTTTCAATTCTAAACTTGGAAATAATTACAGGATTGCCATTATACTTTCATATGTGGATTTATTTATTTGGGTGGGCCCGTTAGTGGACCAAATTGGGTTTTTGACCTGGGGTCTGCATCAGTAATGCATTAATTACAGTTTTATATCTAGTGATTATTCCCCCCCTCCTCTCATACCTCAAAATTTCCCCTGATTTGATGCAAACACTTCTTGCTCGCTGATCCTGTTTAGGAGGAGTTTTCAAGTTGGAATTATTTTTGCCTGAAGAATATCCAATGGCTGCACCTAAGGTATGACATTTCTTAACGATGAAATCTGTAGACTGTCATCTGCTATCTGTTATCTAATTCAGATATTAGGTTGATGTAGTTGGCATGCTAGTGTTGTTCTGAGGGTAATCAGAGGCTATCTGTTGTAATGGCTGTTCTTGTTGATAATACGGGTCGTAAACAGTCTTTTATTATTATTATTTTTCTTAAATTTATTTAAGAAAGAAAACTGGTATGTGCATTGACAAGCTGCAAAGTACTACTTTTTCTTTTTTGGTTTTTTTGCTTTTAAAGTTTAGTCTAGGGCAAGGACATTATATATTATCATTAAAGCTTCCGATGTGATTTCCTTGTACTTTACTATAATAAATTGAGCAGATTTTCTAGCCTTGTCACTTGCGCTGTAAGAGTTTATTCACTGAGAAAAAATTTATTAGGACAAAGAAAAGAAGAAACTCAGATCTTTTTTTTGGGGTGGTGTCAAGTTTAAGCCAAACTATGTGGAAAATGGAAAGCACCCTCTTGAAAGGTTGGATAATTTGTTTTGGGAAATGCTTCAAAAGAAGTTTGAAATTGGTTTTGTGGTGATTATGCTCTATGACATTCTGTTATTGCACATTTTCAATGTGGCTATAGTGCCTCATGTCCTCATTTGTATCTTTTCAGCTTTAACTATGAACTATGAAGTACTGCTTCCGATTCCCTCTTGGGGAGTTGTAGGTCACCTGACCTGCGTAAACTTTAGATTTAGGAAATTATGCGCTTATGCTTGGTTTCCCAAAACAGTTTCTGATGGTAAACAGTAGACAGAGACTTGTGGACAATCTAATACAGTCTAATATCTACCACTATTCTGGAATTCTGGATTTGGGTCCTTCACCATGTTTCATGATGATTATGTTTGAAATTGAAACCATTGCTTTGATAATACCAGATGCCAATATCTTATGGTAATCAGATTTCTGTGTGCCATCTTGGACTTCATTGTCTAAAGCATACTATTTTGTTAGCTTTATGTAATTTGACACTACCAATTACGTATTGCTGCCAGAAAAATGGATTATTTGATGAGCCAATATTGTATGTTCTTTCTCATGTGGTTCTACTTCAGATGACAGTTTGCTGCACGATGTGCTCTGGATTTACCTCATCATACTTGGTCCAATGTGATAGCTCAATCCATCCAAAATCTAATTTTTGTTCCAAATTATTCCATTTGTAGCTTGCTGATGCACAGTTAACACGCCAAAACATTGTCTCCATTTGTGCTTATGTATGAGAATTTAACCTCATTAGACTGTCCACGGAACTATTAAAATATGAAAAAGATAGAAAAATTAAATTTGCCTTGTATGTACAGCTCTTACTTGATTGATTATTATCCTTTTAACAGGTTCGCTTCCTGACAAAAATATACCATCCCAACATTGACAAGGCAAGAAACCCCTTTCCTTCTGTCTTCTTTTGATTGGGAGAGTGTTTCTTGCATCTGATTGGAATTTATCCGTTTATGCAGCTTGGAAGGATATGCCTTGACATACTTAAAGACAAATGGAGTCCAGCTCTCCAAATCCGGACAGTATTGCTGAGGTGAAAATTTGTGCTTTCTTGGATACAAATGGTTTTGACCTTTGGTGGATAACATGCATGGATGATTAATAAAATCCTGTTATAATCATTTTAGATTAAAAAAGTTTTTTTTTATTTTATATATATATATATATATATATATATATATATATATATATAGAAAAGGGTAAATCACAGCTAAGGTACATGGCGATGTTTGAGAAAACTACATTTGGGGTACATCACTTTGAAAAACTACGGTTGGTCCGGTGAATGTTTGCTGCTTCTCCTCCCTTGCCCTCTGCATCCTGTGGCGACTCTGCACCTCTCTCTCTCTCAAGGGTTTTGTTGCACTAGGAGAAGAAATTCCTGTCGCACCCCTACCAATGCCGTCATTCTTGCCCCAACCATTAACCAATTAACCTTCTCTCAGTTGTTTCTTCAACTGCAACCCATTTTGACCTAGATCTGAATAAACAACCAGATTTGAATAGTTTGCAATTTCCTAGTGAAAATGGGTGCTGGTAAACAAGAAATGCAGATCTGAATAGTTTATGATTTCAAAGGTTCGGTTCCCCAAATGTAATTTTCTAAAATGTTGGGTACCTCAGATGTAATTTACCCTATAAAAACCTGACATTTACTGATGAATGGACATTTAGTACTACCAATATGTTCACAAGGCAATTATCGTGCTAATATAACGCAATTGTCTTGCTAATATAATGCAATTATTATGCTATTTCATGTACCAGCATTCAAGCGCTTCTGAGTGCTCCAAACCCAGATGATCCTCTTTCAGAAAACATTGCAAAGCATTGGAAGACCAATGAGGTCGAGGCTGTTGAAACAGGTAGTGACTAATTTTTTTTTCAAATTATCAAGAATTGCATGAATTTGGTTGCAAGGTCGATGGTGGCTCCTATATTCAATCATTGAATCCTTTTTATAAGTTACTTGATATTTCAATTTGAAATTAAGTTGTTCTGGGCCTTTTGATTCGGGTTTCAAGATTCAAGGGTTTATTGACCAAAGTTCAGGACAGTTTATTCTCTCAACTGTTTTGGCTAAAAGAAATTAAATATTGCAGTTGCCACTGAAAATACTCAAGATAACTTTTACAGTGGAGTAAAATGTTTCTTCATTTTATCTGTTCAAAAATTTCACTGAAAGTTTATCAATTTGGGATTACTTCTTTCTGTAATATATGCCTGTGTCCTTTTTCTGACGTTTGTTGCTTGGAGTCTTGCAGCCAAGGAATGGACCCGTCTATATGCGAGTGGCGCGTGATAGCATGGTGGAAACCTTTTCTCGGAAATTAACATTCTGTAATGTAAGTTATCAGTGATCATTATTTCCAAGTGGAATTGGAAAAAATTCGACTGAACTATCAAAAGGGGTTAATCGTTTAAGGTCTTTCTTGATCTCTTGATTTGGTACAAAGAACAATTTTCTCATGTCTGGTTGTGAATGAAAGAAAAACAAGTCCTTGATATAGTTAACTCCAAGGGGTTACTTGGTTGGTAAAGACTGACGCTTCAAAACGGTCATGAGTTCAAATCTCATTCGAGCTCAAAACCCTAGCAGGCCAGAAGGGTATGCAACTCTGGATTCCTAACGATGTTGGGGTGCGAAAGCATGAGGAGCTACCCTGGTAATCCATGCTGTAGATGCGTGTTTTTGCCTTGGTCTATGTGGATCAGTAGCCGCATAGACGTGGGTTTCATAATATGTGAAAACAAAAATCTTAGGGTCTCGTATAAATGGTGCGGGTAGTTGTGGTTAATGTTAACAAAGATTTATCGAAGTTAAGTAGATGAACCGTGGTGTTGCAGTAGTTAAATAGTCATGCGTTGAAAGTAAGGGTGTTAAACGGTACAGTTTCAGGTTTCAGGTTTCAGGTTTACGGTTTGGTTTCAGTGCGTAAAGGGTGGAATAAAAATTGAACCGTTTAATAAATGGTTTGAAAATCTTTATTCTGGTAAACGGTTTCTTTATGGTTGGGTTTGTTAGCCAAAGCCAAAATTAATTGTATTTGTTACAGTTATTACAAAATATGATGGGATTAGGCATTGGTCGGTCCAAAACTGACCCTGTATCGATTACTTAAAAACCTTGTTCACAAGTCACCTACTTTAGCAGGTTAGTTATGTTTGACCCCGGAGGGTTTTTAAACCATTAACCCAAACCCTAACCCCAATCCCATCAGAATGTCAGCCCTAAAAATCGAAACTTAAACCACTGGGCTTGGGGAGGGGAGTGACACCATCTTTACACACGGGATCTCAACACTGGCTACTGCTACATTCCCAACACTGACGATCCCTTGTTTTACATAGTGGGTGTTCGATCCAAGCTTCCAGGGTCAAGAAGAAATCCTTGAAGGTCTGATCTTTTATACTTCACTGCGATCCTGTCCGGCACTGAGTTTGGATGGATGATCGCAGGAGAGCCGCGCGTCAAGCCGTATTTGACTGACTTCGTATGAACTGAATTTGATTCTGAGCGAAAGCCAGACTCAGGGAAGAAACAGGAAGTCCTCCGGAATATAATGCATTTGCACCCAGATGTTGAGATAATGGAAATCCCAGTCATTACTGACTTCTCTAGAACAGTTAGTTAGGCTATTAGGGTTCTAACTATGGGCTTGGATCGGCTATAGTGTAGGCGTGTCGCCCTTGCAGTTGCATGCAGATGCATTCTCAACGGCCTGGGTTGCACGGCCACAAAAATCCAAGTCCTATAATACCTCTACTCCTAGGGAACTGGATAAGTTGGTAAGTGGGTTACTGGGTTAGTGGGTTAAGGTATAACACTATAATGTATAAGGGTAAGAATTATTCGGTTTGAACGGTTTAATCGATTGTACACCATCGGTTAAACCGTTTAAAACCAAACCGAATTGAACCGAACCAAACCATTTATGTAAATTGTGCTATTTAATAAACGGTTTGTTGGCCATGGTATAAACTGTTCAGTTCAGTTCAATTTTGGTATATGGTTCGGTTTCATTTTTGACTTCCTTAGTTGAAAATATTCTATTAAACATATATATATTGAGAATTACCAACTTGGATTTAGTGGGAAATCAACCGGGACAAAGGATTCAAATTTCGGTTTCGTGCCTGAAATTTTGGTGGTTTCGGCCGAAATTTTGCCGAAACCTGGTAAAAAAATACTTATGTTTCGAACTTGATTTTGGAGCTAAAAGAAAATGCTTTTTGGAATTAGTTTTTTCTGTAATGAAATTTTAATCTTTTTAACATATCTATTGAATCATTTACACAAAAACAACATCGGAAATAGTTTAGGAAATACACTTTACATACAATTTTTTTTTTTAAAAATGGTTTAAGAAAGAAACCCTTGTTTTCAAGCTTCAAATCTTCAAAGAGTTGCTGAAATGAGGTTGAATCCTCCTTAGAGTAGATGGAAATAGAGGAAAACAAGAAGATTGGGGAAGAATGAAGGATTTAAGTAAGGGAAGCAAGAGAACTCACCAAAATTGCACTAGGGCATGGTCTCGGGTGAAAGGAGAGGAAACTTATCGAAATAGACAGGTTTTGTCGAAATAAGGCTCTCTTTTATAAGTATGGTCGAAGTGGTTTGACCATGTTTCGAACCAGACAGTAATTTCGACCAAAATATGGTCGAAATTAATATTTCGGTCCGAAATATGGTATTTTCGGTATCGGCATGTAGTTTTGTTTTGTATTGCCCAAAAATCAAAATATTTCGGTCAAAATCGGAAATTTTGGCCGAAATTTAGAACTATGACCGAGACCCCGTTAGTAGCGGCTAGCAATAACGTGTTTTTCTCCACCAACGATCTACAGGATAAGAAGAGAGATGAACGAACAAGATTATGTTAACTGCCAGTTATATTCCCCAACTCTCTTTAGATACTTATCTAACCACTACCAAACGCCATGGTGAAGTGAAAAACCTTCTGATACCAACTCTATTCATCTTGGGAATTGCTTTAACAGAAAAATGATGTGTCATTAAGCAATGTTTATAATACCTAAGATAAACAGTTCATTGAATGTGAGTGATTACTGTAAGGTAAAAGTTCTTTAGGTGTTTATTTCTTTCTCCGCCCCTGTAGTGTGTGTCCTTCACCCATGTAGTGTGCAATCTATGGTCTTTGTTTTCTCCGTATTGTGGTAAAGTAGATTTTTTTTCTCTATTGTCAGTCCTTCTTTTGTCTTGGTCACTATCTTTTGTTCTACGGCTAGAAAGCAAACCCTTGAATCTTCGACTGATCCCATATTTCTTGTTCCAAAATCTGCCTCTACCTCTTCATCTACTGATCCAGACTCTTTTTCTCTCAGAGATGATGACATTTTTGTCTTGGATAGTGATTTTGGAGACTTTGCTGAAGAGAATCCTTCGTTGACACTGGTGGTAAGGTGTTGGGTAGTTGTCCTTATCATCGGCAAGCAATGTTCGAAGCACTCCCAGCCGCTTGGAATGCTTCTTATGGGGTTGAGGTTCTCCCTTATGAAAATGATATCTTTCTTTTCCGGTTTCACCATGCTCTAGATTTGTTCAATGTTCTGAAGGATTCCCCTTGGATTATTGCCGATAACTTATTACTTCTGGAGCGCTAGTCTTCGAATTGACAATGGAGTTTCTCGTCCTTTTAGATCTTGGTTCAATTACATGATCTCCCTTTGGAAGCCATGCACCATAATGTAGCCCTTCGCCTGATCGGTAAAGTTGGTCCTCCTTCTCAGATAATGATCATCAAGGGCTTATCTCAGGGCTAGAAACTTCAATTTCTTCATGCTCAGGTGAGTCTGGAGGTTTCTACACCCTAACACTATTTTTTTAACTATCCAAAGTCAATCGGGGCAGGAACGGCGAGTCTATATCAAGTATGAATGTTTGCCTCTGCATTGCTTTTTTTGTGGTTATCTTGGTCATGAGCTTAATCGCTGCTCCAGATGCTTTGAAGCTGATTACTCCCACAGGGTCGTTTGTGGCTGTGAACCTCTTTCACAATGTCTTCTCCTTCCACCACGGGTGTTTAAGTCTGAGATCAGGGGTGTGATTCCACTTCAGGAATGTTGGAAACTACTAAATTTGTTGATTTCTTGTCGTCGGATTCTAGGGGATCTACTCCGGTTCCGGTGAATGTTACTTGCCTGAATTAATGCAATAGTGGTGGGGCCAATCTCAATCCACGTGTATCCTTGCCTCTAATTGTTCCTTCTGATGATAGCCACCTGGCAATATCACATTTTTTATTAACTCTGACCCATGTGAGCCCATGTCCTCCTCTCATTCTAATAAGTTTAAACGATGGTGCTCTCCACCTATCCCTTCACCTTCTCTTACTAGTGTGCGGCCCCTCTCCATCTTGCCCCCTTCTTTATTGATCAATATGCTATCCCTCCTCATGTTCTTCAAAATCCAGCCTTCACCAATGTTGTCCTTCAATTCCTACTTAGATTCTCAAACATCTCCTTACAATTTCATTGACATCCCACTGTTACTGTTTCCCCAGTCACATCTTCTTCTACCTTTTCCCTGTCCAACATGTCATCTATCTCTTCTCCGGCTTCTCAACCAGTTAGGTCCCTTATTCAGGTACTGGTCCATTTGCCCCATCCCTTGGACCTGACTTCCATAGTTCCTCTCTTCTGGTTCACTTATCGAATGGTGATCTGCAATCCATAGTTCCTGCCTAGAGCTCAGCCAAGATGGCTCATTTATTTTTTGATATTAATTGTAAGACCCATATCGTACTAACCCGATCTTACCACCTTGTATCAGATTTTTCTATCATGGTCAGACCAAGCGGACCAAGTGCGTGAAGAAACCACAAGGTTAGTTATGTAATTCGAACTATAAATCATCTAATTGAGACGTGTGGTCTATACCTAAACAGGTGTGGTCGACCACACCTCAAAATAATGAGACCACAAGAGTCTGGGACTTCTGGTTGCAGATTTGGGATGTGTGGTTAACTGATCCTGCGACCCCACGTGCGACCATACGATGATATAATTGACTCCGAAATTAGGAAACCTTCCTAATCTGAAGAGGATTCTTTCCTAATCAAAGTAGGACTCTATATGGAGATTTTTCCTCTATATATAAGACTTTCTTTAGGCTCTTTTATTCTTTTAAAACTCAAACTAAAAGAGAGAGAAAGAGAGGAGGAGGAAGAGAAGGAGAATTGAAGAGGAAGACTAAGAGGAGGAATTTCAGAGAGAGCTTTGATTCTTCAGCAAGTTTAAGGTATGCAAACATCTCCTACATTAGTTGAATTCCTAGAATAGATCATGGAGGGAGTATTGATTCAAAGTAGGTTCTCAACCATGAGACCCATAGACGGAAACTAAAAGAAATCCATGAGGAGTAGGTTGGAGTAGATGATTGTGAAAAATATGAAATTAAGACCATAGATCAATCATAGGAAGGACCCTAATGATAGTTCAAGGAATTAAATCATGAAGGGACTAGACTGAGAATGAAAGCCGACCAAACACTCGTGTGGTCGCAGCTATGGTCGACCAAACGAGGCACATGTGGCGACCACACGCCCTCGGAAAGTTTCCAGGGAGGGTGTGGTCGCATGTGTGTAGTCGCATGATATGCGACCACACGTATCGACCACACACCCTGTGGTCACAGAAACTGAGACCACAGGTGCAGCCACATCTGTGACCACTCAGCTTCTGGAGGTTTGATTGATTCCAGATGGGACATTTAAACACTGTAATTAATGAATATGAACTCTAACTTAAAATCCATAAATTTATTAGGTTTCCAAGTGGTCCAAAAGTGATTTACAAAGCTTGGAAGAAGAACAACCAATGATCAAAGGTGAGAGAACAAGACCTAAACTAATTGAATAATAACAAACTGTTTATTTTTATTGAGTCTAATGCCATGATTGATTCTATGCTTGTATGCTTGTAATGTGCATCTCACATGTCATCCAACATTTTTACTATTACTATTCATGCATATTTAATTCTATTTATTTATAACATGATGATGATGATGATGCTAGGGATAGACATGTGAATATATGTGTGTGGTTGGATGCGAGTGGAGCATCAGGGGAGGACGTGGCATGGTGGTCTTTGACCTCGTCACCAGACTCTAGCTCTATCTCTACTCAAGTCTTGCCCATTAACATCGTCGTATCACCATTAACTTAGCAGAACTATTACATCGTAGGGCATTAGGGGAGGTGGTCTCGGACTTGTGGTCTCTGACTCTACCGGGGGGCCTTAGCTCTATTTATATGGACGTATTGAGGGATGCTGGAGTGAGGTCTTATATACACTGTTTGACATTATGATTGGTTAGTTGCGAGCCCAGTTTGTAAGCTATCACCAATAGGGGCTTACTTGTTGGTATGGGTAGGGCATCAGGAGAAGTGTTGGTGGTGTTTGATCCGGATACTTTAGCTCTATCTCTATTCCATGGTGGGTGCATGTGGGACGACAATGGTGTTTGATCCATTGGGCGGATTCACACACTCGTGTATAGAGGTGCGACAGCCACCAAACCTTTCTATAGCACATTGCAAACTTATAAACCAGACCAAAGATATGAACTGAATGCATGCATATGTTTGTTGCATTGTTTTATTTGCTCACTGAGCCGTAATGTGTACTCACCTTTTCGACGTCAAATATTTTTAGTTCTTGATGCAAGTCCTACTATTGAAGAATATATGAATACGCTGACGTATAGACACGTTGTTGCGATGGACTTAGAAGTTGAAGAAGATGATTCGTCGTGCGATTGCAACTCATGTGTTATTGATTAGCTTAGTTGTTTAGTTATGGGAACATGTAATTGATTATTTTACTTTATTTTATGTCTTGAGGTATATTGGAGATAATTGAAAACTTAATTATGCTATCACTGTCAGATACTCAGTTCATTAGTATTAAAGACTTCCGCTATAGTTTATTTACTCTAATTTTGCTTGTGGAATGTATCTGGTTTAATTGAATGGACATGGCCTATACGAAATCTTGGTTGAACCGTTGGTCTATGGACGGTTCATTGCACCATTCTGGTTGGTTCAGAATTGGGGTGTGACATTAATGCTAAGGTCGAGAATTGTTTCGATTCTTTTTTATTAGAAAGCCCCATGGGGGTTGGGGGATATCAACTTGACTGGTCACCATGATTTTTCTAAGTTGATATTGTCAAGGACTGGGGAGCTTCTTGACAATTCGTGCTCTGGGAAGTCTCCTCAAAAAACACCGATCGGATATCTTGTTTTTAATGGAAATGAAAAATCAAGCTTCTAAAGTAGAGCAGTTGAGGCAACGATTTAGATTTACTGGTTCTATTTGTGTTGATCTAGAGGGTTTATCAGGGTCCTGGCTCTGTTATGGGTGGATGGTGTTCAAGTCTAGGTTTTGGAATCCAATCATCATATTTTTTTTTTTTTTAAATTACTTCCTCTTCTGTTGGTAAGTTTTTGGTGATTGCTGTGTATGATGCTCCTATTAAAGCTCATCGGCAATGTGTTTGGGACCAGATTTGTTGGCTTGGTCAGTCATGATAGAGGGAGTGTCTATGTTTTGGAGACTTTAATTCTATATTATCCTGGAAGGAAAAACAGGGGGTTCACTTCTATCTTCTCAAGATTGCTATCCATTTCGATCAATGTTAGACAATTGTCAGTTTATGGAGCTTCCATCTTGTGGCCCTCTGTTTACATGGTCTAACAAGCGCCTTGGAAGTAACAGTATTCGCTGTAAACTGGATCTTGTGTTCTGTATTGTGAGCTGGAGAGTCAAGTTTGCAAAAGCTATGGTTTTTGTTTGTGTTGCATTGGGTTCAGATCATTTTCCGATTTTGATTAATACAGAGGGGGTATTTCTTCTGGTAGTCATCCCTTCTGTTTCGAGTGCATGTGGTTGTGTCATCCTGACTGCTTGCGTGCCACTCATCTTGGATGGAGGAGTTCTGTTTCTACTTCAGCGGCCAACACACTCTCTCAATGTTTGGTAAATCTTCAACATACCTATTGGCACTGGAATTTGACAGTTTTTGAAATGTCCAAAAGGGTTTTCATGACCTATATTCAGAGTTAATTAAAGTGCAATCTATACCTTCTTTTTCTTACTCTCAGCAGGCAGAGCTTACTTTAATTCATCTTTTGGATGAATAGTTGTTACGAGAAGAGCTTCTATGGGCACATAAATCTCTTGTGGACTGGCTTCAAAGTGGGGATCGTAATACTTGCTTTTTTTATGCTTTTACATAGCAATAACGACACGTAATCACTGTCTACGGCTTAAGCATCCTGATGGAAAGTGGACTAACTCTGAGTCTCAAGTTTATGAGGTAATTCATTCTTATTATAAGCAACTTTATTCTTCAGTGCCCATTACTTCTTCAGCATTTTATACTGTGTTAGATATGGTTCCCTCCGCAGTATGCAATATCGATAATGATTGTCTCTCTAGTATGCCATCTGAGGAGGAGATCAGATGGGCTCTTTTTGGCATGACCCCTCTTAAAAGTCCACGCCCTGATGGATTTCCTCCAACTTCTTTTCAAACATTCTGGTCACTTACTAAATCAACTTTAGTTGTTGTTGTCCATGAATTCTTGACTATTGGGGAGTTAAATGCTGAGTTAAACAAGACTTATCTTTGTCTTCTGTCGAAAAATAAACAACCCAAATCTGTGAACCAATATCGTCCTATTAGTCTTTGTGGTGTGCCTATTAAAATTATCACTAAAATAATGGTTACTAGGTTGAACCATCTTTTGGATGGCATTGTGCCCTCCTCATAGTTGGCTTTTATCCCTCATCGTTCCATCTCAGATAATGTGTTAATGGTTCATGAAGCATTTCATTATATCCGAAAGAGAATGAGAACTAAATCTTGTTTTATGGTTATGAAGCTTGACCTCTAGAAAACTTATGATAGGTTGGAGTGGCCTTTTATTTAGGCCTTGCTTCTCAAGCTAGGGTTTAGTCCTTTTTGGGTAACTATGGTTATGCAATGTATTTCTACTTTCTCTTACACCATTTTGGTTAATGGAGGGGAATGCTGCCATGTCAACCCACAAGAGGACTGCGTCAAGGAGATCCCTTATCCCCAACTATTTTTATTCTTTGTGCTCATGCTTTATCTATGGTTATTCAACATTCTGTGTATCACGGTGTTATTAAAGGAATTCGAATTCGTAATCGATCCGTTCCTTTGACTCTTTTATTGTTTGTGGATGATTGTTGGGTTTTCTCTCCTGTTAATCTTCATAATATTACAACAATTAAAAGTTGCATTGATCTTTTCTACGCGGCATCGGGGCAGCGTTTGAATTTAAAGAAGTCCAATTTTTCCTTTAGTCCTAACACCCCCATTAGATTCAAAAGGTGGTTTTCCAAGATCTTTAAAATTCCTTATGGAGAGGGCCCCGCAAAATACCTAGGGCTGCTAGCTGAGTTTAGACTTTCCAAAAAAACACCTTTTTAATGATCTTTGTGATCGTACCTTGCACAAGCTGTCTAATTGGAAGAGCAGTTTATTATCCCCTGCTAGTAAAGAAGTCTTAATTAAATTTATTGCTTTGCCCATGTCCAATTATGCTGATGCATTTTAAACTACCATGTCTCACCATCAATCTATTTAGAAAGTTGCTACTACCTTTTTCTGGAATCCTACTGAGGATAAGAAGTGTATTCCTTGGGTTTCTTGGTAGAGATTTTGTCAAGCTAAAGATCACGGTGACCTTGGATTTTGGGACCCTTTTTTTTGAAAACCTTGCCCTGTTGACCAAACTTTCCTGGAGATTGTGGCAGTCTCCAGATTCCAATTGGGACCAATTCCTTAAATCTATCTATTTTTTGCATACGGATTTTCTTTCTGCTTATCAAGGTCATAAGCCTTCTTGGGCTTGGCATAGCATCCTGTAAGGTAGGAAGTTTTTATTGATGGACCTAGTTTGGTAGGTTGGGGATGGTTCCTCTATCCGAGTATGGGAGGATCCTTGGATTCCATCTATTGAAGATTTCAAACCTCCTACTAGACCACCAGATTGTATGGTCTCTCATGTAGCTGATTTGATAAATCTTGGAAATCATGTTTGGCAGAGGGTTTATTGCCCTCCTTATTCCCTCACCATATTGTTCAGGCCATTTTACAGATTCCTCTTTCATTGTTTTCGAGATTGGATTGACTGATTTAGGCTGGGGATAAAAATGAAAAATTCATTGTTAAATCTGCCTATCATGTTATATCAAAATTTTGTGCAAATATGGGTGAGGAGAGGGGTTCTTCTTCTTGGCTCCACTCTTGGCAGATGGTGCCACAAGTTGTTTGGAAAAGAATCTGGGCTTGGCATACCTTACCCAAGATTAAGTCTTTTCTTTGGAAAGTTTGCGTAGATGGTTTGGCATCAGGTGTTGCATTGTTGTGAAGACAAATTCCTATTGATCCCTCTTGTCAGTATGGTTATCAACTCGAGACTATGGAACATATTGTTTTACATTAGCCCTATGCTAGGGAAGTGTGGTTTGGGTCGGGTTTGTCTTTGAGGATATCCTCTGATGTATCTTCCTCCTTTTCCCAATGGGTTCAATCTTGAGATAGTTTATTTGTTGCTTTTAAGAAGACTGCCCACAAAGTGTGATATCAAATCTCTTTTATCTATTGGTTTATTTGGTTGAGCAGGAATATTCTTTGTTTTCATGGCAAGCTTTGGTCACCCTCAGATGTTATTTTGAAAGATTCTAAGGCTTTTGAGGAGTATATTAGTGCTTCTTCTATTAAGGATGTTCAGTCTGGATGGGACCCTTAGTTTTGGTCTCCTCCTTGACTTGGATACGCTAAACTCAACACTGATGTGGCTTTTTCTGTTGAAAATAAATCTGGTTGTATTGGTTACATATTTAAAGATTCTTATGGACACTCCCTATTTGCAGCTTCACAGAACATCTCTGCTCCAACTGTTCTCATGGGAGAAGCATTGGCTGTTCTGGCGGGACTTTATTCAGCTATTGTTCATGGTTTTTCAAATCTAGTGGTGGAGTCGGATAATGCTGAGTTAATCTCTTATATTAACAATCCCATATCTTCTCCTCCCTATAATGTCTAGGTTGTTTTAGATGATATGTCTCTTGGTACTTAGTGTAATGCTACCTTTAACTTTATTACTAGGGAAGCCAATCAGATGGCTGATACCCTAGCAAAGAAGGTGGTGACGTCTATGAGGATGCATCACTGGCCTAATTCCCTTCCTTGGCTTCACAAATTTTGTTTTGATGATGCCTTGGCTGTATTCTTTTTTTCTAATCAATGAATTTTTGTTTAACCAAAATTTTATTTATTTATTTTTTATAATACCTCTATACTAATACTCTTTTGTTATAGATTTTTGACCATCCCAAAATTAGGATCCGGAGTTCATCATGAGCACAAAACCACAAACTTTAACACAACAATGAATGTAAATGAGCTTAAAATGGTCAGACGTTCCTATCAAGGGAAATGCTAAATATAGACTGAGGCTGTGCATCCTAGTTTGCTTGTTCGACCAGTAACCACAACCTAACCATTGGTTCCTTAAATCACTTCTTGCACAAGATCTGTTAATTCAAGTGAGATATATGAACCTATCTAAGTCAAACCTCCATCCATGAATTTGAAGTGAAACAACAATGAACCATTGAAGGATACACGACCAACTTCTACTATGATCAAAACACATCAGATATGTCAAAGTAATGATTGGATTGAACTGTGCCAAAAAATCACTCTTCTTAAGATTGTAGTTCCCCCTATTGGTGTATACTGGGTTTCTTGCAAATCGATCTCACAGATGAAACAGCCCTTGGTAGACTGTAGACCCAACCTCTTGATGTGTGGTCAAATAGCTAGACCTTGTTACGACCCAACAGACTGTAGACCCAACCTCTTGATGTGTGGTCAAATAGCTAGACCTTGTTACGACCCAATGATTGTGTTCATCAATAAATAAAAGAAGCCACAAGATAAAGCGTCAATGGATGCAAAGCTAAATGGAGAGAGAGAGAGAGAGAGAGAGAGAGAGAGAGAGAGAGAGAGAGAGAGAGAGAGAGAGTATGGAGAGTGTCTCAAAAGTATCTCTTAATAGCCAAATCATCTTGTAAGACCCGTATCAAACTAACCCGGTCTTACCACCTTGAACCAGGTCTACCCATCATGGATGAGCCAAATGGACCAAGTGCGTGAAGGAGATCACGATCCTAGGTATTAAACTGACCCAAAAACACTTAAATTAAGGGGAGGGTCGCATACCCAGCAAGGGAGGGTCGGACCCCCCAAGACAGAAGTCAGACCCCCAGTTTTACATGGGGGTTCAGACACTTCAAAAACCAGGGGTCGACGGGATCTCCGACCCCCCCTATCGACCCCCTAATCTCGGTAAATCTAAAAATAAAAAAGTTTCCTAATTTCAATGGGATTCCTTCCAAATCTCAATGGGACTTATTTTAGGAGTTTCTACTCTATAAATAGGACGTCCCTAAGCCTCTTTTACTCCTTTTACAATCCTAATTGAATTGAGAGAAAGAAAAGAGAAGGAAGAGAAGGAAAAGAGAAGGAAAGAAGAGAAGAAAGCAAAAGGAGAAGAGTTGCAGAGAAGGAGTATTCTTCTTAGGTATGGATACTAATTCCATGAATTGCTAAAGACCTTAAGATAGATAATGTAGAGAGTATGATCTCGGAGAAACTCAAACCATTAAACCATGGTTAGGTTTTCATGGAAAACCATGGGGGGAAAATCATGAAAACCATATAGGTGGTAGAATCATGGTTCTAGACCATAGAACATGTGTAGAATGGATTATAGGAACAAGCCATAGGACCCCAAACACGAAGAATGGATTTAAGGAAGAAAATCGACCAAAACCCATAGGGGGTCGCATGGGGGGTCGATGGCCAATCAACCCTACCAGACCCTGAGCATCGACCCCCAGTGTTCGGGAAGTCCAGAATAGGGGTGGTCGCACCCAGGGTCGATCATTACTCCGACCCTACCTCCGACCCCCAGTTAAAAACATGGTTTTTAAATTCAGAATTAATTCTAATTAAATTCTATCGACTTTGTTAGGTTTTCTAGTAATATAATAACAATATAAAGGTGATCTTAAAGCTTGTAAGATGATCTATTAGCAAGCTAAGGTCAGAAAACAGAACTCTAAACTAATTGATTAATAACAAACTATTTTCTCTTTTCTTGAGTCCAATGCCATGCTTGATCCTATGCGAATATGTTTGTAATGTGCATACAACATGTCATCCAATATTTCTATTATTTGTTCATGCATATTTACTTTATTATTTATAATATGATGATGATGATGATGATAGGAATAGGCATGTGAATCTATGTGTGTGGTTGGTGTACTTGATGCGAGCGAGTATCAGGGGAGGTGTGATGGGAACGTCAATAAACGTTAACCTTTGGCGGGTCTCAGCACTTTAGCTCTATCTCTAACTCAAGTCTTGTGCATTAGTATCGTCGTATCGCCATTACTTTAGCAGAACTATTACGTCGTAGAGTATTAGGGGAGGTGGTCTCGGTCCTTGTAGTCTCTGACTCTATCGGGGGGCCTTAGCTCTATCTCTATGGACGTTCTGAAGGATGCTGGGGTGAGGCCTTGGATACACTGTTTGGCATTAGGATTGGTTAGTTGCGAGCCCAGTTTGTAAACCCTCGCCAGCAGGGGCTTACGTGTTGATATGACACTATACAACAATAAACGTTAACATTTGTTGTACAATGTTATGGTAGGGTGGATGGGGACGACAATAAACGTTAACCTTTGGACGGACTTCCACACCCTGTGTATAGAGACAGGGTCAATAAACATTAACCTTTGACCACCCAACTTTTCTATTGCGCATTGCAAACTTTAAACCAGACCAAAGATATGAATTGACTGCATGCATATGTATTGTTGCATTGTTTTGTTTCTCACTGAGCCATGATGTGTGCTCACCCCCTCGACGTCGAATTTTTTTAGTTGATGATGCAGGTACTACTGTCGAAGATTATGTCAACGCTCCAGTGTATGGTCACGTGGCGGCGATGAAAGTTGAAGATGAAGTGGATACACATGACTCCTCTTGCGAGTGCAACTCATGTGTATTCGATTAGATTTTTAGTTTTCTTTATTTGAATTTATTAAAGACATGTATTTAGATACTTATTTATGTCTTAGTTGATACAGAATAATTTACTATTTAAATATTAATATCACAGTAGATTCTCAGTTCATTTTTACTATAAAACTTCCGCTATTGTGTATTTACTCTGATTATGAATGTGGATATATGAGGTTTAGATCAGCCGGATACCACCTGTACGGGATCCTGGTTGAACCATTGGTTTGCTAGCAGTTCATTACACCATTCTGAAGTGTGCGAAATTGAGGTGTGACAACTTGGTATCAGAGCATATCGGGCCGTGTCTGCTAAATTGGCATACATTCATGACGAATTGTGAACTGAGATAGGATAAAAGTAAAAACTGTAATATTAACACACTATAAGCACAAATGATGTTTGAAACCAAATTTGAAAAGAAAATAATGCATCTATTAAAGGAAGAACAATTTTAAATACAATGAGAGATAAACAAACATGTACAAATAGCTAAAACAGAGTACAGTCCACATTCCAGACAGTTACTCTGTAGTACAAAAAAAGAAAATAAGTACAATCATGAAGCTGGAGGTGAAGGAGGGGGCGGTGCCTCACGATCTCTGTCATAATCCTCAGCGTAGACTCTAGTCAACCAGGCTATCTGAGTCTGGGATGTCTGAAGGCTAGCTGTAAGATTAGCTACCCGCTGATCAGTCCGGCGTTGAGCCTCTATGAGCTCTCCCATCCTCATGGCTGATGTACGCTGGGCGTCTAGTAGCTCATCCACTCTCACCCGCTGAGCGTCTAGTAACTCTCCCATCCTCAGATCAGATCTGCGCTGAGTTTCTCTGATCTCATGCAATATCTCCATCATATCAGGAGGTGGGTGAGAAGGACCAGCCACATGTGAAGGATCAGCCGCATATGAAGTACTAGCTCTAGCCGCATGTGTAGGTGAAGGAGGTGGTATAGAGTCTACATCCATGTACATACGGTCATCATCACCAGCAGGCTCCGTATGAACTCCGGCGGCGGCGGCATACTGCCTCAAGATCGGCTATCTCTACGCGAGTGCGAGGGCGCACCATCGCGTTCCTCTTCTCATCACCGACCGAGCATCCCGCATGCCCATCTTGCAAATAGCCTCCCAATCTAGAGGCGATGAGAAGGACTTCTCCTGAATCTTCTCATCCAATAAATCAACCCCCAGGCGGGTAAGCAGAATAGTAATCATACGTCCGTAAGGAAGGTTACCAGTGTGGACCGGGCAACGTAGCGATGATCATGGTACGCATGATAATGTACGGAAGGCGCACGGGCTGCCTAGTGCAAATACCGTATAGAAGATACCGGGTTAGTTGGGAAATCCTCTCGTAATGACCACTGCGGGATCAGGTTATGCTGAATGATCTTGCAATATACCCGTGGAACCGGACGCATATAACATGCCCTCATCCGCCGCCGATCGGGACGAAGGAGCTGGTTATCGATCTCGGCCCTCATCTCGAGAGAGAAGAACCGAGGCTCTCCGAGAGCACGAGAAAACCATGGGGCCATCATAGGAGATGCCCAAGAGGTCGGCTAGCTGCCGATAGTCAAACGAGATGTTCACCCCTTTGACGTAACTCGTGATGCCCAACTCGTGACCCCCTCTCAACATCATTGTAATCCCCCCCACCACTGGAGGTTACAATAGAACTGGTGTACTAAGTCGGGGCAGGTGCACGCGTCGTAAGTAATGACAGGGAGCCATCCCATGTCACCAAACGCTCTCTCCACATTGAACAGGGCTAACTCAGCCAAGTTCACCTTACGACCACCCTCTACTTTCTTTTGCGAGCGTAGTGGGCATACCGTGCCTCGCCTTCGTTGGAACGGAAACGAAGAGGATCACGAACTCGGGCACTTTGGTACGAGCCATGCAAATAAGAAAGAGAAACCAATAATGGGTTAGAAAAGAGTAAAAACCAAAAAATTGGGACATTATAACGACGTAAGTTGGCCAAAAAGCCTCACTTGTCACCCATACACGTGGGCAGGAGGACTTACGTAGGTTCTAACAGATCCTACAACACTCACACAGTAGGAAATTCTAACTAATGGAATCCAATTTGAAGAAATTGTGAAAAATCAAAAATTTCAACAAATTAGGGCAAAAAGAGCAAAAATCCAAGTTTCTCGATAACCAACCGATGAAACTCAAAAATTTTTGAGGGCTTTCGTTCCTCGAGCTACCAATAACAAAAGCCCCCAATAAAAATCGAATTTTTACGGTTGGAAAAAGTTTAATTTGAAAAATACAAGATAAATGGGCAAAAACCTAGAAATGAAAACCTAAAAATAGGTAAAAATGAGAAAACATACCTGTAGGAATGATGTGGACGTCGAAACACGGAACCGAAATGACCAATATAGCGAAGTGACACTGTAGCAACTCAGGGGTGGAAGATGAGTCGAAACGGGGAAGGAATAATGGGAAATGGACCCAGAATCGGACCTTAAAAATTTGATTTTTGGTCCGGGGGTCGGAGAATTCGACCAGGATAATCGACCCCCACATCGACCCCCATATCGACCCCCAGCTTTTGGGAACCTGACAGAAAACCAGGGGTCACACCTGGGGGTCGGACATACCATCGACCCCCGTATCGAACCCCAACTCTTGGGAATCTGATAGGAAACCAGGGTCGCACCTGGGGGTCGGACACCCATCGACCCCCGCATCGACCCTCGGCTCTCGGGAAGAATAGGTACATTCCCAGGGTCAGATACTGAGGGTCGGACATACCATCGACCCCCACCATCGACCCTGCATAGAAAAGACAGTATTTTTCACGGAATGATCTAAAAATTTTGGAAATAACATCGGTTAGCGTGCCTACATGAAGTATAAATGATTGCCTCACGTTTGTTAATGATTTTTCAGGCATCACCAATATCAGAGGGAAATGGCTGGACGTAGAGTAACCAGGCAAAGCCGAAACGTAGTTCCACCACCACCATCTGTGGAGGAAACTAGTCAGGAAAATATATATGCACAGGGAAATCCACAGGTTACACCACCAATAAATCCGGTGCAGGAAAATCCTACAAACTTGCCACCTCCACCATCGGAGGTAGAAACCGTGGTTATGAACTTATCGCAACAGCTGCAACAAATGCAATACGCACAGGCTCAAATGCAAGCAGCAATGGGGATTATGTTTCAGGCAGCCCATGCCACACCAATGCCGACTGGACAAACCGAAGGCAAAGACCGGTGGGTAACTACCCCAAGACCTCAAGCACCTCAACCACCAGCTGCACAGATTCCAGTACCAGGTCTGGAAGCAGCTCAGGTTAATTACCAGTATCCACAACCTATGTTTGGGGCATACCCCCAAAATCAGTTGGATCACTCTCGACTGGTTGAGAGATTCTTGAAGATGAAGCCCAAGGAATTTAATGGTAAACCGTCTGATCCTCTATGGCCAGCACATTGGATCGACGAGATGGAGAGAAATTTTCTTATGATGACTATTACAGAAGAAGAAAAGGTATTATGTGCCACCTTCATGCTAAAAGGCGATGCACATCATTGGTGGAAATCGACCAGGACCTATCTATTAACCAAACACGCCTTATTGACCTGGGCTATTTATAAGAAGCTTTCTTTGAGAAGTATTTTCCCCGAAGCTTCAAAGATTCTATGGAGAAGGAGTTCCTGAGTTTAAATCAGGGCCAGATGTCCATGGATGCATATCAACAGCGTTATGAGAAGCTGTTTTTCTTTGCACCACTTAGTATGCAAGAAGAAGACACTAGACCCGTAGGTTTGTCACGGGACTTAGAGGGAGCATCAGAGAGCATGTTCTAGGCTTGGAGAAGAAGGTATATAATGAAGCTGTGCAAATTGCTCGAGTTATTGAATCGAGCCAGAAGGAAAGCTATTTTACACAAAACAGAGGTATGAAAAGGCCAGTTAGAAATTCTTATAACGGAGGAAATAACAGGACATTTAAACCCTTCCGTGCTCAAGGCTTTGTTACTGCACCCAAGACTACCCCAGTAATTCAACAGCAGCCAAAGCCAAATTCTGAAGGTCCGAAATGTTATAACTGCAACCAAGCGGGGCATATGGCAATGGAGTGTCCTAAGCCCAAGAAGCAGTTACATCAAGGACGAGTATATAATGTTACATCCGAGGATGCTGCCGCATCACCCGATGTGGTCACAGTATGACCGAAACCTTTTAATTTGTATTACATTGTATGAGCATGTAGACTAAGTAAAATAAATCACGTGTATCGTACCTATAAATGGCATACCCGCCGAGTACTCTTTGATTCGAGAGCTACTCATTCCTTTATATCTGTGTCATTTGGAAAGAAGCTGAATTTACCCATCAAAACATTAGACTACAAAATACTTGTACGATCACCGATGGGGTTAGAAGTGGAGTTAGAGAAAGTTTATGGGCCATGTCCAGTTCTCATTGGCGAGAAAACTTTAGATGCAACCTTGATCCAACTTGGGATGGCAGACTTTGACGTCATCTTGGGAATGGACTGGTTAACTCGGCATTCGGCAAACCTATTATGCCCCGAAAAGAAGCTAACATTTAGAGACAAAGAAGGAGCAGAATTCAGTTTTGCGGGAACCAAACTTTCCCGTAAACGCAAGCCCATACTATCATCACTAAAGGCGAAGAAGTGCCTTGAGAAGGGAGCAGTCGGATATCTAGTATCAGTGGTCGACCTTACCAAAGAAGCACCACGGATGGAAGATATTGATGTCGTGCGGGGTTACCCCGATGTATTTCCTGAGGAACTACCAGGATTATCACCCGACCGAGCCACAGAGTTTGTGATAGATCTTATACCTGGAGCCGCACCAGTATCAAAAGCACCTTACCGAATGGCTCCTACTGAATTGAAGGAATTAAAAGTACAACTACAAGAACTATTGGACAAAGGTTATATTCGACCCAGTATATCACCATGGGGAGCGCCAGTATTGTTCGTAAAGAAGAAGGACGGTAGCGTTCGATTATGTATCGATTATCAGGAGTTGAACAAACTGACAATCAAGAATCGATATCTACTATCTCGGATCGATGACTTGTTCGATCAGTTGCAAGGAGCAAAGGTATTTTCCAAGATCGATCTTCGGTCAGGCTACCATCAGTTGAAGATTAAAGATGGTGATATTCCTAAGACAGCTTTCAGGACCAGATATGAACATTATGAATTCTTGGTCATGTCTCTTGGATTAACAAACGCACCAGCAACTTTCATGGAACTTATGAACCGGGTTTTCCATGATATGTTGGATACGTCGGTTATCATATTTATTGATGATATATTGGTATATTCCAAGGACAAGGAAACTCATATTAAGAATCTAAACGCCGCTCTACAGCGTTTAAGGAAAGAGAAGCTATATGCCAAATTTACCAAATGTGAGTTTTGGCTAAGTGAAGTCGCCTTCCTAGGCCATGTAGTATCCGCTGAAGGAATCAAAGTAGACCCCAGCAAAATTGAAGCTATTGTAAAGTGGGAAGCACCAAAGAGCGTTGCAGAAATTAAAAGTTTTCTGGGTCTCGATGGTTATTATCAGAGAATTGTTGAAGACTATTCCCGGATTGCCGTACCTCTCACCAGTCTGACTAAGAAAGGTGAAAAGTTTGTGTGGACGGATAAATACGAGAAGAGCTTCCAAACCTTGAAGACAAGATTGATATCCGCTCCGATTCTGACTATTCCTGTTCCCGGACAGCCATTTACCTTGTACACTGATGCGTCAGGACTGGGATTAGGATGTGTGCTTATGCAAGGAGAACAAGTACTTGCTTATGCCTCAAGACAGTTAAAGACACATGAGAAGAATTATCCCACTCATGATTTGGAGTTGGAGGCAGTAGTACATGCTGTCAAGATATGTAGACATTACCTATACGGAGAGAAGTTCCAGATTAAATCAGGCCATAAAAGTCTTACTTATTTATTTAATTAAAAGGAGTTGAATATGAGACAAAGAAGATGGCTGGAACTACTGAAAGACTATGATTGTGATATCCAGTATCATCCGGGGAAAGCTAATGTAGTAGCGGATGCGTTGAGCAGAAAGGCAAAGATAAAATCCTAGGAAGAGATTAGCACAACCGCAGCAATGAGTACTACCAAAATGGTATTCAATCATGGCAATGAGCAGTATGTGATAGACACACCGGATGGATCAGCCAACCAAGGGTTTATTCATCGATTTTCAAATATGTTCGCTGCATTGAAGATTATACCGGATATAATTGATGAAGTGAAGACAGCTATCAAAGCAGACCATTACCTAAGAACGGTACAAGAAGACATCCAAAAAGGTAAGACTAACCCTGAGTTCAACTTGGACGAAGAAAAGGTATTGAAGTACAAGGGAAGAATATGTGTACCTGAAACAAAAAGTGTGGACATTAGACACCGACTGATGAAAGAAGCCCATACCACCATCTATTCGATACATCTTGGAAGTACACAAATGTATCATGACCTAAAGAAACTATATTGGTGGAGAGGAATGAAAGCAGATATAGCTAAGTTTGTGTCTCAATGCCTAAATTGTCAGAAAGTAAAGGCTGAACGATAAAGACCCGCAGGACTGTTACAGCCATTACCGGAACCAGCATGGAAATGGGACTGCATCACCATGAACTTCGTCACAGGGTTACCATTGACTCCTCGAGTAGTTGATGTAGTTTGGGTGATTGTAGACCGTCTGACCAAAACAGCTCGCTTTATACCGATACGACCTCAATATACACTAGAAAGGTTGGCAAAGCTGTATGTGGATAATATTGTTCGATTACACGGAGTACCAGAGAGCATTGTGTCCGATAGAGATCCACGATTTACTTCCAGGTTTTGGGAAGGATTGCAAAAGGCTATGGGTACAACATTGAAATTTAGTACTGCATTCCATCCACAGACAGATGGACAGTCAGAGCGTACCATTCCGATTCTAGAAGATATGCTACGAGCATGTGTGATTGACTTTAAGGGATCATGGGATGAAAAGCTACCACTGATCAAGTTCGCCTATAATAATAGCTATCAGACTATTATACAGATGTCACCATATGAAGCACTGTATGGCAGAAAGTGTCGAACTCCTTTATTTTGGAATGAAGTTGGGAAATATAGTCTCGTTGGACTAGAATTTGTTGAAGAGACTTGTCGAGTGGTTGAAATTATCAAGGAACGAGTGAAAACAACCCAGAATTGTCAGAAGCAATATGCAGATACTCGACGCAGAGATCTTGAGTTTGTTGTGGGTGATAAGGTATTCTTGAAGGTATCACCTATGTGAGGTCTGAAACGGTTCGGACAGAAAGGGAAACTAAGTCCAAGATATGTCGGACCATATGAGATTCTAGCTAAGCGTGGGAAAGTGGCCTACCAGTTAGCACTACCACCATCTATGTCAAGTGTGCATGACGTATTTCATATTTCCTTATTGAAGAAGTATGTCAAAGATCCAACGCACGTTCTGACAGTAGATCTACCTGATTTAACTGAAGATTTGACTTTTGAAGTAACACCAACTGAAATCACCAGTCGAAAGGTTCAACGACTACGCAACCGAGATATCTATTATATCAAGGTCACTTGGAGAATTAGAGACATGGAAGAAATTACATGGGAGGAAGACAATGCTATGCGAAAGCAATACCCTCACTTATTCGACTCAAAAGGTATGAACAATTTCAGGGACGAAATTTTTATAAGTAGGGGGAGTTGTAAGACCCATATCAAACTAACCCGGTCTTACCACCTTGAACCAGGTCTACCCATCATGGATGAGCCAAATAGACCAAGTGCGTGAAGGAGATCACGATCCCAGGTATTAAACTGACCCAAAAACACTTAAATTAAGGGGAGGGTCGCATACCCAACAAGGGAGGGTCGGACCCCTCCAAGACAGAAGTCAGACCCCCAGTTTTACATGGGGGGTTGGACACTTTAGGAACCAGGGGTCGACGGGATCTCCGACCCCCCTATCGACCCCCGGTACTCGGTAAATCTGAAAATAGGAAAGTTTCCTAATTTCAATGGGATTCCTTTCAAATCTCAATGGGACTTATTTTAGGAGTTTCTACTCTATAAATAGGATGTCCCTAAGCCTCTTTTACTCCTTTTACAATCCTAATTGAATTGAGAGAAAGAGAAGAGAAGGAAGAGAAGGAAAAGAGAAAGAAAGAAGAGAAGAAAGCAAAAGGAGAAGAGTTGCAGAGAAGGAGTATTCTTCTCAGGTATGGATACTAATTCCATGAATTGCTAAAGACCTTAGGATAGATAATGTAGAGAGTATGATCTCGGAGAAACCCAAACCATCAACCCATGGTTAGGTTTTCATGGAAAACCATGGGGGGAAAATCATGAAAGCCATATAGGTGGTAGAATCATGGTTCTAGACCATAGAACATGTGTAGAATGGATTATAGGAACAAGCCATAGGACCCCAAACATGAAGAATAGATTTAAGGAAGAAAATCGACCAAAACCCAAAGGGGGTCGCATGGGGGGCCGATGGCCAATCGACCCTACCAGACCCTGAGCATCGACCCCTAGTGTTCGGGAAGTCCAGAATAAGGGTGGTCGCACCCAGGGTCGATCATTACTCCGACCCTACCTCCGAACCCCAGTTAAAAACATGATTTTTAAATTCAGAATTAATTCTAATTAAATTCTATCGACTTTGTTAGGTTTTCTAGTAATATAATAACAATATAAGGTGATCTTAAAGCTTGTAAGAGGATCTATTAGCAAGTTAAGGGTGAGAAAACATAACTCTAAACTAATTGGTTAATAACAAACTATTTTCTCTTTTCTTAAGTCCAATGCCATGCTTGATCCTATGCGAATATGTTTGTAATGTGCATACAACATGTCATCTAATATTTCTATTATTTGTTCATGCATATTTACTTTATTGTTTATAACATGATGATGATGATGATGATGATAGGAATAAGCATGTGAATGTATGTGTGTGGTTGGTGTACTTGATGCGAGCGAGTATCAGGGGAGGTGTGATGGGAACGTCAATAAACGTTAACCTTTGGAGAGTCTCAGCACTTTAGCTCTATCTCTAACTCAAGTCTTGTGCATTAGCATCGTCGTATCGCCATTACTTTAGCAGAACTACTACGTCGTAGAGTATCAAGGGAGGTGGCCTCGGTCCTTGTAGTCTCTGACTCTACCGGGGGGCCTTAGCTCTATCTCTATGGACGTTCTGAGGGACGCTGGGGTGAGGCCTTGGATATACTATTTGGCATTAGGATTGATTAGTTGCGAGCCCAGTTTGCAAGCCCTCGCCAGCAGGGGCTTACGTGTTGGTATGACACTGTACAGTAATAAACGTTAACCTTTGTTGTACAATGTTATGGTTACGTGGCGGCGATGGAAGTTGAAGATGAAGTGGATACACATGACTCCTCTTGCGAGTGCAACTCATGTGTATTCGATTAGATTTTTAATTTTTTTATTTGGATTTATTAAAGACATGTATTTAGATACTTATTTATGTCTTAGTTGATATAGAATAATTTACTATTTAATTATTAATATCACAGTAGATTCTCAGTTCATTTTACTATAAAATTTCCGCTATTGTGTATTTACTCTGATTATGAATGTGGATATATGAGGTTTAGATCAGCCGGATACCACCTGTACGAGATCCTGGTTGAACCGTTGGTTTGCTAGCGGTTCATCACACCATTCTGAAGTGTGTGGAATTGGGGTGTGACCTCTCTTTTTATAGGGGGAAAATATTACTTGGGCACACTCTTTAAGACAACCGAAAAGATGTGACTCTCAGATTTAACAAACAAATTTTGACTGTAAACTGATGTTTAGGAATCTTCAATGGTCATATGATCAAAACACATCAGATATGTCAAAGTAATCATTGGGTTGAGTTGTGCCAAAAAATCACTCTTTTTAAGATTGTAGTTTCCCCCAATTGATGTATACTGGATTTCTTGCAAATCGATCTCATAGATGAAACAGCCTTTGGTAGACCGTAGACCCAACCTCTTGATGTGTGGTCAAATAGCTAGACCTTGTTACGACCCAACGATTGTGTACATCCATAAATAAAAAAAGCAACAAGATAAAACATCAATGGATGCAAAGCTAAATGGAGAGAGGAGAGAGAGAGAGAGAGAGAGAGAGAGTCAAGATTATGGAGAAGTGTCTCAAAAGTATCTCCTAGAGAGAGAGAGTCAAGATTATGGAGAAGTGTCTTATGGAGAAGTGTCTCAAAGTATCTCCTTATAGCCAAATCGTCCTCTCTTTTTATAGAGGGAAAATATTCCTTGGGCACACTCTCCAAGACAACCCAAAAGAGGTGACTCTCAGATGATGCAACAAACAAATTTTGACTGTAAACAGATGTTAAGGAATCTTTAGTGGTCATAAGATCAACAGATACAACTTTTTGGTTTGCTTCGTCCATTCAAGAACGAACGTTTGTTCGAATGGACGTCTATTTCCTTTGCCCTTTAAGAACAAATATCTGGTTGCTTCGCCCGTTTGACAATTGCTATCTGAAATACTTCATCGGTTTGAGAACAGACACTTGCCTCTTCGTCCATATCTCTCCAAACAATTTTTTTTACATTGAAAACATATAGGGGTAAAAACCTTTTTGTTATTCCCAGGTTTACACTGAGAGGGGGGGGGGGTGAATCAGTGACCACTAAAAAATCTTTTCCACTTTTCTGATTATGGCCTGATACTATGCAAGGGTCGTCAGGAGCTGTTGATCAATTGTGCAATGCTGCCTTGAGCTGATTTCTTGAGACTCTCTCACAAACAATCTGTCAAACATATTTCGTGCACACACCAACCACACACCCACAGGTATCCATACCAGGGGCTTGACCTGCCGAGTGTGTACACCCAGACCTGCAGCACACAGACTTCTAATGCACAATCACAAGCACATGCATGGGACACACAATATAACGTGGTTCACCAATCACACACTGTGATGGCTACTCCACGGGGTAATACCCTAACCAGGGTTTCGTATATACCCAATACACAACAGAAGTGCTACGGTTGCTCCACCAACCCCGATGCTACAACATCAACCGCATTCACACAGCTACAACTGTATCCTAGGCATCAACCCCAACTCCAGTCAAGCACCCACTTGACAGGTTATAAAATATGTATATCAAATGATTACAAACCCTTCCCATATAGCACTGATATAGTACATAGAGTTTGTGTGCGAGTTTACCTCCCGACCTTGCTCACTACTGATGCAAGTTTCACTGTCCAAGCATCTCGGCTTCGTCTTGGACTCCACAGCTTGTTCTTCACCAGAACAACTCCATAGGAAGCTCACAACTGGTCCACTCACTCTTTACAAGCTTCAGCAAAGCTTTCATGGCCTCACTCTGCCAGTAGGAGTCTCTCTCTCTCTTGGAGAAGCTTCAATGGAGGGTTTCCTTCAAAATCACCATTTGAGGCCTTCTCTTCGAGCTCTAACCACTCCCCAAGTCTCACTCTTCGAAAATCATTCAGTTTGGTATATTATGGGCCTGGATCCGACATCGGACGGCCGAGATATCATCAAAAGAAGGTCGGCCAGTGAGATTATTCCAAAAGGCAGACCGCTGGATCGGTCAAGGAGTGGCGGGATTTGCTCTGGTCCCTCCGATCGGCCTCATCGCGTCAGGCGCGATCGGAGTCCATACTGACCTTCAGATGCGCATCTTCGGCGCATGCTCAACATGTGCGCGCTCCACCGAATCAGGGATCCACTCCCGTGCGGCGCAGACCACCACTTAAACTTGCTTCCAGCCACTCAGAAGCCACGCGCAAGAATCATTGCGCGAATCTGACACTACACCTAGTCCTGCTTTTTTGACAGCCCTCCATTTGGAATCTCGCTGTAGTGGCTCGATCCAAGCCTCCCATACGGAATATGATCTTTTAAAAATGACCAAAATACCCCTGTGAATGTGTGGTAATGCCCTGTAAGTCGATTTTTTTCAGTAAGGTTCGAACCTTTTTCTTCTCTGCGGCATTTCGTCGCATAGCTTGTGCGCAAGCCGAAGGACCCTGCGGAGGCTTGCGGCACGCGCGCGCGGTGCTTGCGCTGTGCTGTGCTGCCGAGCAAGCCTTGCGGCATGGCACGACGCGCATGACTGCTGCGCGCGGCATGCTGTTGCGCGCGG
This sequence comes from Protea cynaroides, assembly GCA_028583415.1. Classification (NCBI taxonomy): domain Eukaryota; kingdom Viridiplantae; phylum Streptophyta; class Magnoliopsida; order Proteales; family Proteaceae; genus Protea; species Protea cynaroides. The sequence goes on along the minus strand of CM053267.1, from coordinate 16,109,868 downwards.
CTGGTGCTGTGCGCACGGCTACCTGTTGTGCGCGTGGCTGATGCTGTGCGCGCGGCTAGTGCTATGTGCGCGACTGCCTGCTGTGCACTCGCTGGTGCTGTACGCGTGGCTGCCTGCTGTGCACTCGGCTGGTGCTGTGCGTGCGGCTGCCTGTTGTGCACTCGGCTGGTGCTGTGCGCGCGCCTATTGCTGTGCGCACGGCAGCCTGCTGTGCACTCGGCTGGTGCTGTGTGTGCGGCTATTGCTGTGCGTGCGGCTGCCTGCTGTGCACTCGGCTGATGTTGTGCACGCGGCTATTGCTATGCACGCGGCTATTGCTGTGTGCGAGGCTGCCTGCTGTGCACTCGGCTGCCCAAAGTGGGACCCACCTGGTCTCCACTCTCTCTCCTCCATATCACTTTCTCTGCTAAGGTTGCCAACAATGACAACACTTACTGCACTGTCTGGACAGGGTGTTAACAATCTCCCCCTTTGGAATTGTTGGCAACAAAACTCCCCCTCCATGCCATCTTCTCCCCCTTTGACAACAAGTCCCAAAGGCTGAATGAGCTCCCCCTTCATATCAACTCTCCCTACATAGCCTCACCTGTAGGAGTGCCCACCGCATCTTTCCAATCCTACAGATGAAAGATGATGCTATGTAGTCAGCAACTCCCCCTACATATCTGCCATCTACAATGTGCTCAAAGTCACTACTCCTAGCTGAGCTCTTAGTTTCTCAAAAGAGTCTTTTGGAAGAGCCTTGGTGAAGATGTCTGCCACTTGATCTGCTATAGGAACAAAATCCAATCTTACTTCCCCTTCAAGCACTTTCTCCTTCAAATAATGATATCTGATGTCAATATGCTTGGTCCTTGAGTGTTGCACAGGATTCTTGGATATGTTGATGGCACTCATATTATCACATTTGATAACCATTGGTTCTTCATAGATAATACTGAAGTCTGACATCTGTCTTTTCATCCAAATTACCTGAGTGCATGTAGCTGCTGCTGCAATGTACTCTGCCTCTGTTGTTGATAAGGAAACAGAATCCTGTTTCTTGTTGTGCCATGCTACTAAGCTCTCTCCCAAAAAGAATGCACCACCACTAGTGCTCTTTCTGTCATCAATGCTACCAGCCTAGTCTGCATCTGAAAATGCTGTCAGAATGAAACTTCCAATCTTTGGATACCACAAACCATAGTCTGTTGTGCCTTTCAGATATCTGAGTATTCTCTTCACTGCCATCAGATGAGTCTCCTTTGGACACGCTTGAAATCTGGCCACCAGGCATACTGCTTGCAGAATATCAGGTCTTGAAGCTGTCAAATACAGTAAACTGCCAATCATTGACCTATACAATGTCTCGATCAACTCGTTGGAGAATCATCTTTTGAACTCGCCTTGATATTCACTTGTCATTGGTGTCCCCACGGTTTACCATCCTCCATCACAAATTTCTTCAACATCTCCTTGGTATACTTCATTTGAGAGATGAAGATGCCATTTTCTCTTTGATGAATTTGCAGCCCCAGAAAGTAGGACATCTCTCCAAGCATAGACATCTCAAACTCTGTTCTCATCCTTTCAACAAACTACTTGCAGAGCTTCTCACAGTGCCCCCCAAAGATGATGTCATCCACATAGACCACAACAACTAGTTGACTGCTGTCTTCTGTCATGACATATAGGTTGCTGTCCACAACTCCTCTTCGTAGACCCAACTTATGCAGATATGTATCAAGCCTTTCATACCAAGCTCTTGGAGCATGCTTCAACCCATATAGAGCCTTCTTCAATTTGCAAACCATATCTTCATCATTGCTGAGTTGGAACCCTTCAGGTTGCTCAGTGTACACTTCATCTTCTAGATTTCCATTCAGGAATGCAGATTTCACATCCATTTGATAAACCTTGAATCCTCTGTGCACAGCTAATGCTAAGAACATTCTGATAGACTCCAGCCTTGCCACAGGTGCAAAAGTCTCATCAAAATCAATCCCTTCTACTTGAGCATATCCTTTGCATACAAGCCTGGCCTTGTTTCTCACAACCTGGCCTTCTTCATTTAATTTGTTCCTGAAAACCCACTTTGTGCCAATCGCGTTCTTGTCTGCTGGTCTAGGAACTAGCTCCCAAGTGTTGTTTCTTTCAATTTGGTCAAGCTCATCATTCATAGCTTTCAACCAAAATTCATCATTGCTAGCCTCATGCACAGTTTTAGGCTCTATCTCAGACAATAATGAATAAGTGGTAGCTTTCATCCTTCTGGTTTTGCTGCCTGCATTTGGATCTCCTATCACTTGATGATTAGGATGAATTTTCAACCATTTGTTAGCTTTTGGTCTGCCATCTCTCTGTACTTCAGTATAAATCTCTTACACTTCAGATTCTTCTTCATCCTGTTGCCCTTTGTCAACTGTTAGAGTGTCATCTTCATCATGTTCTTCAAGAATGGACCCTTTTGGTTCAGTCCCCTTTTGATTCCCTATATTCTCATCAACCTTCACATCTGAGCTCTCAACAATTCTTCCTAGTCTCTTGTTGTAGCACCTGTATGCCTTACTTTTGAAGGAGTACCCAAGGAATATGCCTTCATCAGCTCTATCATCAAATTTGCCTAGATTTTCTTCCTTTCGCTTGATGTAGCACTTTGAACCAAAGACCCTGAGATACTTTACTGTAGCTTTCCTCCCAAACCACAATTCATAAGGTGTTTTGTTCTCATGAGGCCTTAGAAGACATCTGTTAGTGATATGCACTGCAGTATAGATACCTTCTCTCCATAAATGCTTTGCTGTGTTATTTTCTGCCACCATAGTTCTAGCCATTTCTTGCACTGTTTTGTTCTTCCTTTCAACCACTCCATTTTTCTGAGGTGTTCTGGCTGCTGAGTGTTGAATTTTTATCCCACTTTCACTGTAGAAGTTTGAGAATTCACTCTAGGTAAATTCTTTGCCTTGATTAGACCTTAAACACTTAATTGTGTTTCCAGTCTCATTTTCAACTCTCTTCTTGAATGCTTTGAACTTGTCAAGAGCTTCAGTTTTGTCCTTCAGAAACATCACCCAGGTCATTCTAGAATACTCATCTATAAACAGAATGAAGTATCTCTCACCTCCTATGGCCTGTGTTCTCATAGGTCCACACAAGTCTGTATGTATCAAGTCAAGTGGTTTACTTGAATGGTATTCCTTTGATTTATAAGTAGCTCTTGCCTGCTTGCCCTTCTGACATGAACCACATACATGGCTCTCTGGAGTCTTTATGCTGGGAAGATCTCTCACTACTTTCTCCTTGCTAATTTTAGTCAGATTTTCGAAGTGAATGTGTCCCATTCTTCTATGCCACAACCAATTTTCATCTTCTTGAGTTATCATGCACTTGTTGATGGCATCTATCAACACATACATATTTCCAATTGTTTATTCACCAGCAGCTACTGCCTTTCTTGCTCCAACCCTGTGAACAACAAAACCTTCATTGTTAAAAGTGATCTCATGTCCTTGATCACATATCTGACTCACACTGAGTAGATTATGTTTCAGCCCATTAACATACAAAACATTGTGAGACTTTATCTTCCCATTGTTAAAGTTCATTGAACCTCTTCCTTCAACTTTGGCACCTTCATTATTCCCAAACTTTACAGTTCCTCCTTCTCCAGCATCAAGGCTTGTGAATTTTTCTTTGTTGCCAGTCATATGTGTTGAGCATCCACTATCAAGAATCCATGGAGATTGTTTTCCTTTGTTTGCTTTAAGTGCTGCTTGCACCAACAAAGAATTGTTCCCTTTCTTCTGTGATTTTTCCACCCATGTAGCCTTGTCTTTCACTATAATTGGCTTTCTTGTATTTCTCACCATTTCATTTTCTTCTTCTCTCTGAATTGGTTTTCTTGGAGGATCTTCTCTTTTCTTCCTCTTAGCTTGCCTTTGAGATGGAAGGATTGTCTTGCAGTTTCTGGCTATATATCCAAGTTTCTCACATCTATAGCATATTACGCTCTCATCAGCAAGAGGAGCAAATCTGTTTCTGTCAATGAACACTGGAGGTCTTTGTTGTCTTCTACATTCTGCCACTCGATGTCCATAGGCATTACAGCTATAACAGTATCCTCTGAATTTGATTCCTTGTACCTGTCTGTTTCTCTGAAACTGACCATTCCTCTGAAACTGACTTTGTTTTCTCTGACTGCCTTGCCTGACTGTCTTGAAGCTCTCTTCATCATTCTTGCCTTTAGTAGCTCTCATAGCTGGTGGTTCCTTCTGCTTTTCTTTCACAAACATAATGGGATTACTTGCAGATCCCTTTTCTTTTATCTGCTCAGATAGCTGCTCAGTATATCCAAGTCCAGATTTAATATGAGAGGATCTCTGGTAACTCAGAATCTCATCAAGGATGTTGTCTTCGTCCTTGTCTTCATTTTCAGAACTGCTGCTTTCTTCATCTTCTTGTAACCTAACATTCTTATCTTTTGACTTCAGAATGGTTACATGAGGGACTTTTGTAGTAGCTTCAACATAATTTTTTATTTTTGTAGACTTGGCCAGATCTGCCATAAGTCTTACAATTACTTCCTCAAGCTTCTTACACTTAGAAGTTTTTTGTGTAAGATCATTGTCGAGCTCATCAGTAATTATTTTTGCTTTCCTGAGAGTCTCCATAATTTCACCATTTATCTCCTTTGCTTGGTTGAGTTGTTCATTCAAGTTTTTGTTCTTCTTTCTTTCTGTCTTGAGCTCAATAAGTGCAGAAAGCAACTCTGCTTCAAGATCTAGACTGTCATCTTCTTCAAATCTTTTCTTAACACCATCACCTTTCCTTTTTGTTGTATCACTCCCTATAGGAGTTTCTTCCAGTCTTGCCGTAAAGAGAATATCATCATCATTTTCATCTTCAGACTCATCAGAGAGGTCATCATGCTTTGACAGATAACTTCTCTTTCTTGGAATGAATTTCTTCTTTCCTTTCTTTTCTTGGCTTCCTTTAGACTCTTCTTCATCAGAGTCATACACTCTACCCTTTTTCTGACACTTAGAGGCAAAGTGTCCTAAGCCACCACAGTTGAAACATCTCATTGAAGACTTATTTTTGAACTTCTCAGATCTCTTCTTGAGTTTGTTAGCTAGATAGGCTATGAGCTCATCATCTGAATCATCTGTGTCCTCCTCTGCATTGGCTTTTGAGCTTTCCACTGGCTCCTTCATTCTTAATTTTTTAAAGGCTTCAAAAGCGGCTTCCTTCTCAGCTGGCACTGGCTCAAGCATTCTCATCTCATAGGTAGTCAAGATACCATGCAGTTCATCTATGGTCAAAGTATCCAAAGTGGTAATTTCTTCAAGGACTGACACCTTGGCATTATACAGTTTTGGAAGTGTCCTTAACACCTTCTTGACCACATAAATCTCTTTTAACTCTTCACCCAATGCTCTGATTGCATTGGTGATCTTGTTTACTCTGTTCAGTTAAAACTCAATTGTCTCACCTTCACTCATTCTCAGGCTTTCAAATTGAGATCTCAGTATCTGCAATTTAGCATCCTTGATTTTGTTGTCTCCTTCATGAACACTCTGTAGCTTATCCCATATCTCCTTTGATGTTGGACAACTGATCACTCTAGTAAGTTCATTACTTGAAAGTGCGACTAGAAGTGTTGTGACAACCTTAGCTTCATTTTCTCTCTTCTTCATCTCAACAGCATCACTGATATCTTTAGTTGAGTGCCTGTACTCATTCTTCACTACTAGCCATACCCCATATCCTTGTGCAATCAGGTAAGCCTCCATTATGACTTTCCATATGCTGTAGTTGGAGCCATCAAACATCGGAATTCTGCTGTGCCCATGATGTTCTTCATTTGTAGCCATATCTCAGTCTCAATCTTATCTGTACCCGAAGCTGTCAGTCTTCTTCCCTTGGGAACTCAGCTCTGATACCAATTATTATTCCCAGGTTGACACTGAGAGGGGGGGTGAATCAGTGACCACTAAAAAATCCTTTTCCACTTTTCTGATTATGGCCTGATACTATGCAAGGGTCGTCAGGAGCTGTTGATCAATTGTGCAATGCTGCCTTGAGCTGATTTCTTGAGACTCTCTCACAAACAATCTGTCAAACACATTTCGTGCACACACCAACCACACACCCACAGGTATCCATACCAAGGGCTTGGCCTGCCAAGTGTGTACACCCAGACCTGCAGCACACAGACTTCTAATGCACAATCACAAGCACATGCATGGGACACACAATATAACGTGGTTCACCAATCACACACTGTGATGGCTACTCCATGGGGCAATACCCTAACCAGGGTTTCGTATATACCCAATACACAACAGAAATGCTACGGTTGCTCCACCAACCCCGATGCTACAACATCAACCGCATTCACACAGCTACAACTGTATCCTAGGCATCAACCCCAACTCCAGTCAAGCACCCACTTGACAGGTTATACAATATGTATATCAAATGATTACAAACCCTTCCCATATAGCACTGATATAGTACATAGAGTTTGTGTGCGAGTTTACCTCCCGGCCTTGCTCACTACTGATGCAAGTTTCACTGTCCAAGCATCTCGGCCGTCTTGGACTCCACGACTTGTTCTTCACCGTAACAACTCCATAGGAAGCTCACGACTGGTCCACTCACTCTTTACAAGCTTCAGCAAAGCTTTCATGGCCTCACTCTGCCAGTAGGAGTCTCTCTCTCTTTTGGAGAAGCTTCAATGGAGGGTTTCCTTCAAAATCGCCATTTGAGGCCTTCTCTTCGAGCTCTAACCACTCCCCAAGTCTCACTTTCGAAAATCATTCAGTTTGGTATATTATGGGCCTCGATCCGACATCGGACGGCCGAGATATCATCAAAAGAAGGTCGGCCAGTGAGATTATTCCAAAAGGAATCTTTCTCCCTAATTTCGTGCGCCGTGACCCACCATAGCGCTTCCGCCTCTGACCCACCGTACACTGCTATCGAGTCCTGATTGGCGGAGACAGAATCTCCGAATACAGACCGCTGGATCGGTCAAGGAGTGGCGGGATTTGCTCTGGTCCCTCCGATCGGCCTCATCGCGTCAGGCGCGATCGGAGTCCATACTGACCTTCAGATGCGCATCTTCGGCGCATGCTCAACATGTGCGCGCTCCAATCGAATCGGGGATCCACTCCCGTGCGGCGCAGACCACCACTTAAACTTGCTTCCGACCACTCGAAGCCATGCGCGCAAGAATCATTGCGCGAATCTGACACTACACCGAGTCCCGCATTTTTGACAGCCCTCCATTTGGAATCTTGCTGTCGTGGCTCCATCCAAGCCTCCCATACGGAATATGATCTTTTCAAAATGACCAAAATACCCCTGTGAATGTGTGGTAATGCCCTGTAAGTCGATTTTTTTCAGTAAGGTTCGGACCTTTTTTTTCTCTGCGGCATTTCGTCGCACAGCTTGTGCGCAAGCCGAAGGACCCTGCGGAGGCTTGCGGTGCGCGCGCGAGGTGCTTGCGCTACACTGTGCTGCCGAGCAAACCTTGCGGCATGGCACGACGCGCATGGCGCATTGCGGCGCGGCATCGCTGCCGCTGGCCGGTGCTATGCGCGCACGGCTACTGTTGTTGCGGCGCGGCTGATGCTATCGCACGCGGCTCGTTGTCGCGCGCGGCTGCCCGCTATGCACTCGGCTGGTGCTGTCTTGGCGCCGGCCTGCTTGTGCACTCGGCTGGTGCTGTACACGCGGCTGCCTCCTGTGCACTCGGCTGGCTTGTCGCGCGGCTTTCGCGCCGCTGCCTTTGTTGTGCACGCGGCTGGTGCTGTCTGGCGCGGCTATTCTTTGTGGCTGTGCACTCGGCTACCCAAAGTGGGACCCACCTAGTCTCCACTCTCTCTCCTCCATATCACTTTCTCTGCTAAGGTTGCCAACAATGACAACACTTACTGCACTGTCTGGACAGGGTGTCAACACATTTTAAACCAACCCTTAATCCAAGGCGTTTTGAATATTTAAGGAGTAGGTTGAACTCTAAAATACTACAATTCCTACACAAGATCAAAATACCGTGATTAAATCGAAACAAGTGATGAGCACATTAGTAGTAGGAGACATCTCATTGCGGATGTCTTTTGGATTTGAATATATATTAGGTCTGATGAGTCATGCTACATAATATGAGCTCGGGCCAGGCAGGGCCGGAGCTGAGGCCTTGGGTTGAGCCTGGCCCAGCCCAACCCAACCAACAAAATCCCATCAGATGAACGATCATATTATATTAATTAAACTAATAAAGAAGGAAAATCTGAATGGGCGAAACATATTTGGTCGGCACAATTGGATAAACTTCTTTGATCAGCTGAAAAATCTGCCATGAAACATGTTAGAAAGAACCAATATTGGTGGACAAGTAGACCCTATATCAAGTTTCAACATAAAATGCTAAAATAAAGCTATGAAAGTACAGGAGGACTATGAGAGAATTCATGGTAGTGGTTGGTGTACCATAGATGTGCATGAACATACATGAAAAACCCGCATACTAATAAATGAGAAAATATATACTTGAATTTCAGCAAGAAACTTGATAAATAATGCTCTATCCATACCTTCTACTATATATTCAACGGTTGCAAAATCCATATCATTCTTGACAAAACAAAGTTTGTAGACTGTTGAAGGAGAAGCTTATCTTGATGGGGTCATGATGTTGCATTTACTTCTTTTTTTTTCACCCCAAATCCAAATAAGAGGTCGAGTTGAATGTGGTGTAGATATGGGAAAAGAAAGAGTGTATAAGGGAGGACTGTATATGGGATAGATTTGAGGAGATGAAGAGTGATTGAATTGCCAATTTACAACAATAAGAAAGTGATTCTAGTGGAATTCTTTTTATCTTTTAGGTCTCCTAATGGGTGATGAGGAGAGAAAAGGTGAGAGATGGGAAGAAAACATATTATAAAGCCTAGGGGGTGCAAGTTTGGTCCTTTTGGCCCAATCTCCACCTTGAGCCCGAATAGGGCTTGGGCTGTGGTACCCTAGCCTGAGGGCGGGTTAGAGTTGAGAATTTCTGATCCTGAGTTAACGCAGATCCAGGCCAGGATTGAGGCCTTAGGCAGAATCCAACCCGGCTCAACCTGGACCTTTCTTCTTCTTCTTCCTCATCCTCCTCATGTTGTTTCTTGTTCTCTTTTCTTCTGCTTGGCCCAGTCTCTACATCTTCCTTCCCCCTCTCCATTGTCAGTCAATCAGGTCAACTTGGCCCCACCTAGCCCTAGGGCAGATTAGGGTTGAATTTTTTCAGGCCCTGAGTTAGGGTTGGGCTGGGCCTTGGCCGGGCCTGGGCCTAGCTAAGGAGAGTCAAGGTCGGGCTGGGGTTTTAAAAATGCTTGGCTCAATCGAACCCTGTTGCATCCCTAATAAAAACTTTAATGGAAGCAACTCTTAGTGTGATGGTAGCAGCCATACATGGAGAGTGCGGGCCAAGTCTATGGAGGCTTCTTGTTCGACTCTCCCCCGTCGGATACCTTGCATCTAGAATTCCCACCTCTCTTCTCCTCGCCCTATGGGGGCGCCCTTCAAGGCCAGAACCAACAAAAGAAAAGAAAAGAAAAAACTTACAGAAGTAAACTACATTAAAGGAAAAATTGGAACATAGATTGCGTGCAATGTTTAAATAGTTATCCATGTAACAAAGGATTATAACAATTTAGAAAATCACAAAATGAATTCGAGCCATCCATTTTTAAAGTTTTTTATTATTATTTATTATTATATATATTTAAACCTTTGGTTCCCGTTCCAAGTTGGGAGAATGCATAGTAATATCTAGAGTACTGATATACATGCAAGAACATACATAGGATGTATGCTAATACAAAAGTTTTATTTGGTTGAATTAGAATTTGAAATTTGACATATAACTAATTTAAATCATATCCTTGTTATTCAACTGTTGGAATGAACACATCATCTGTTTACGTGACAGAATAAACACCTTGTGACATTTAAAAAAAATATATTGTTATGACAATAATAATTTACCTCAAATCAAGTAGAGAAAAAAAAAATAACTTATTTAGTATTATGACAAATTAATTAAAGTAAAAATAAATTGGAACATGCTGATGTCACTGCATTATTTCTCTTGTTCTAATAACCTCATCAACCAGTTCAATTTCCCGTTGGTAGCCGAGTAAAATTATTAACTTGAATACTATATCATTTTCCTCTTTTTTTTTGCTTCTTTTTATAATAAACTATTAATTAATTAGATAAAAGGTAAAAGCAAAAATTTGATTTTTCTACGATAAAAATAGAAGATAAATAATGGGGAAAGGAGGTTTGTTGGAGGCAGAAGAGAAGCAACAAAATTTGTTATGAATGATATAAATCTTAAGTAAATATGATTTTATATATTTATTTATTTATTTATTTTGGTAAAATATTGATTTAATTACTTGATATAGATAGTAATTCTCTTACAGCATAAGAATTGGAAAAAGAGGGTGATGTGGAGGAGATAGAGATCATATAAATATATCAACAAGGGCGGCATACTCTCACCACATTTATTTTAGATTTTTATTTTTCAAAAAATTCAAACGTTAACTTATTATTGGTTTGTAAACCTTTTTATTTTTTATTTTTTTATTTTTTTAAAATTAATAAATAAATAGATGTGTTGTAATACCATTGATTGGTTAATCTGTCATCCACTTTTCTTTATTTATTTACATATAATTTCTCTAAAATTCCACTCTAACACCTTTTCTCTCATGTCATCCAGCAAATCCATCTCTCCATATATTTTCTTCCGTAAATTCTCACTTACCATCTTGACTCTCGTATATATGCATTGCATTGGTTTAATGCATGTGTGAAAAAGAAGGCGGGGGTTTAAAATGTTTAGGAGGTTTTTCAAATTTTGGTTTTTTTGGGAAAGGGGGAGAGGAGGGTTGGGTTTTGTTGTTTTTTTAATTTTTTGTATTTTTTTTTTTTTTTTTTTTTTTTTTTTTTTTTTTTTTGTTTTTTTTGTTTTTTTGTTGTTTTTTTCCCGGGTTTCTTGGTTTCTTTTTTTTTGTTTTCCTTTCTCTTTTTTTTTCAATTTCAACTCCACCCATAAAGAAAAAAAAATCAATATCGCTTAATAGCGTGCCGATCCTTCTCCCTTTTTCTATATTAGAAATAATTGATTAATCCAAATTTTTGCTCTCCACGAACGCATATTTCTTGAATAATTTAGTTTGCAATTCGAAATTCATATCTCTTCAACTAATAGGGGTGTTAAACTATTTATTATTGGTTAAACAGTGCGGTGCGATGCATAGGAGGGTAAAACCGAAATCAAATCGATTAATTAAACAGTGTCGAAATTGCTACTAGAATTGATTATTAATCGATTTTGGTTGTCCGATTTTAATCGATTTCTATTATCTAATTTTTAATCGGTTTGGGTTATCTGGTTTTAATTGGTTTTTCATTGAACGCTTTTGTTTGCGGTTTATAGACGGTTTAATGCATCGGTTCTTTAATCAATTTCTAAATGATTCGGTTTCCATTAAACGGTGTAGTTTCCATTAATCAGTTTTCTCCAATGTTTGAAAAATAATTTTACAATATATCATAACAGTTTAACTGAAAACCGGTCCATCTATTTTCTATTTAAATTTGACTTATACATCGATTGAATGCCATCTTAAGGACCAAATCTTAAAATTTATTTATAGATTCTAAAAGAATGACTACCTTTTAAATCAAAGATTTGTAACTGAAGTATGGTAAATCCAATGGTATTCATATTTAAAGGTTTTTGCTGAGAGCAAAAACATCCAAAAGGGTTGAGTGGTTTGGAGAAAAAAATGCAATAAGAGATTAAGAGAGAATGAGAAATTGTGTGTGTGTGTGAGACTCAGGCTCTCTTTGATATAGTTTATATTTATAAGGATAAATAACACCGTGAATTCCTAAGGTAGAAACTTCACCAAAAGTACTTAATGTTTCAAAAATTATGTTTAGAATATCTAAATTAGAATAATTCTTTTCAGATTGGATAAAAACCCCCCAACCCCCCCCCCCCCCCCCCCCCCCCCACCCCCCCCCCAAAAAAAAAAAAAAAAAAAAAAAAAAACCTTCCCTTCCCTTCCACTCCCTTTCCTCTCACAACCTCTCCACTGCCGTCGCCGGTCCCTTGTCCCTGCCCTCACCTCCCTTGCCGCTCCCCTCTCTCCTGCACCCCTCCACTTTCAGCCACCCCCTCTTCCTTCCCCTGCCTCTCTCGCCATTCCCCACTCCCTGATTCCTAAACTGGACAAGCAGCTGAGAAAACAATGAATTGCCTAGGCGTCGAAGTAATATGTAATAAAATCTTAAAGAACAGATATTGGCCGTAAGAAAGAACAATAATGCAGTGATTCTCGCAGAGACAGGGGAACTGGTTTTCTTATTTTGCTTCCTCGTCACCGCCATTTTCGTTGGATTTGACTATTTTACGACTTATTGATGGTTCTTTTGCTACTATACTTTGCTTTCTCCTCTATTTCCACTTTATACTTTACACAGTGAGCACTTCTTTGTTTTGTTTTTCTTCAGGTTATGCTTCTGTCTAACTTGGCTCACCAAAGATTTTTGCTTTCTCTGTTAACATCTTCACCAGACATTCTGAGAAGAAATGCGATTGACACGATATAATCGGTTTGGTTTGGTTCGTCACACGGTATGAGATAGGTTGGTAATCCTAATCTATTGTGGGAAGGGTTTTAGGATTACATCCGTATTCTATAAATACAGGGAGTCCCCACGCCACGGTTAATCGGTCCTCGCACCCATTGAAGAGCGTCGGGATATCCTCCGGAGGCGTGGAAGGCGTAGCCGAGGGATTTCGATCAAAGCTTGGAGCGTCGTGGGCGTATGGAATTAATCTCTTCGCAGGTATGTCTTTATGATTCATAGTTTATGATTTCTCTATTGTGTTCTAAGGCAACTGTATGAGATTGGAATGAGTTTGAATGAGTTTCATTGAAACCCTAAACTCATAATATTCTAACGTACAGAGGCCTCTCTCCGATTACTTTCCTGCGTGAATTTCAGGCAAGGAATCATGGGGAAGGCGTCATTCCGTCGAATCACCGCTTTGTACGGCCAAATAAGAAGACCAGTTCGGCTATTAAAACCAAATAATAAGGAGAGGTTGCATTGCTCCAGGCGAAGATTCAAATCGATAGTTTCAAGTAGGTTTCAAAAGTCGTGACTTGAACAGAGCATTTCCCGTCTTCCCCAAATATTGAGCTTGTTAAATGGGATTCATTTTGTAAGAAAGAATGGCAAGATACCCATATGGAAGTTCGCAACACAGATGTCGATCACCTTGTTTTCTCAGATGCAGCCGCTCTGATGGCTTCTGGAAAATCCCCTTACGTGAGATCAACTTATCGTTACTCACCTCTACTTGCGTTTCTGCTCATACGCAGTTCGATTATTCATCGTTCGTGGGGGAAGTTCCTCTTCTCTGCCTTCTCTGCCTTCTCTGCCTCAGGTCGATGATTCTCTGTTATTCACTTCGATTTATGATTATTGGTTCGTTCCTTTTTTGTCTCTTTAGATCTGTTTACTGGAGATTCTGGATTTTTTGAGGCTTGGTTCTTCATTCTGTCAGTGTTTGTCCGGTTTAGGGGTTAGAGAGAGTGGGGAGTGGCGAGAGAGGTAGGGGAAGGAAGAGGGGGTGACCGAAAGTGGAGGGGCGGGGGGGGGGGAGTGGAGGGGGGGGGGGGGGGAGGGCGGGTGGAAGGTTATGAGAGGGAGGGCCCGAGGGGAGTGGAAGGGAAGGGAAGAGGGCTTTTATTTTTTTTTTGGGCTTTTTGGATAAGCAAAAATTGGTAAAGGAAAGGTTGGGAGAGAGGATTGGGTAAAATTAAAATTTTCACCCATCAGGTAGAATTATTCTTATTTAATTACCTCAAACACAATTTTTGAAACGTTAAGTGCATTCGGTGAAAGTTCTTCAAACGTTAGGTACCCACAGTGTCATTTACTCTATTTATAATTATGAGTTATTTATGATAAATCATTTATGAGGATTAATTATGAATCATAAATAATAATCATTTTGTGCCATTAGATATAAAAAAAATAATAATAAATTATCATAATAATGATAAATATCTTTTAATTTATTTAGATTTTAGTTTATATTAATATATTTTAATTATTAATAAATATCATAAATCATATCAAACAATTATCTATGTTATAATATATTATATAATTAATTTTATAATTCATACCAAAGAGGGGCTTAGGGATTATTTCTGTTGTCAAGAATTAACCGGTTTAAATGATCCATATATGGCTATTCATGCATTCGGGTTAAACAGTACCAAACGGTGTGAAATCCCAAACCAAAATTGAATTGTTAATTGCTAACGGTTTGGTGGTTCCGATGTAAACTATTAGGGTTGATTTCAATAAATGGTTTCAATGCATTTCTTACCCCCTTAATCACCATCCATACTTAGTGGATCCCACACTAATGGTGGGTCCCATACCCATCAACGGTAATGAGATCCATGAAATGCATTCTCATTTTACAGTTTGAGAACCGAAAGTCTGAAATGCCCGTCATCTTCAGTTCACAGTAGTCATCACCCATCCCCATCCTCTTCAGTTCATCTTCACCACCATTCATCACCCTCTCTTTTGTTCTACCAAACAGAAAAAATCAGCCTCTCTTCTCACTCCACCTTGCCACCCAGGCACCATGATTCAGGCCACGTATCCTCTTTCTCTCTCTATCTCGTATTAAAGAAGGGAGAGTATTGGAAGTGATCAGAAGGAGGAGTACAATCATAAATCCAATTCAATCGAGGTGAATTGTTCGCCTGCATGTATTTGTATCTTTCTTGGGATTCCATTACTATCCATATTCAGTTGATCCCACACTCTAGAAGTGGGTCTCATACCATATTGACGAAGATAGGATCCCATAAAGAATACATGTACATACAAAAGATCCGAATTCGATGAACAATGACTATGCAATGCATAAATACAAAGCCCCATTCGTGGCGTTCCACCACCACCATCGTCATTCCTAGCTAATTGTACCTTCCTCGTTTCTTGCTTGTTCTGCGTTTTCAGTCCATCACCCTTCTGCAAAATTTAGCTTTCAAATCATCAAACCGTGATCAAACCCATGGTTTCATCCACCACAACTATTCAACGGCTATTTTTTTTTTTTTATATAATTATTTTTGAGCTCATTGAGTCAGAGAATACAAGCGCCCTAATTAAATTTTTTTTTAATAGTTGGAAATAATTGGGATTCTATTGTCATTATATCTAAGTGGATCTCACATTCCAAAATGGGTCCCACACTCCATCAATCTTCCCCTCCTCTTCTCTATATACTATGTATGTCTGTGTACAGTATAAAGGAGTATATGTATGTATGTACACGTAGTTGATCAATTTGTTTATCAAATTTGGACCCAAGATTCTTGGATGCTTGTCTACATCTGTTCCCCTGTACCACACCCTTATATCTCCACCTTTTGCCACATGGCAGAATCCCCACTTATTTATCATCTTTACAAGTTTAAAAAAAAATTGCAATGTGGTAATTTATTAAGGTTTCAAAGTTTCATGAACATTACTATATGTCAAAATAAATATTTTATAAAGATTTAAATTTTATTTATTTTATTTTATTCGTTGAAAAATGTAAAGAGAAGGATTCATTACAAGATAATGTGATATAGTTGAGAAGCACAAGTAGGATTTGCATGTAATTCATCTCAAAAAAAAAAAAAAAAAAAAGGTTTTGCATGTAACATGCTTTGAGAATATCCTATATCAACTATATAAAAGATAAAGGAGAAAATTTTATTTCTTCACGGTCAGAACGAGGTTTTTATTGTTGGGATCTCATTATCACTATCTTTTCTTTTATTGAACGAATATTCTGAATTCTCTCCCCACTATCTAAGAGTCTCATCCAAGCATCAGAATCCATGGGACCGGAGTTAAAGGAAAACTCGGCACTCCCCATTAGAGAGTTTTTTTTTATTTTTATTTTTATTTTATTGATAATCCGAGGGAGAATTGAACTGATCATGACCTCTTTGAGGTGTGGTCTTTTATCAACTGAGCCAACCCCCTCGGATTCCATTAGAAAAGTTGATCTAGTAACAGATAACATCTAAAATTCCTTATAAAAAAAAATATTCATATTAATTTAATTGGTCCAGGAGTTATTTTTATTTTTATGAAAAGATGGTTTAGTATGTTGTTAGCATATTGTTTTGAGTAAGAATATGAACAAACGGTTAGTTTAAATTTTGTTATCATTTCATATGAATCTATCTCATTTCACTACTTTCACCAACATCAAGTGTCTATAAAATGTCCCACCAGAAAGTCTTCTCTCATCACTATCATGTGGCTCTGTTTGGTTACAAGCAAAGGTAAGTGAAGAAAAAAAAAATTTCGTAATCACGATTGTATGATTTTACTTAAAATTATCATATTTGATAAATATATATTTCAAATATAAACTAAAATCTATTTTACTTTTTAAATCATAGGAATTTAATCGCAAAGTAAAATAAAATTTAGTAATCAAAATTGATATAAATTGTTTTTTATTTGGTAAAATTATACCATCATATGAAATAATGATTACAAAATTTTCCACTTTTGTACTGATTTGATTTCAATTTTGTACCCTTTATTGGCTATTTGACATAAGGGAAATATAGAAAAAGAACTCATTTTCTCATACACACCTTTGTCCGTATTTTCTAATAATTTATAGACAAAGTTTCCATGCACGTATCATATATGACACTCAAGAAAATAATATTCTGTTCGAGTACCAAAACTACCCCTTATACATCACACATGACACATGGTATCATAGAAAAACATTATGCTTGAATACCAAAACTGACCCTTATAAAACGAAAGACATGTACGGCCTCTATGAACGTTACAACTTCTATTCTGATCCACACGTGACACATGGTAGATACTAAATCTATATTAAAAGGGTGCTTTTGCAATTAAACAGGATATCTAATCTGCCCATCTATGATTTTATATTGGTGTCTTTGATTCCATTTAATACATTTATTTGGCCATAATATACAAAAATAGTTTTGATATTTCAAAGGAGAGGTTGTTGACAGTTCAAACACCTAATGACAAAGACTAGATATCATCTACCTGCGTAACAACTAGTTTTTCTATATTTTATATTATATATAAGGGTAACACATAAGTCAATTACCCTACCCTTTTTACCAATAAAAATATATAAAAATAAATAAATTACCCTACCCAGACCTTTTTTTTCTTTCCTATTTGCTTTCAATTTCAATACTTCACCTATAATAATAATTTCAACCCGCCCGTTGGTAGGTTGGTAGGTGATAGGAGAGGGGAGACAGACGTTCGTCTTCCAACTGAATACCATTTTAAACTCTTCCACCAACCCCATCCCAGTTCATCTTTGTTGATTCCAACCAAGAACAGGGTGTGTGCCATGCAATATTTTTTTAATCGTTATAGACCGATGCCATAACCGATCCGATATGGTGATAGAAATAAACACTACGATACAGTTGGCAAATGGTTCACATGTAGAGTTTGACATTTATATTTGAGTTATGTACATTCAAAGCCATGTGTTTTGTCTCCTTAAAACTCTCTAAAGAGGATACGATTTGTAACTTGCCAAGTCAACTGCTATCATCTGATGTCTTTACTCATGAAACCACTGTAACTTCATTTTCTCTCTGATTTCTTTCCTCTATAGCGAGAATTTACTTCCTCTACCTGTACCAATATTGGAACAACTCTCCCTAGAGCCTTTGAAAATCATTCGTCTTGAAATGAACTCCAGGTTGAAGGAGACAATTCTATTACAATAGATGAAGAGGAAGAAAATATCAATGTTGAATCCCATTTGATGCTGGTGGGACGTATACAGGTCAGTAAACTGTATTGCAGACAAGTAGTTACGGAGGCCCTTCCACATGCATGGAACACTCAACACGGAGTAAATATCTCTACTTACCCCACATTCAATACAGATACTTTTCTATTCATATTCCAACATGCAACAGATTTACAAAATGTTCACCAAGTAGCTCCATGATCAGTCTCAGGTAATCTCGTTATCCATGAAAAGTGGAATGAACAACAAGAATGTTCCTTGGATAAAATTGATATGGACACAACTTCATGATGTACCTCTTGAACTGTTGAATGAGAACCTTGCCCCTAAGCTTGGCTGCAAAAATTGGTCCTCCTGTTGGGTTATGTCTTGTATTCTGTGGGGTCTACATAATTATTGGGATTGTATTTGTATTTGGGTTTGGGTTCATTACATGTACAAGGGATTAATCTATAAATGTGTGGGATTGGGGTTTCTAGGGAACCTATATATTGTCTCTATTGGAAAAACCCTAGGTAAGGTTGAGCAAATGATAATACTTTGTCAGTGGGAGAGAGCTATAGAGCTTTCTTGGGAATAAAGAAATTCTTTGTTTCTCTGAGTGGAGGTAAGCATTGCATATTGGGGTGCTGAACTACAATAATAAAATCTTGTGTTCGTATGTTTTGCTTGATCTTCGTTTTCTCTCTCGTTTGTACTTTCATCCCTAACAAGTGATATCAGAGCAAGGTTCGGACAAATCATTCCGGATTTAGAGGGTAATGGGATGGTTTGCACAATGGGGAAGAGAGAGAAACTCTAGTATACTAGGGTTTTGGTGATCGGTGGCATGGCGTCTACCGCGGTAGCAAGCCGTCGGCCCCTGGTATGGGGGCTATGGGATGGAGCAATGGGTATGGTTGTGGTATAGGCTCGGTGACCACTACAGAGCTAGGGTTTCTACATAATCTAGCTGCTTCAATTGTTACTAGGGTTTCAAGCAGTATAGAAGGATGGTCTGTACCTGCCACGATGAGATTGGTTATGGCAAATGTATCGATGGGCACATCGTTGACAAGGGAACAGCTGCCGTCGGTCACATTTTCAGCTGAGGAATCTTCGTGGATCGACGGTGACAGGGGCTTGACGGTGAATGGATCTGGTGATGCAGAGGTTAGGGTTTCTCTAGGGACACATGAACCAGTGGCTAGGCTTGTGGGTAGTGCTTGAGTGACAGAGGGAGCGATCCAAACTAGGAGGATGGCGGCAGATCTAAAAGCTTTTGTTGCTAAGGCCTCTATCTCTATGGTCCATTATGGAGATAGGAGCAATGGGGGTCATGGCTGATCAGCAGGGGTGGATCGTGGGAGGAGATTTGGTGATGCGTGGTAAGAATAGTTTATCGCATGTGCGATCTTATGAAGAACAAAGGGAGTCACCGACGGTGGTATTTTTGACTGGAGGATTATCGTCTGCAGCAAGGATTTTGTTGCAGTAGCAAGGTTTTGATCAAGGTGGAGTTTCAGAGTTGAAGAGAAGATCATGTACTAAGGTGATCGCTTGTGGGACTGAGAAACTGCGGAATATAATACTCGGGATTGTTATTACATGTGGGAGGACCTTTGGGTTCTGTAGATTCTCAGCAGTAGGTTACTGGGGTCAGTGGAGTTTCTGTAGGAAAAGTATGTTACAGAGTAAGTTTGAGACTATTACAGAGTTACAAAAAACAAAATAAATATTGATAACATTTAAGGCAGATCACTTATAGAATTTATGAAGTAAGATTAACAATATAGATACGGCTGAGTCGTGCCACCGGTCACTATCCTTAAGATTAATTCACTCCTTATGTGCAAAGAGTTTTCGTGAGATTAATCCCCAAGATAAAACAGCCCCGAAGTCAAAGCTTCTTCCACTTAGGTTGCACTCCAACAAGTGATCTTCGTCAGAATCCCGATGGCTACAATCAACACTCAAAGAGAAACAGAACGACTTTGATAACTATAAAATAGAATAAGGCTGGAGGAGAGAGAGAGAAAGAGAGAGAGAGAGAGAGAGAGAGAGAGAGAGATAGAGTTGTATACGGATAAACTGTTGTAACCTTATGCTAATGGACTCTTTTCATATTAATAGAAGAAGAAGTTCCAAATCAAAGGGTGCGATGGAAAGTTATATCCATCAGACGGGTTGTGATGAAAGGGTGCGTCAGTAGAATATACGCTCAAGATTTAATTTCCCCAACGATCATAAAGATCAATGGTTTAGATTAAACATATTTGAATTTGTATATGTACGAACGTATCCATTCAAATACGTCATGTCTCTACGTATTCAAATACTTAGAGACATACCCCTCAAAAAATAGACCAACGGATACACCCGCACCCACACCCACGCCCCGCCCGACCCTGCCCGGCCCAGCATGGCACGGCTCGGCTCGGCTCGGCGCGCGCGCGCGAGTGTGAAAAGAACCCCGGACCCTTCCCTCTAGAGGCATCCTTTCATTTAAGGGCTCAAGATGTCATAGGTCACACAATATATATATATATATATATATATATATATATATATATATATATATATATATATATATATATATATATATATATCCCTCAATCTTACCTCTCCAAGTAATATGGGACTAAAAGAAGTCCTACAAGCTATGCCAACCAAAAAATACAAGTGGGAAAATTTTCCTCCAAAACCAAAATCAGAAAAAGAGGCAAAATTTTGAAACTTTTAGTTGTTTTAGTTTTTAAAAATCTAAAAACCCAACAATTCCCCCACAAGATTCAAAATTTTGAAAAACGGAATAGAATGTTAATTGTATTAGGATATATAAGAGACGTCGTCGCAGATGTCTTTTGGACTTGAATCTACACTAGGTCTGATACATCACGCTACAGAGTACGGGTGAAGCCACGCTTCTTGAACCTTTCCTCAGCGGTCTAGCCGACTGACATACCAACCATCCCTTATAATCCGACCCTTGAATAATTCCTTTCATAAAAGGTGGACATTTTTCTCCGGCCTTGTCCCTATCTTAGATTCATGAATGTTTAGAGAGTTCACCCTTAAAAATCTAATCAGAGGCGGCCCCACCTCTTACATCTATTTAGGTCAGTCCATAATGTGCACCACAGTTAACACACCCCTACATTCCAGTAGGACATTTGGCTTGACTAAGAGTCCTTATGACTCATCCTCTTTTCATTGTGGTGAATATTATCTTCCCATATAACCAGAATGAGCAAGTTTTGATAATACTAATCAAGTCATCCAGTGACTTCGTTCTTACCCATTGAACCTAATTCCAGGGACTTCCTCTCACATAAGTTGGGTATCCGTCACATGACTTATGTCACGGGTTTTAGGCTCATTCCTTTAGATGCATCATGTATTATCTTGGTGGTCTGAGGCTTTGTAAATATGTCTGCCAGATTCAATTTTGACTTTACAAAGTTGATAGCTATTGTTCCTTCACTAACATATTGTCTAACTAAATTGTGTCTTAGTCGAATATGTCTCCTTTTTCCATTATATACATTACTTTTTGCCTTAGCAATAGCAACTTGACTATCACAATGTAGTGATATGGGTGGTACCGACTTAGGCCATAATGGAATTTCAGTCACCAAGTTTTTAAGCCATTCGGCTTCTGACCACATGTTTGTTTAACTGATTTCCAAGAAATCGCTCCACCTCCCAAAGTGAAAACATATCCACTCTTAGCCAATGATTCTTCTGTATCATAAATTCAATTGGCATCACAATATCGTTCTAATACTGTCGATTTTCCACTATAATGTATCCCATAGTTTATTGTTCCTTTTAAGTATCTTAATAGCCTTACTAAAGCTTTCCAATGCTCTTTTCCAGGGTTATGAGTATGTTGACTCAGCTTCTCAACTGCTAAAGCAATATCTGGTCTTGTAGAATTTATCAAGTAAGATACCGAACCAATGATTTGAGAATGCTCTTTTTGGGAAATTGGTTCACCTTTATGTTTTACAAGATAACTTCCAGACATCAAATGTGTCTTAACAGATTTATACTCAAAATAACCATACTTTTTTAGTAGATTTTCTACATAATGTGCTTGAGATAATATTATCTCATCACCTTTTCTGATGATCTTGATTCCAAGATTTACATCAGCTTTTCCCATGTCTTTTGTATCAAACTTAGACATGAGAAACTTCTTTGTTGTTTCCACTATGTCAAGATTAGATCTCATAATTAACATGTCATCAACATATAATATAATAAATACACATTTTTCATTTAAAAATTTGCTATATACACACCTTTCAGAATTGTTAATAACAAAATCATTTGATACCAAAACACTATCCAGTTTCTTATGCCATTGTTTTGGTGCTTGTTTTAGACCATATAATGACTTAATTAATTTACATATTTTATGTTCTTGTACATATGTGATACAACCCTTTGGTTGTCTAATATAAATTTCTTCTTCTAAGTTACCATTAAGAAGAGCTGTTTTAACATCCATTTGATGAATAACAAGTTTATATATAGAGGCAATAGCAAACATAATTCTTATTGTAGCAATCCGGGCAACAGGTGAAAAAGTATCAAAGTAGTATATATTTTGTTTTTTTTTTAAAACCTTTGACCACCAATCTGGCTTTAAATTTGTCATGAGATCCATCAGGCTTAAGTTTTTTCTTAAAAATCCACTTGGTATGCAAAGTCTTTGTACCAAGTGGAGGGTTTACCAATTCTCAAGTATGATTCTGTATAATAGAATCCAACTCACTTTTTATAGCCTCTTTCCAAAATACAGCATCAGGAGATGTTACAGCCTCCTGATATGTTAATGGATCTCTCTCAACAAAGTAAACAAGCATGTCATCCCCAAAATTGGTAGGTTTCCTTTGTCTTTTACTTTTTCTTATTTGATCATCCTTCTTGAAATCTAATTTATTATTATTTCTATTACTGAGAGCACTCAAATTATGATCTTTAGAAATAATATTATTAGAAGAATATTGATTATTAAATTGATCTTTAATCATAAGAAATGTATATTCAAAAAATTCAGCATCTCTTGACTCAATTATGGTATTTGCATCAAACAAATTTTCAACAGATTTTAAAACCAAAAATTTATATACAATACTATGTTGTGTATATCCAATGAAAATACAATCACAAGTTTTTGAGCCTAGTTTTCTTTTCTTAGGTTCTGGAATATAAACCTTTGCTAAACAACCCCAAACTTTTAAATGATTAAAAGAAGGTTTTCTTCCATGCCATAATTCGAAAAGTATTAAATCAGAATTTTTAGGAGGTATCCTATTTAAAATATAGCAAGCAGAAAGAATTGCTTCCCCCCACATGTTTAAAGGTAAATCAGAACTTATTAAAACAATTCATCATTTCCTTTAAAGTCCTATTTTTTCTTTCAGCAATTCCATTAGATTCAGGTTGATAAGGTGTTGTAGTTTCATGTATAATGCCACTTTCTTCACAAAATTTACTTAAGCTTTGAGTTCCATATTCAGTTCCCCTATCTGTTCTTAATCTCTTGATTGTTTTCCCTAATTGATTTTTCACTTCTTTTTTGTATGCTTTAAATGCATTTTCTGATTCATCTTTTGTCCTTAAAAGATAAACCTTGGTGTATCTAGAATAATCATCTATGAATATTATATAATATTTTTTGCCACCTCTTGACTCATGAGACCTAAATTCAACAAGGTCACTATGGATAAGTTCTAAAAGATCACTTTTTATTTCAACTGTTTTATGATATTTTTTATCATTTTCATCTCTACACAAATAGGACACTTATGATGTAGAGGTTCTGGATTTTCTTTAATAAATCCTAATTTTGCAAGTCTTTTAATGTATGGTACACTTCGGTGTCCTAATCTACCATGCCATAAATCAAACGACTCAATCAAATAAGAGAAAGAAACATTTTCATTCATTACATTGTTAACACTTAGTACAAAAAGATCATTGGTCACATACCCTTTACCCACAAAAACATCCCCTTTTAACAATATTGCCTTATCGGCTTCAAAGATTAATTTTATTCCTGCCTTGTTGAGGAGAGAGCCTGACACCAGATTTTGATGAATTTCTGAAACATGTAAAACATCATTAAGCATGAGAGTCTTTCTAGAAGTTAATTTTAGAAGTATTTGTCCTTTGCCCATGACTTGAGATGTTTGGGAATTTCCCATATACACAAGATCACCATCACTAACCATTGAATATTTCATAAATAAATTTCAGTCAGCGTATATGTGCCTAGTTGCACCAGTATCAACAACCCATTCTTTGGGTTTCTCCACAAGATGTACTTTAGTCACTACCGCAACAAATTGATTTTCTTCAGTAAGATTCACTCTAGCCTTGTCATTACCCTTGTTGTCACCACTCTTGTTCCTTTTGTAAAGTCGACATTCTTTCTTGAAATGACCAGCCTTCCTGCAAAAGAAACATGTGCCTTTTGGCTTCTTGAACTTATTGTCCTTCTTCATATGATGAGACTTATTGGGTTGCTCTCTTCCTTGTTTCTTGGACTGTTCTCCTTTCCAGGACTCTACAAGGTTTGCCTTGGATTTGAATTCCTTGGCTTTTTCTACCTTGTCTTTTTCCCAATTCTTCTCTTCAATCTTGACTCGAACAATGATTTGATCAAGTGTCTAGTCCTTGGTTTTATGCCTCATATGAGATTTGAAGTCATTCCATGAAGAGGGTAGTTTCTCAATGAGAGCCCTAGCCACAAATGTCTCAGGTAAATTAATCCCTTCCTTAACCAGATTTCCAACCAACACTTGGAACAGGTCGATTTGCATGGAGATGTTCATGTCATCTTTCATTTTAAAGTTTAAAAAATTTGTAGCAACATATTTCTTACTCCCTGCATCATCCAATGATATTTTTTCTCTAGTGCATTCCAGATAGTAGAAGCATATTCATAAGTTGCATACACATTGTAAAGATCATTAGACAATGAATTTAGAATCCTATTTTTGCATTGATAATCAGCCTCTATCCATGCCACCCGATTGGCTTTCACAATAGGATCATCCTCCTCAGCCGGTATGGGTTCAGACAGAGCAAATACCACTCCTAGTTGAGCCAATGCAAATTTCATCATCTGCTTCCACCTCTTAAAATTTGACCCATTGAATGGTTCAATTTTGTCAAACTCAGTCACAAGGCGTAATTTTTCCATTGATGGAACAACAGAAGCAGTCAAACTAGATTCAACAGCCATGATCCCCAGTCTCAAACTATGAATTAATCTTAAGAACTGTAGGAAATGTATGTTACAAAGTAAGTTTGAGACTATTACAGAGTTACAAAAAACAAAATAAATATTGATAACATTTAAGGCAGATCACTTACAGAATTTATGAAGTAAGATTAACAATATGGATAGGGCTGAGTGGTGCCACCGGTCACTATCCTTAAGATTAATTCACCCCTTATGTGCAAAGAGTTTTCGTGAGATTAATCCCCAAGATAAAACAGTCCCGAATTCGAAGTTTCTTCCACTTAGGTTGCACTCCAACAAGTGGTCTTCGTCAGAATCCCGACGGCTACAATCAACACTAAAAGAGAAACAGATCGATTTTGATAACTATAAAATAGAATAAGACTGGAGGAGAGAGAGAAAGAGAGAGAGAGAGATAGAGTTGTATACGGATAAACTGTTGTAACCTTATGCTAATGGACTCTTTTCATATTAATAGAAGAAGAAGTCCCAAATCAAAGGGATGAAAGGGTGCGTCAGTAGAATATACGGTCAAGATTTAATTTCCCTAACGATCATAAAGATCAATGGTTTAGATTAAACATATTTGAATTTGTATATGTACGAACGTATCCATTCAAATACGTCATGTCTCTACGTATTCAAATACGTAGAGACATACCCTTCAAAAAATAGACCAACGGATACACCCGCACCCGCACTGGCACGGCTCGGTGCGCGCGTGTGTGAAAAGAACCCCGGACCCCCCGGACCCTTCCCTATAGAGGCATCCTTTCATTTAAGGGCTCAAGATGTTATAGGTCACACATATATATATATATATATATATATATATATATATATATATATATATATATATATATATATATATATATATATATATATATATATATATATATATATCTCCTCAATCTTACCTCTCCAAGCAATATGGGACTAAAAGAAGTCCTACAAGCTATGCCAACCAAAAAATACAAGTGAAAAAATTTCCCTCCAAAACCAAAATAAAAAAAGAGAGACAAAATTTTGAAACTTTTAGTTGTTTTTGTTTTTAAAAATCTAAAAACACAACAGTTTCGGACAATGGTGTAGACGGTGCAAGTTTCGGACCACCGGTGAATGCTTCTATTGATTAGGGGCAGAGGGCTCCACTGTTGGGAGTAATCCAGACAGTATCACATGTGAGAAGTAAAGCGGGTATAGCAGTGGGCGGTTTAGTCTTGCCCAGATCTGGTGTGGCGATGGTGGATCTCGAAGGATTGGCAGCTCAGATGGTGCCTAGTTTGGTAAGCAACCGTAGAGTGGATTTAGGTCTATTTCTGGGGTTTCCAAATGAGGAACACGTGGTTGTTGTTCCTATAGGAGGTTGTGATGGTGTTGCGGCTATGTGACCTGCAGGTGTTCCAAATGGTATCTCACAGGTAATGGGCGATGGTTTGTCAACAGCGGAAGGTAGGTTGTAGATTGATGCCTCTTGTGCATCTGTCTCGACTGTTCGAAATGGCTTAATGCCAATGGTTTCTAGGTCTCAGATGACGGTGGGGATGGTGAGGGATCAATTAGTCAATAGATCTGATCGGGATGGGGGAAATACTTCAGGTGCTGGCGGAAGCTTAACACGATGCATGAGATATTGCACATAGGAGTCCACAGTGCTAAGGAGGTGGTTGTTGGTAGTGGATGGGTTCCTGCATCACGAGGTCAGGGAGGTGGCTGTTGGCATGGTCATGTGGAGGGGTTTTCGACACAGGGGAGGAGCCCAGACCTGAACCCTAACGGAAGTCCTCTTACTGTAAATGGTCCATTATTGCATGTAGTGGAGGATACCTCGGGTGAGGACCTACGGGGGTTATTCAATATGGTTCAACATGGTGTGACAACATACTTAAGGGTTCAGGCTAATGATGTTGCAAAGGTTCGGGCTTTAACTTCTGGTGTTGGCAAATATGTAGGGGACGAAGACAAACAACATGGAGAGGGCAACCGCGGTAGAGACCTAGTTGGTGCTAGTTGAGCAGATGGTCAACGACAGCTGGGAGATCCTGATTCGATTGATGGGGGTGATAGCAACTGTTCGTGGATCTGGTCAGATCGGGAAGGATTTTTATTGGATCTGATAGCGGGTTTAAATCCCAGCACGATGCACATAATGGCCAGTTGATGCTGCATTGTGGGATAAAGGAGGGCTGGCAGGTTGCGATAGGATTCAGATCTCTGGGTCTACGTTGGAGATGCAGAGGTGAGAGCTCGAGTTCCAAGTGTATCTAGAGTTACAAAAAACTGTGAGTGAAATGATATCTCTGGTGGTGCTAGGGCAATGGGAGAGGTAGAGTCACATCACATTGTATGGTGGTGAGTTGTGCGGGACACCCTGATGGGGTATGGGCTATGTCGATTTGGGTGTAGCATTTTGACAGAGACAATAGAAGAGTTACAGAATCGACATCAACTAGTTCTTATTCAAGGTGGCTTGTAGAATCCAAGCCAAGTGGAGAGTCGTTGGGTTATTCTTATATTCTGTGAGATCCACACAGTTATTGAAGTTGTAATTGTATTTGGGTTTGGGTCCATTACATGTAGAAGGGGTTAATCTGTGATTGTGTGGGATTATGGTTTCTAAGGAGCCTATTTATTGTCCCTATTGGGAAAAACCTAGGTAAGACTAAGCAAAAGAGAAAACTTTGTCAAGTGGAGAGAGCCGTAGAGTTTTTTTGAGAATAAAAAAATTCTCTGTTTCTCTAAGTGGAGGTAGGCATTTTGCGTTGGGGTGCTGAACCACAGTAAAATCTTGTATTCGAGTGTTTTGCTTGATCTTCATTTTTTCTCTCGTTTACGTTTTCATCCCTAATACCTCCCTCATAGATCATGATCATTGAAGGCATGTCTCTTGGAAAATGAGTTCAATTTCTTCGACCTAGAGTCACCATTGAAATTGCAAAGCCCCTTCATACTCATATTTTAATAATAAAAAAAGGATCGTGAAAATCTCATAGTGGTGAAGTATGAAAGGCTCACTAGCTATTTTTTGTTTTTGCTAAAGGTCTGCAAAATTGTATTAATATGGAAAGGAAAGTTGAAGTAAACAAAACATAAGTTTCAATGATAGTAAAAACCCTACTTTCGGCATTGCCATCAGTGGAGCCCTATCATTGAAAGGACCAAAAAAAGAATGCTAACTAAAGTGAAATCTTTCCCTTCCTGATGCATCCCAATCCACATCCCATGCAATAAATGGCGGGCATGTGGTCCATTCCTCCGAACTCATCTCAGATGCTGCCCGTTTAGCTACGTAATCAGCTACCACATTAATTTCTCTAAAACAGTGTGTTACTCTAATCTTAGTACCATGTAGGTCTTAGATTAAACGATTCCACTGTTGCGAGATATACCAAGGCACATATTTTCTCAGAATACTTTCAACAATAGACTTTGAGTTACATTCCAACCATAGGTCCTTGATCCTAAGCTTCAAAGCCTCCAGTAGTCCTTTTATTACTGCTGCTAATTCTACTTGGTAGTTTGTAGCATTTCCTATATATGTAGTAAATGCTAGGATAACATGTCCCTTATCATCTCTAAAGACTCCTGATCCTGCTTCACTTAGGTTTTTAAAGGAACATCCACCCACAATTGATTTAAACCATCCAATAGGAGGTTTTTGCCATGTGAGAGATTTCACAGAGTGGTTTTAGCAGGGCATGTATTGTAAGACCCGCACTCCACTAACTTGGTTTAACCATGTCGTGCCAGGTCTTCCCATCATTCATGGACCAAGTGGACCGAGCGTGTGAAGATAGATCACAAACCAGGTATAAAAATTGACTCAACACCTAAAACTGTATACATATGGTCGCATCCTGGGTAGGTACAGTCGACCATATGGTAAGAATGAAGATCACAAATCCAAGACCCCACAGTTGATGATGTCGACCCTACGATTGACGGGTTCGGTGACCGTAGCCATCGACCGTGAGACCCCAGATCAGACTCCGAGTTTTGGAAACTTTCTAAAATTAAGGAATTTCTTTCTTAATTGAAAGAGGACTCTATATGGAGAGTTTTCCTCTATATAAAGGACGTCCCTCAGTCATTTTTCACTCTTTTAGAACATTAGTAAACCCTAGAGAAAGAGAAGGAGAAGAAGAAAAGGCTAAGGAGAGGATCTTGCTAAGAAGAGATTGGTCTCTATCACAGTCAAAGGTATGAACCTAATCCCTGGAGATGTAAACTCTATGGAATAAGACTTCTATGGAAAATATGCAATATCAACATATTATGATCCATGTGATTTCCTTGAGAAAATCCCAAGGAGAACCATGAGGAGGGAGTTTGATGATTAGGGTTAGGATGACCTTAGAATAAATCCAATTGAAGATCAGAGGATTTGACCCAGGAAGAACTCGAATTGCATGTAGTCTGTGACCAGAAATCTCAAGGTCGCAGCTACGGTCGACCATAGCATGACTAGAGGATCGACCATAGGCATTCATGAAGATTCAGGAATCATATGGTCATGCAGCTACGGTTGCACCATATGCGACCGTAGGGTATTGACCATAGGCAGTAAGGTCGATACAGTATGAGACTATAGGACCAATCAGACACCTATCAGTGCTCTGTTTCGATTTCCTACTACTGTAACATGTTACATATGAACCCTAACTTAAATTCATATAACTTTTAGGTTGTTAAATCAATTCAAAGAGAATTTCAAGGCTTGGAAGGAGATGGAGTATTGCTAATAGGTGAAGGAACAAGACCTAAACTAATTGGTTAATAACCAACTATTTATTTTTATTGAGTCCAATGCCATGATTGATTCTATGTTTGTATGCTTGTAATGTGCATCTCACATGTCATCCAATATTTCTGCTATTACTGTTCATGCATATTTAATTCTGTTTATTTATAACATGATGATGATGATGATGCTATGAATAGGCATGTGAATGTATGTGTGTGGTTGGTGTGTTGGATGTGAGTGGAGCATCAGGGGAAGGACGTGACATGGTGGTCTTTGACCTCATCACTAGACTCTAGCTCTATCTCTATTCAAGTCTTGCCCACTAACATCGTTGTATCGCCATTACCTTAGCAGAACTATTACATTGTAGGGCATCAGGGGAGGTGGTCTCGGACCGTGTGGTCTCTGACTCTGTTGGGGGGCCTTAGCTCTATCTCTATGGATGTATTGAGGGATGCTGGGATGAGATCTTGGATACACTGTTTGGCATTAGGATTGATTAGTTGCGAGCCCAGTTTGTAAGCCCTCGCCAATAGGGACTTACGTGTTGGTATGGGTAGGGCATCAAGGAAAGTGTTGGCAGTGTTTGATCTGAACACTTTAGCTCTATCTCTATTCCATGGTGGGTGCATGTGAGATGAAAATGATGTTTGATCCATTGGGTGGATTCACACACTCGTGTATAGAGTAGCGGGGACCACCAAACCTTTCTATAGCACATTGCAAACTTAAAAACCAGACCAAAGATATGAATTGAATACATGCATATGTTTGTTGTATTGTTTTGTTTGCTCAATGAGCCGTGATGTGTGTTCACCTTTTCGACGTCGAATATTTTTAGTTGATGATGTAGGACCTACTATTGAAGATTATATAAATGTGTCGATGTATGGACATGTAGCGGCGATGGACGGAGAATTAACAAAGGAGACACATGATTCTTCATGTGAGTGCAATCACTGTGTTTATGATTAGTTTAGCTATGTTTGACTACTGGAACATGTAATAGATTAATTATGGACATGTAGCGGCGATGGACAGAGAATTCTTTTTATTTATGTTTATTTATTATCATTGTTAGATACTCAGTTCATTATCTATAAAACTTTCGCTTATTTGTTTATTACCTCTGATTATTACTGTGGAATGTGCGTGTGATTTGATATGGTGGGTATGACCTATGCGAGATCCTGGTTGAACCATTGGTTCATTAACGATTCTTCACACCATTCTGATTAGACCAGAATTAGGGTGTGACAACTTGGTATCAGAGCATCTCAGGTTCTACCCATTGACCTAATTATTTCCATGTGAGTCATGAACTGAGATAGGATAAAAATTAAAAGCTGTAATAAGAACACACCATAAGCGCCTGTATTGTATGAGAGATAAACTAAGAAAGAAGATAATGCACATATGTAAATGGGAAACCAATTTTATATATATATATATATATATATATATATATATATATATATATATATATATATATATCCAAATGGGAGTAAGACAAGATACATCCGAATCGATTGTACGGTCCATAAATCTGGACAGTTACTCTGTAAAATAAATGAGAAAAAAAAATAAATGATATCATGGAGCTGGAGGTGCTGGAGGAGGAGGTGCCTCGCCACCTGAGTCTGAGTCGCTCGGAGACTAGCCGTTAGATCTCCTACCCGCTGGTCTGTAGAGCGTTGGGCATCTAGAAGCTCTCCTACTCTCTAATCAGTCACACGCTGAGCCTTCCGAATCTCATGTAACAATCCCATCATATCATCTGGTGGTGGACGTGAAAGGCCACCGAATGAGAAGCCCAAGAAGGACCAGCTCTAGTAGAATGTCAGAGTGATGGGGGAGGGATGGTATCCACATCCATGTACATCCGATCATCATCCTCCTCATCATCACTCCCGTGTGCCTCTTCTCGCTATTACCGCTAATGCATCTCGTTGTCGCTACCCGAGTGAGAGGACGTCTCATAGTATTCCTCTCATCATCATTGGCCTGTATCTCTCTCATGCCCATCCTACCGATGGCCTACCAATCAAGGTTAGGCGAGAATATGTCCTCAAAGATCCTCTCATCCACTAGTTCCCCCTGTAGACGAGTGAGTAGGGTGGAGATCAGTTGACCATAGGGCAAGTTACCTCTCGAGTTAGGCAACGTAGCTTTGTGCATAGTCCGAAGAATAATATATGGGCGGCACAGCGGGTACTAAGTCATTTGTGAGACTATCTCGTAGTGTCCGCCCTAGGGAATAAGATTATCTTTGGATAATCTTACAAGAGACCCATGGCTCTAGACGCGGGTTGATTGCTTTCATCTCCCAACGGTCATCCCAAAGAATTTGATTATCTATTTCGCACGCACTGTGTAGACGTAAACTATGGCTCCCTCGGGTGCACAAGAAACCAACCCGACCATCATTTGAGATGCCTAGGAGATCAGCTAACTCCCGACGGTTGAAAGAGATCGAAACCCCTTTCACCCGCCTGGTGATCCGAAGCTCTCTACCCCTGTCAACATCCTCTAGGTCACCCTCTACTTGTAGGTAACAGTAGAACTGCTTGACCAAGTTTGGGGGAGTGCAAGCCTCGTACATAATCACTAGAAGCCAGCCCATATCACCAAACGCTCTTTCCACATCAAACAGGGCTAAATGGGCTAAGTTAACACATCTACCCCCTTCCACCTTCTTTCAATTAAACCAAGGGTATTGTGTTTCTGCTTCCACAGATCGAAAGCGATGTGGGTCATGAACTTGAGGAACATTAGTGTAAACCATGATAACTGCAAGAGAAGAAAATAAGAAAAGCAAGTTAGATAAATTTGAAAATTTGACAACATAACGACGTAGAATGGGAAAAAACCTCACTTTTCACCCAAACATTTGGGCAGGAGGACTTACATAGGTACCAAACCATCCTGCAAGGCTTATACAATTGGAAATTTAAACTATGTAGGTCAAATTTGAAGAAATTTTGACAATTGGGAAAAATCCCAAAAATTTAGGTTAAAATGAGAATTTTTAAGTTTTTACTAAACTAACCGATGAAACTCAAATTTTCTTGAGGGCTTTCATCCATTGGGTAGCCAATAGCAATAAACCCCAATAAAAATCAAATGTTTATGATTAAAAAAATATTAATTTGAAGAAAATCCTATAAATGGAGCAAAACCTAGGTATGAAAGCTTAAAAAGGAGAAAGAGTAGAGAACATACCTTGAGGAATGGAAGGAAGATTGTCAATCGACAGAAAAATCACTAAGTTCGTACGGTTGATACTGTAGCAACTCAGTGGTGGCGAGCTGAGTTGAGACCGTAGGAAGAAGAAAGAGAAATGAGAGGGAAAATCTCAAAAAAAATAGGTTTTAAAACTGATTTGAATCTTACGGTTGCACAATTCGACCAAAACCATCGACCGTATGATCAACCGTATGATCGATCATAGGGTCTCGGTAAGTTTCCAGGGAATTGATGGTCGCTCCTATGGTTGCACAACATGCGACTGTAGGCCATCGACCGTATGACTGACTGTTGTCTGCATTTTGATTCTGTTCGAACTTTTGCCTATTGATTTTGTTCTTCTCTCGCCTTCCATTGTGAAACTAACCCAATACCACCACTCTATTTTGTCTCACCTGTGTAGCTTTGCCAATAACACATCAACCAAGAGTTTAAATGGCTGGACGTAGAATAAGTAGAAGGAGACAAAATGCAAAGCCATCTCCACCACCTATGGAGACCAACGACAATGAAGGTCAGTAAGGGGAGGAAGGAAATATTGGAGCTCAGAATGCTGCACCTCAGAATATTCACACCCTAGCCAACCCAACCAACTTACCTGCACCACCTACGGATTTGTCTACTGTGGTGATGAATTTGGCACAATAAATGCAGCATATACAGCAAATGCAAGCTGCCATGGGAATTGCTTTTCCAGTTACAAACACAACATCTCTACCTGCAAGACAAGCTAGTATGACACCTGGTGGTAGCAACACTGTACCTCAAGCACTGCAAACACCAGTAGTACAAGGCCAAGTGCAAAACCCTGAAGCACTGCAAGGCAGGTATAACCAAGGTAATTATCAGTACCAACAGCCTATGTATAGGGCATATGCACAGTATCAGCTTGATCACTTTAGACTGATCGAGCGTTTCTTGAAGTTGAAGGCGAAGGAATTCACAGGCAAACCATCAGATCTGTTGTGGCCAGCTCACTAGATTGACGAAATGGAAAGAAACTTTATAATGATGACTATAAATGAAGAAGATAAGGTATTATGTGCAACATTTATGTCGAAAGGTGACGCACACCACTGGTGGAAATCAACTAGAAGTTATCTATTAACAAAGCACACCCAACTAACATGGGTTATTTATAAAGAAGCTTTCTTCGAGAAGTATTTTCCAAGGAGTTTCAAAGATCAAATGGAAAATGAGTTTTTGAGTCTGTATCAAGGACAGATGACTGTAGATGTATATCAACAAGGTTATGAAGAACTATTTTTCTTTGTTTCCTCTAGCATGCAGGAGGAAAATACCAAAACCCGAAGGCTCGTTATGGGACTTAGGGGAAGCATCCGTGAGCATGTATTGGGATTAGAAAAGAAAATATATAACGAAGCAGTACAGATTGCTCGAGTACTGAAATCAAGCCAGAGGGAAAGTTATTTTGCTCAGAACAGAGGTATAAATAGGCCCAATGGAAACTCATACAACGGAGGGAACTCAAAGACATTTAAACCCTTCCGTACTCAAGGCTTCAATGCTGCAACCAAGACTACTCCGACAGTCCAACCTCAACAGAAGCAAAGTAATGCTGGAGTCAAATGCTTCAATTGCGATCAAGTAGGATATTATTCAAGAGAGTATCCTAAGCCAAGGAAGCAGCTACAACAAAGAAAAGTTTATGCAGTTACTTCTGAGGATGCTATCGCATCGCCTGATGTGGTCATAGGTATGACCTGAACCTTTTTGTACTACCTTGCGTGAGCATGTAGACTAAATTAAATCAAATCACAGATATCGTACCTATTAATGGCTTATCTGCCAGAGTACTCTTTGACTCTGGAACTATTCATTCTTTTATATCTGTGTCATTTGGAAAGAAGTTAAATCTACCCCTCAGACCTTTAGACTGCAAACTGCTTGTAGGATCACCTATGGGATTAGAAGTGGAACTAGACAGAGGTTATGGACCATGTCCAGTTCTTATCAACGAGAAGATTTTGGATCCAACCTTAATTCAACTCGAGATGGCAGACTTTGACGTTATCTTGGGAATGGATTGGTTAGCTCGGCACTCTACAAACCTATTATGTGCGTAAAAAAAATTGACATTTAAATTCAAGGAAAGAGCAGAGTTTAGTTTTGCGGGAACCAAACTTTCTCGTAAACGAAAACTCATTCTCTTTGCATTGAAGGCTAGAAAATGCCTCGAAAAAAAGAGGAATTGGGTATCTAGTATCCGTGGTCGACCTCACCAAGGAAGCTCCACGAATGGAGGATATTGAAATTGTGCGTGAATTTTTGGATGTATTTCTTGAGGAACTACCAGGACTACCACCCGATCGAGCGACGAGTTCGTTATAGATCTTATACCCGGAACCGCACTAGTATCGAAAGCACCCTTTCAAATGGCTCCTACTGAACTGAAGGAACTGAAGGTACAATTACAGGAGTTATTGGGCAAGGGTTATATTAGACCTAGCGTATCACCATAGGGAGCGTCAGTATTGTTCGTAAAAAAGAAGGACGGTAGCGTTCGACTGTGTATAGATTATCAGAAATTGAATAAGCTTATAATCAAGAATCGGGTACCTATTGCCTTGATCGATGACTTGTTCGATCAATTGCAAGGTGCCAAAGTGTTCTCCAAAATTGATCTTCGTCAGGATACCATCAGTTGATGATTAAGGAAGGTGATATTCCAAAGATAGCTTCAGAACTAGATATAGACATTATGAATTTTTAGTTATGTCTTTTAGATTGACTAATGCACATGTAATGTAAGACCCGTATCGAACTAACTGATCTTACCATCTTGTACCAGGTCTACCTATCATGATCGAGCCAAGTGGACCAAGTGCGTGAAGAAACCACAAGACTAGATATGAAATTTAACTCAAAAATAGTCAAAAATGAGTGTGTGGTCGCATGTCTAAATAGGTATGTCCAACCCCACCACAAAAGAGTCCAACCCATGACTTTTTGGTCGTGGGGTCACATGTCTTAAAAAAATGTAGGGTCGACAGATTCTGTGACCCTACATTCGACCCTACGGAACCCAATCAGAAACCGAATTTAGGAAACCTTCCTAATCCGAAGGGGGCACTGTCTGTGTCGATACCAGAAACTACGACTGAAACTTCTTTCCTAAACTCATTAGGGCATATTTGGAGGGTTTTCCTCTATAAATAGGATGTCCCTTAGCCTCTTCCACTTCTTTAGAACCCTAATTGAAAGTGAGAGAGAGAAGAGAAGGAAAAGAAGGAGAATTGAAGAAAAAAAACTAAGGAAGAGGAGGAAGTTCAGAGAAACCTCTGAATCTCAGTAAACCCAAGGTATGAACCTAAATCCCTACCTGAATTGAGAGCCTAGAATAGTTTATGAAGAACATAGGATTAGGAGAAACCCAAATCATCCATCCATGGACAAATTCTAAGAGAATCTATGGAGGAAAATCATTGTGGCCAATGGATAGTGTATAAAAATTATAGCTTGAGCTATAGAACGATCATAGGAAGGACCGTGATAGTAAGCCAAAGGATTCAGACATGAAGGAATGGACTTAAGAGTGAAAGGTCGACCAAAAACACGTGTGGTCGCACGTAGGGTAGAATGATAACCCAGCCCACGAGACCACATGATCGACCACATGCCCTCGGGAAGTTCCAGGGAGGGTGTGGTCGCACGTAGGGTCGAATGATATCTGACCCCACCTCCGACCCTATACCCTGGGGTCGCAGAAACTGAGACCCCAGGTGCTATCCTACCCCGCGACCCTACCCCGTGGTCGCAGAACCGAGACCCTAGTGCTACCCCCACCGTGACCCCTCGACTTCTATTAGTCTAAACGTATTGGAATTTATTTCTAATTAAAATCTATCGACTTGTTAGGTTTTCCAGTGACTTAAAAGTGAATTATAAAGCCTGAACGAGGATCTACTAGTAATCAAAGGTGAGGGAACAAGACCTAAATTAATTGACTAATAATAAACTATTTTTATTTATTGAGTCCAATACCATAAATGATTCTATGCTTGTATGATTGTAATGTGCATTTAACATGTCATCTAATATTCTTGCTATTAATGTTCATGCATATTTAATTTTGTTTATTTATAACATGATGATGGTGATGATGCTAGGAATAAGCATATAAATGTATGTGTGTGGTTAGTGTACTTGATGCGAGTGGAGCATCAAGGGGAGGACGTGACACTATGGTTCATCCTGGTCACCAGACTCTAGCTCTATCTCTAACTCAAGTCTTGTCCAACGACATCGTAGTATTGCCATTACCTTAGCGAACTATTACGTCGTAGGGCATCGGGGAGGTGGTCTCGGACCGTGTAGTCTCTGACTCTACCGGGGGGCCTTAGCTCTATCACTATGGACATATTGAGGGATCTTGGAGTGAGGCCTTGGATACACTGTTTTACATTAGGATTGGTTAGTTGCAAGCACAGTTTGCAAGCCCTCGTCAATAGGGGCTTACGTGTTGGTATGGGTAGGACATCAGGGGAAGTGTGATGCAGTGCGGTCCTAAGCACTTTAGCTTTATCCCTATTCCATGATGGGTGCATGTGGGACGGCAATGGTGTTTGATCCATTGAGCGTCTTCACACACTCGTGTATAGAGGTGCGGCGGCCAACTATCCTTTTTATTGCACATTGCAAACTTATGAACCGGACCAAAGATATGAATTGAATGCATGCATATGTATGTTGCATTGTTTTGTTTGCTCATCGAGCCATGATGTGTGCTTACCCTTTCGACGTCGAATATTTTTAGTTGATGATGCAGGTACCATTGTAGAAGACTATATGAATGCTCCGATGTACAGGCATGCTGCGGCGATGGATGCAGAAGTTATAATGGAGTCGCATGATTCGTCATGCGAGTACAACTCATGCATCTTCGATTAGTTTTCTTTGAATTATTCGAGACGATGTAATTGATTAAATTATTTTATTTTATGTCTTTGTTATTTGGAGATAATTGGATAATTTATTTACTTTATCACCGCTAGACTCTCAGTTCATGTAATATTAAAGACTTCCGCTATTGTTTATTTACTCTGATTATAGTTGTGGATGTGTATGGTTTAAGCAAACAGCTATTCGAGATCCTGGTTAAACCATTGGTTTATTGGAAGTTCATCACATCATTCTGAATAGTGCGGAATTGGGGTGTGACATGTAACTTTTATGGAACTCATGAATCGGGTATTTCATGATATGTTAGATACGTCATGTCACACCCAAATTCTGGTCTAACCAAAATAGTGTGATGAATCGTCTATTAACCAACAGTTCAACCAGGATATTGTATAGGCCGTGTCTATTTGACCAAACCAGATACAACCACAACCATAATCAAAGTAAATAAACAATAGCGGAAGACTTTAATATTAATGAACTGAGTATCTAACAGTGATAACATAATTAATTATCCAATTATCTCCAAATGACTCAAGACATAAAATAAAATAAAGTAATCAATTACTTGTTCTGATAATCCAATAACTAAATCTAATTGAAAACACATGAGTTGCACTCGCACGATGAATCATGCGACTCCACCATAGCTTCCACATCCATCGCAGCAACATGTCCGAATATTGGTGCCTTCATATAATCTTTTATGGTAGGACCTGCATCATCAACTAAAAATATTCGACGTCGAAAGGGTGAGTACACATCGTGGCTCAGTGAGCAAACAAAATAATGCAACAAACATATGTATGCATACAATTCATATCTTTGGTCTGGTTTATAAGTTTGCAATATGCTATAGAAAGGTTTGGTGGCCGCCGCACCTTTATACACGAGTGTGTGAAGCCATCCAATGGATCAAACACCATTGCCATCCCACATACACCCATCATGGAATAGAGATAGAGCTAAAGTGCCCGGATCAAACACCGCATAACACTTCCCCGATGCCCTTCCCATACCAATACGTAAGCCTCTATTGGCGAGAGCTTGCAAACTCGGCTCGCAACTAACCAATCATAACGTCAAACAGCGTATCCAAGGCCTCACCCCAGCATCCATTAATACGTCCATAGAGATAGAGCTAAGGCCCCCTGGCAGAGTCAGAGACTACATGGTTCGATACCACCTCCCCTGATGCCCTACGATGTAATAGTTCTGCTAAGGTAATGACGATACAACGATGTTAGTGGACAAGACTTGAGTAGAGATAGAGCTAGAGTTTGGTGACCAGGACGAACCACAATGTCACATCCTCCTCCTGATGCTCCACTCGTATCAAGCACACTAACCACACACATACATTCACATGCCTATTCCTAGCATCATTATCATCATCATGTTATAAACAAACAGAATTAAATATGCATGAGCAGTAATAGCAAGATTATTAGATGACATGTGAAATGCACATTACAAGCATACACATATAGAATCATTCATGGCATTGGACTCAATAAGTAAAATAGTTTATTATTAGCCAATTAATTTAGGTCTTGTTCCCTCACCTTTGGTCGATGGTTGTTCCTCTTCAATCTTTATAAATCACTTTTAGACCACTTGAAAACCTAACAAATTTATAGATTTTAAATTAGAGTTTATTTCCAGCAATTCAGACTTCCAGAAACTGAGTGGTCGCAGGTGTGGCTGCACCTGTGGTCTCAGTTCCTGCGATCACAGGGTGTGTGGTCGCAAGGTGTGGTCGCATATCATGCGACCACACCCTCCATGAATTTTCCCCGAGGGCTTGTGGTCGCTATATGTGGTCGCATATCATGTGACCATACATGCGACCACACCCTCCCTAAAACTTTCCCGAGGGTGTGTGGTCGCTATGTGTGGTCGCATACCATGCGACCATACATGCGACCACACCCTCCCTGAAACTTTCCCGAGGGTGTGTGGTCGGTTATGTGTGTCTCGTGTGGTCGCATATCATGCGACCACACATGTAATGGTCGACTTTTCCACTCCCAACTCAATTCCTTCATGTTTTGATTCCTTGGCTCATCATCATGATCCCTATGATTGTTCTAT
Organism: Protea cynaroides; assembly: GCA_028583415.1. Taxonomy (NCBI): domain Eukaryota; kingdom Viridiplantae; phylum Streptophyta; class Magnoliopsida; order Proteales; family Proteaceae; genus Protea; species Protea cynaroides. The sequence goes on along the minus strand of CM053267.1, from coordinate 16,069,695 downwards.
GGCTTAAAATTCATATTTTACACAATCCATCATCCTAATAAATTTCCTCCATGGATCTCTTAGAATTTGTCCATGGTTTGATGATTGAGGTTTCACTTTGAATCACTATCTCCTCCATGATCTATTCGAGGTATTCAACTGATGTAGGGGATGGTTTCATACCTTATACTTGTTGAAGATTCAGAGTTCTCTTTGAATTTTCTTATCTTGGTCTTCCTCTTTAATTCTCCTTCTCTTCCTCCTCTTCTCTTTCTCTCTCTTTCAGTTTGAGTTCTAAAAGGATGAAAGAAGCTAATGGACGTCCTATATAAAGAGAAAAACCCTCCATGTAGAGTCCTACTTCGATTAGAAAAGAACCCTCTTTGGATTAGAAAGGTTTCCTAATCACGAAATTAGTCTGACTTCGTGTGGTCGCATGTGGGGTCACGGAACCCATTGACCACAGAGCCAAAAAACTGCGACATACGTCCCGCACTCCGTGGTCGCATTATTCTGAGGTGTGGTCAACCACACCTTGTAAGACCCGTATCGAACTAACCAGTCTTACCACCTTATACCAGGTCTACTTATCATGGTCGAGCCAAATGGACCAAGTGTGTGAAGGAAATAGCGAGACCAGGTATTAAATTGACCCAAAAATAGTAAAATAGGGGCAAGGTCGCATACCCAGATAGGCAGGGTCGGACCCCCCTCATTAGGGAGTCAGACCCCTGAAATTTTGACCGAGGGTCGGACAATTTAGACCTGAGGGTCGACGGGATCTCCGACCCCCTCATCGACCCCCTCATTACCGACAGAAATCGTAAATAGCAAACTTTCCAAATTTCAAGGAGATTCTTTCCTAATCTCAATGGGACTTATTTTGGGAGGTTCTCCTCTATAAATAGGACGTCCCTTAGCCTCTTTCACTCCTTTTGAAACCCTAATTGAATGTGAGAGAAAGAGAAGACAGGGAGAAGAGAAAGAAAGTTGGAGAAGAAGACTAAAGAGAAGAATTCAGAGAAACCTCTGAATCTCAGCAAACCTAAGGTATGGGTATGTTTCCATTAATGATTTAAGACCTTAGAACAGTTCATGAAGAGGGTATGGTCTAGGAGAAACCCAAATCATCCATCTATGTGAGGATTTCAATGAAATCCATGGAGGAAATCATGGTAGGCAAAGTACGGAAGAAACCTAGAGTTTTAAGTCATAGAACAAGCATAGAATGGATTATGGAAGTAAGCCATAGGACCCAAACATGAAAGAATGGACTGTAGGATGAAAAGGTCGACTCAAACCACGGGGGGTCGCACGTGAGGTCGATTGGAAATCGACCCTACCAGACCACAGGATCGACCCCCAGCATTGGGAAGTTTCTCACCCAGGGTCGATGGAACATCCGACCCTGGCATCGACCCTACAGCCTGGGGTCGCAGAAAACTGCTACCCTACCTGCGACCCGTCCTGCAACCCTCGCTTAACAACAAGCCTAAAATTATCGGAATGAATTCTAATTAAAATCTATCGACTTGTTAGGTTTTCCTAATGATATAAAAGTGATTCTTAAAGCTTGAAAGATGATCTACACTCAAGCAAAGGTGAGGGAACAAGACCTAAACTAATTAGCTATAATAAACTGTTTTTATTTCTTGAGTCCAATGCCATGACTGATTCTATGCGTGTATGTTTGTAATTTACATTCAACATGTCATCCAATATTCCTGCTATTAATGTTCATGCATACTTAATTCTATTTTATTTATAACATGATGATGATGATGATGCTAGGAATAGACATGTGAATGTATGTGTGTGGTTAATGTGCTTGATGCGAGTAGAGCATCAGGGGGAGGACGTGACATTGTGGTTCAGCCTGGTCACTAGACTCTAGCTCTATCTCTACTCAAGTCTTGTCCACTGACATCGTCGTATCACTATTACCTTAGCAGAACTATTACGTCGTAGGGTATCAGGGGAGGTGGTTTCGGACCGTGTAGTCTTCGACTCTGCCGGGGGGCCTTAGCTCTATCTCTATGGACGTACTGAGGGATGTTGGGGTGAAGCCTTGGGTACACTGTTTGACATTAGGATTGGTTAGTTGCGAGCCCAGTTTGCAAGTCCTCGCCAGCAGGGGCTTACATGTTGGTATGGGTAGAGTATCAGGGGAAGTGTGATGCGATGTGGTCCTAAGCACTTTAGCTCTATCTCTATTCCATAGTGGGTGCATGTGGGACGACAATAAACGTTAACCTTTGGGCGGCTTCACACACTCGTGTATAGAGGTGAGGCGGCCACCGAACCTTTCTATAGCACATTGCAAACTTATATACCAGACCACAGATATGAATTGAATGCATGCAAATATTTGTTGCATTGTTTTGTTTGCTCACTGAGCCGTGATGTGTGCTCACCCTTTCAACATCGAATATTTTTAGTTAATGATGTAGGTACCACTGTGGAAGATTATATGAATGCTTCTGTGTATGGGCACGTGGCTGCGATGGAGGCTGAAGACATAGTGGAGACGCATGACTCCTCATGCGAGTGCAACTCATGCTTTTTCGATTAGATTTTTATTTGAACTATTAAGAAAATATAATTGATATTTTATTTACTTATGTCTCGGTTGATACAACATAATTTGATATTTTATTTATGATTATCAAAGTTAGATTCCTCAGTTCATTTAATATTAAGACTTCCGCTATTGCGTATTTATTCTGATTATGGTTGTGGATGTGTATGGTTTAGTTTACAAGGACACAACCTATTAGAGATCCTGGTTGAACCGTTGGTTTATTAACGGTTCATCACATCCGTCCCGGAATAGTACAGAATTAAGGTGTGATAACTTGGTATCAGAGCTCTCAGGCCCTGTCTTTTAAACCAGTATACTACCGTAAAAATTTATGAACTGAGTTAGGATAAATTTTTTTTTAAAGCTATAATAATAACACATTATAAGCACATGTGTTGTTTGAGACAAAATTTAAAGAGAATAATGCATCTATTAAATGAGAAACAAATTTATATACACTCAAAGGAAGAACAAACGTATATACACAAGTCTAAAGCAGAGTACAGTCCACAACCCGGACAGTTACTCTAAAGTACAAAAAGAAAATACATCAGGAAGCTGGAGGTGATGGGGAGGCGGTGCCTCGCGGTCTCTGTCATAATCCTCAACATAGACTCTAGTCAACCAAGCTATCTGAGTCTGGGTCGTCTGAAGACTAGCTGTGAGATCAGCCACCCGCTGATCAGTCAGGTGCTGAGCATCTAGAAGCTCTCCCACCCTCAGATCCGACATGCGCTGAGCATCTAGAAGTTCTTCCATCCTCAGATCAGACATGCGGTGAGCCTCTCTAATCTCATGCAGTATCCCCATCATGTCATCAGATGGTGGATGTGAAAGACCAACTGCATGTGAAGGACCAACTGCATAAGAAGGACCAGCTCCCATAGTATGTGTAGGTGATGAAGGAGGTATGGAATCCACATCCATGTACAAACGATCATCATCACCCCCATGAACCCCTGCTCCAGCGGCTGCTACTGCTGCCTCATCATCAGCCATCTCCACTCGAGTACGCGGACTCACCAGAGCATTTTTCTCATCGTCGCTGACCTGAGCATCCCGCATGCCCATCTTACAGATGGCCTCCCAATCCAGAGGTGATGAGAAAGATTTCTCCTGAATCCTCTCATCCACCAACTCAACACCCAGGCGGGTAAGCAGTGTAGTGATCATGCGTCCATAAGGCAGGTTGCCAACATGATCGGGCAATGTGGCACTGATCATCGTCCGCATAATGATATAAGGGAGGCAAACAGGCTGCCTAGTGCAGATACAGTACAGCAAGAACTGGGTCAACTGGGAGATCCTCTCATAGTGCCCACTCTGAGGTATCAGGTTGTGTTGAACAATTTTACAGTACACCCGAGGCTCTGGACATAGGTAGATCGCTTTCATCTCCCAGCGATCCTCTCTGATGAGCTGACGGTCAATCTCAGCCCTCATCTCTAACGAAAAGAACTGGGGCTCTTTGGGAGCACAGAACACCAAGGGGCCATCGTATGAAATGCCCAAGAGATCCGCTAGCTGTCGATAATCAAAGGAAACCTCAACTCCCTTGACGTAGCTAGTGATCCTGAGCTCTTTACCCCTCTCAGTATCATTATAATCCCCCACCACTTGGAGATTACAATAAAACTGTCTCACCAAATTTGGATGAGTACAGGCGTCGTAAGTGATCACAGGAAGCCAGGCCATGTCACCAAAAGCCCTCTCCATATCAAACAAGGCCAGGCTAGCCAAGTCCATCCGACGACCTCCCTCTACCTTCTTACGAGCATAGCGGGCATACTATGCCTCAGCCTCGTTAGAATGGAAGCGGACTGGGTCATGAACCCTGGGTACTTTGGTACGAGCCATACTATCTGCTAAAACAAAGAAAAACAGATACTGGCTTAGTAAAGATGAAAAACCCAAAAATTTCAACATTATAACGACATAAATTGGTCAAAAGCCTCATTTTTCACCCATGCACATAGGTAGGAGGACTTATAAAGATTCTAAACGATCCTATAAGACTCATGCAGTTGGAAATTTTATCTAAGGAGATTGAATTTGAAGAAATTTCAAGAAATTCAAAAATCTCGACAAATTAGGGCAAAAATGAAAATTTTCAAGTTTCTCGATAACCAACCGATGAAACTCAAATATTTTTGAGGGATTTCGTCTATTGAGTCACCAAAAACAAAAGCCCCCAATAAAAATCGAATTTTTACGGTTGTAAAAAGTTTAATTTGAAGAAAACGATATAAACGAGCAAAAACCTAGTTAAGAAACCCTAAAAACATGAAACCGTAGAGAACATACCTGTAGAAGAGGAGTAGACGTCAAAAAGAGAAGCAAAAATCACCAATGGGTCGGAGTTGTCACTGTAGCAACTCAAAGGAATGAGCCGAGTCGGAAAGGAGGAGAAAGAATGAGAAATGGATTCAAAATCGGGATTAAAAACCTAATTTTTAGTCCTAGGGTCGGAGAATTCGACCAAAACATCCGACCCTCCCTCCGACCCCCTCATCGACCCTAGCCTCTCGGTGATGTGACAGAGAACTAGGGGTCGATCCCGTGGTCGGACATCCATCGACCCCCTCATCGACCCTCGGCTCTCGATAAGTATCGGTTGATTCTCGGGTCGCATACCCTAGGGTCGGACATCCATCGACCCCCACCATCGACCCCGCGATGGAAAATACAAGATTTTTTGACAGAATGATCTGAAAATTTTGAAAATATCATTGATTAGTGGATTTAAATATGAGAATGAAGTATATAATGATTGCCTCACGTATTCTATGATTTTCAAGCATCACCACTACCAGAACAGATAATGGCTGGACGCAGAGTGACCAGATAAAGCCGTAACTCTATTCCACCACCACCACCTGTGGAGGAAGACAGCCATATACACCCTGAAACACAGGAGAATCCGAATACGGCACCATCCGTAGTTAATGGGCAGACAAATCCTACAAATCTGTCAGCTCCACCTACGCACTGGCTACGACCGTAATGAATTTGGCACAACAGTTGCAGCAAATACAACAGTACAAGCTACTATGCAAGCTGCCATAGGCATGGCTTTTCCAACTACAGGACGACACCAATGCCGCCGGGACAGGTAAGCACACGGTACAGGGGGAAGTAACACAAGACCCCACGCATCTCAGACTCCCATCATGCAGGCTCAAGTACAAAATCCTAAAGTAGCTCCAGGTGGATATCAATACCAACCACCTATGTATGGGGCTTATGTCCCTCATCAACTAGACCACTCTAGACTGGTGGAGCATTTTCTGAAGATGAAGCCCAAGGAGTATAGTGGTAAGCCAGCTGATCCATTGTGGCCAGCACACTGGATCGATGAGATGGAGAGAAACTTCACGATGATGACAGTGAATGAAGAAGAGAAAGTATTGTGTTCAACGTTCATGTTGAAAGGCGATGCACACCACTGGTGGAAGTCCACATGGACGTGTCTGATGACAAAGCACACCCAATTGACTTGGGATATATATAAGGAGGCATTCTTTGAGAAGTATTTTCCTAGGAGTTTCAGAGATTCCATGGAGAAGGAGTTCCTGAGTTTATATCAGGGATAGATGACTGTCGATGCATATCAACAACGTTATGAGGAGCTGTTCTTCTTTGCACTGGGCCAAGTATGCAAGTGGAAGATACAAAGACCCGAAGGTTCGTTATGGGACTTAGGGGAAGCATACGTGAACATGTTCTGGGCCTTGAGAAGAAAATCTACAATGAAGTTGTACAAATTGCTCGAGTGATAGAGTCGAGCCAGAAAGAGAGCTACCTTGCTCAAAATAGAGGAATCAAAAGGCTAAATGAAAATCCTTACAACGGAGGGAACACCAAGGTATTCAAACCCTTCGTACTCAAGGTTTCAATGCTGCAGCCCAAGACTACTTCAGCAGCTCAACAGCAACAAAAGTCAAATAATGAAGGGTTAAAATACTATAACTGCAATCAATTGGGACATATGGCAAGGGAGTGTCCTAAGCCCAAGAAGCAACTACAACAAGGCAGAGTTTACGTGGTTACATCTGAGGATGCTGTCGCATCGCCTGATGTGGTCACAGGTATGACCTGAATCTTATCATTTTGTATTACATTATGTGAGCATGTAGACTAAATCAAAATAAATCACAGATATCGTACCTATTAATGGCATTCTCGCCAGAGTACTCTTTGATTCAGGAGCTACTCATTCTTTTATATCTGTGTCATTTGGAAAGAAGCTAAATCTACCCCTCAAATCCTTAGACTACAAACTGCTTGTACGATCGCCTATGGGATTAGAAGTGGAACTAGAAAAAGGTTATGGACCATGTCCAGTTCTTATTGACGAAAAGACTTTGGATGCAATCTTGATTCAACTTGAGATGGCAGACTTTGACGTCATCTTGGGAATGGATTGGTTAGCTCGGTATTCTGCAAACCTAATATGTGCCGAAAAGAAGCTAACATTTAAAGACAAGAAAGGAGCAGAGTTTAGTTTTGCGGGAACCAAATTTCCCCGTAAACGAAAGCTCATACTCTCTGCATTAAAGGCTAGGAAGTTCCTTGAGAAAGGAGCAGTTGGGTATCTAGTATCTATGGTCAATTTTACCAAGGAAGCACCACGAATGGAGGATATTGAAGTCGTGCGTGACTATCCAGATGTATTTCCTGAAGAACTACCAGGACTATCACCCGACTGCTACATAGTTTGTTATAGATCTGATTGTCAGCACCCTAGTTTTGCCATTACCCTTAAAAAATAATTTTTTTTTAATGGGAAATCAGATGTTATTAATTAGTGTTTAAAAAAAAAAAAAAAAAAAAAAGGGCAAATCCGTCGATCCCCAAAAAGGGAATCGAGCTTGAAAGAAAAAAAAAAAGAAAGCGAAAAGCAAAAAGCAAAAAAAGCAAAAAAAACAAAAATCGGCAAAATCCGTCGATCCCCTTGGGGATCGGAGCCCAAAAAAAAAAAAAAAAAAAAAAAACAAAAGAAGAGAGAAAGCAGGGAAGAAGGAAAGAGGAGAGACGGTGAGGGAGAGTTGCGGGGGAAGAGGGTGAGGTCGACACCTCACCCCTCCTCCCGAATTCTGCCCAAAACCAGCCAGGTTTCCCGGCATCAATCCCCCCTCTTTTTTTGTGAGTATAAGGAGCAGCAGTGGCTGCTCCGGTGAACAGAGAGGAGAAACAAAAAAAACAGAGAAAAAAGAGAGAGATAAGAGAAGAAAGAAGAGGAAGGAAGGAGAGGAAAGAAGAAGGGGAGAAGAGAGAAGAGGAGGAAGAAGGCAGAAGCGAGGCGGAGGCCGCACAAAAAAAAAAATCAGAAACAGAGAAGAAAAAGAAGAGAAGAAGAAAGAAGAAGAAGAAGAAGAAGAAGAAGAAGAAGAAGAGCAGCGGCAGCAGAGCGCCGCCGTCGAAGAGAGAGAAGGAGCAGCTCCGCTGCTGCCCAAGAAAAAAAAAAAGAAAAAAAAAAAACAGGAGCAGAAGAAGAAGAAGAAGAAGAAGAAAGAAGAAGAAGAAGAAGAAGAAGAAGAGCAGCGGCAGCAAAGCCGCCGCCGTCGAAGAGAGAGAAGGAGCAGCTTTGCTGCTGCTCCAGAAGAGAAAAAAAAAAAAAAAAAAAACAGGAGCGAGAGAAGAAGAAAGAAGAAGAAGAAAGAAGGAGAAGTAGAGAGAGGAAGAAGAAGAAACAGCGACCGCGCCGCTGCCGCTAGAGGAAGGAAGGCAGCACCATAGCTGCCGATTTCGAAAAAAAAAAAAAAAAAAGAACAGCTGAGAGGAGAAGAAGAAGAAGAAGAGGAGGGCGGCAGCCAGCCACCACCGCCGCCGTGAAGGAAGGAGTAGCTCCACCGGCCGGCGATCTCGGCCGACGTGTGAGTTCGTTAATTTTATTTTATTATTTTTTTTTTCTCCGGAGAACCCGATTAAAATGCATTCTGCTGTGGCTTGAGTTGGGTCTATTTTAGATCCATTTTATGCTGGTTTGGTTCAGGCTTGGTTAGTGAAGCCTAGTCTGGTCTGGTCCAAACGGGTCCTGGTTAGGATCTCTTGGCCTAGGTCTAAAATTGTTTGTTGGGTTAATTTAGGTACGGGTTTGGGTTGGATCAGATTTGGTTTATGGGTTTTGGTTTGAGTGGAGTTGGGGTTTGGGCTGGTTCAATTTAGGTTTGTTGAGTCTATAAGATATGGGTTTATGATAAGTTGGTCCAAGTTTGGGTTAGGACCAGATTTGGTTTTCTTTTGATTGCTTGAGTGTCAACTTGAATTGGCTAGTGCGGTCTATGGGTTTAGTTTGGTTTGGGTTTGGGTTTGTTTGATTGAGACCGGTTTGATTTCTTTTATTTGATTGGACCTAGGTTAGATTGGGGTTCCATGTATGCTTAGGTCGGTTCGAGTTAGGCTAGAGTTGGGCTTATGGTTCGGTCTGGTTTGGGTTATACTGGGCTGGTTTAGTTTAGTTTAGAGTTGGGTTCTAGTGGGCTAGTTTAGTTTGGTCTAGGATGGTTTATCTTGATCCAGCTTGTGGTGGTTCAACCCTCGTATAATATGATCATTCACTTCTTTGCATGTTATTTTAACCCCATGTTTGATAGTATATCTTTGTTATACATGCTTGAATCACATGCTGATTTTTCTTTGTCATGCCTCTCATCTTAGATATTTTATGCTTTGGAATTAATAAATGTATGTGTAGGTAGTTTAAATATTAAATGCATTATTGAATCTATGCCTCCTACCCCTACCCAAGTGATGTATCCTCATTCTTAACAGTTTGTTGTAATAGATGCATGTTATGGTTTATCCTTCCCACAATGTAATCATTTTGTGAGGATAGTGAATGTCCA